>LR738715.1:833772364-833798704 GCA_902687465.1 Secale cereale | reverse complement strand
GGGGGGGGGGGGGGGGGGGGGGGGGGCCTGGGCCCCCCAGGCCTCCGCTGATGCCCCCCTTTGGCATATATTTATATCGTGTCCCGAAAGCCTCGAGACGGGAACCCTTTTTCGCGATCTCATCTCTGTTCCACCGCCGCCGCGCTTCCAAGATCGGGAGCACCAGGAGAACTCTTCCCGGCACCCTGCCGGAGGGGAGGATCACCACCGGGAGCTTCTCCACCACCATGGACGGCTCCCGGATGAGTTGTGAGTAGTCTCCCTTGGACCATGGGTCCATGACCAGTAGCTATGTGATGTTCTCCTCCCATTCTTGTGCTTCACTAATTAGACCTCGTGAGCTGCCCTACATGATCGAGGCACATATGTAATCCTTATGCTGTTGCTATGATGAGTTTGCTGGGATCCGATGAATTGTGAGATTATGTTCAGATTGTGTTTGAGTAATATATTTGATTCACCTCTTTTATATTTATGTTCGTAAGTAATTCTTGCATGTTCTCCGTTGTTATTTATTGCTTTGGCCAAGTAGTAGGTAGTGACTCCAAGAGGGAACGTTATGCTTGATTGTGGGTTCATGCCCCTCGATGACTAGCTTGAGTGACAGAAACATGAGTCTAGGGGATGTGTTGTTGCCACAAGGGGGAAAACAACGGTGCTTGTGCCCGCGGGTGCAAGGATTGTTTACTTTACGCAAAGTTCTTTTAATGCAGTTGTCTGTTGCTTTGAGTTTACACTATGGGTGGGACTCGCAACTTAATACCAACGAGATGTTCTGGATAGATATCTCAAGGTGGATGATTAGTAGTAGATGCAGATGGATTTCGGTCTACTTGCCTTGGCGTACCGCCCATGCTTTGAACCTCTACCTTTCTTGTAATATAGTCAGCATTGGTTTGCGCACATGGTTCTGTCAATTGCCCAGCTGTAATTCGTTTACCTCACATAGCTGTTTTATCGTCTTTTGGGAGAGAGACATCACTGGTGAACATCATGGGACCCCGGTCCATATTACCATCATTGATCACATCCGCTATTTACTTTCTGCTTTTACTTACTATTGCAGCAATACCTATCACTATTATCACTTGTGTTTGATCCTTTGTAAATGACAAGGCCGGAGGGATTGACAACCTCTCTGTACTCGTTGGGAGCAAAGTTATTTGTATCTGTGTGCAGGTCCACGTTGATTGCTAATATCTGGCGCCGTTAGCAGTTGACACCTTCTTGTTGAAACTGGGAGTCTCAGGGAAATCGATCCTTGGTATCTTTGCCAAGGGAAAACTTCCGCTACACTGCATCTCAAACCTTCCACTTGGGGTAACCAACGAGGGGCGAGAAGCCATCAATTTGTAAACCGTCATACTATGTAACTTGGGATGTAAGGTAGAAAGAACAGAAACCGAGGCGGACACGTTTTATGAGCCGGCCTCGGGATTCTGTAAACTGGACCGGGCATCGCCTCTATATAAAGGGACGACCCGGTGACGGTTCAGGACAGACAACAACAGCTTGAGACACAGGCAAAGCGGATTCGCTCCCTGGTCATCAGAGCCCTAGCAATACAACACCAAACTAGACGTAGGCTTTTACCTTCATCGAAGGGACCGAACTAGTATAAAATCCCTGTGTCCTTCGTCCGCTTTAACCCCTTTAAGCTAACCCGTAGTGATGGCCTCATGACTAAGTCCTTTTGCTAGGACATCTGCCGTGCTAAATCCACGACAGTTGGCTCCCACCGTGGGGCTATCACACGATGGTTTCGAGTTCTTGAAGGGCAGCTTTGAAGGACTCAAGGGCTACGCAGTGGGCCTGATGACTAAAAGTCGTCGCGGCCGGATCTACATCAACGATGCGGGCTGGGGCCCCGAGGCGGATTCAGTCGAATACAGGTACCGGGTCCCCTTCGGCGGCATCCATGTCTTCATCGGCAAGATCGGTGAACCGGGCCCTGAGCCAAACATCTTCCCCAACATCGTCGAGCCGGCTCAGCGTGCGAGACCAGCCCGGATTCGGCCAGCCATGAAGCACGTCTTTGTTGGAGCAGTGCTTGGAGTGCAAACCGAGGACGGATCAGACTCTGGCGGCGAGATTGTTGTCTATTCCGACGACGAATCTTCTTCCGGAGAGACATAATCTTTGTATCTGCTGCAGGACGATCGATCAGAGGGTTGTTCCGAGGGTGACAGTATTCCGGACCCGCTCGACCCGCCAAGCCGGGTCGCTGTCTCTATGGCCAGATCACAGTCTATGCAGCAGCCCTCAATAACAGCGGCGTTAACGTCAGAAATGATGGGAGCTAGAGCTGGAGATCCTCCCCCGTCGCCATTTGACACTTTATCCACCATGGTCGACACTTTACAATGTTATTAATAGCAAAGGTAGCACAGGCCAACAAGGAGCAGCATGATGCGGAGGTTGCTCAGGTGAAAAGCCAGATTGAGCAGGCCAAGTTGGACCTGGCTGCTGAGAAAGCAAGGATGGCTACAAAGCAGGCAGAGCTTGATGCCCAGACCTATCGACTCATGTTGGATCAGAACGCTTCACACGAGGTGATGAGGAGAAGGCAATGATCTCGCTTGCCATCGGTTTATGAGGCAAGGAATCTCTTCAGCACGCCAGGAGCAGGAACTAGTAACCAGCCAGAGGTGAATCGGGGAGGAGCACCGGGAATGGGTGCATCAGTTCAGCCACCGGCCGCAGAGCCAAACCGCCAAGTTGTGCCGGCCCAACATGTGCCCACCCCTCCTAGTCATTATTCTAATCCGTTGGACAATATAGTTGCTGCCGCATCACGGCTGGCCGCCCTCCCCATTGAAGGAACGTCCCCCATAGCAGTGGAAGCGCAACGGGCCAAGGAGTTGTTGGATACGGCGCTAACTCAACAGCAAGCCTATTCCTATAGCTGAGAGAGGATTCACTCGGCTCCCCGTCCGAGCCGGAGTTATACGAGGCGTCTGGATGAACCGGCCGTATCAAGCAGCGCACAGAGACGCAATCAGCCGAGGCGGGATAATCCGGCAGGAGGAGAGGTGCACGCTCAAGACGTGGTGGATCAGGCCAGGCAGCGCCGGGAGGCAGAGGTAACGGCACAGTACGAGGCCCGTCAGGCGACACCGGTTCGTCCCACCACTACAGTTGAACTGGGGGTCATGTCCAGCTCCCTGGGCGTACCATGTCTCATCCCCGCTTTACGGAACGTGAAGCTGCCCAAGGATTTTAAAGGTTCACGCAAAGTACCCAACTACACGGTGGATCTGGCTCCAGAGGCATGGGTTGAGAGTTACGAGATGGTAATGGATATGCTCGATCTGGACGAGGCAGCATGCGCCAAGTATTTCATGATGATGCTCGAGGGCACGGCTCGCACATGGCTGAAGGGTTTACCACCTAATTCCATCGGATCATGGGCTGAACTGCGGCGCCGGTTTATCAACAACTTCAAAGACACGTGCAAGGAGCCGATGTCTGTCGTCGACTTAGCTGCCTGTGTTCAAGGAGAGCAGGAGTCTACAAGAAGTTGGGTGCGTCGAGTGTCAAAAATCTTGCACTCCTCCAATAGCATCAACCCAAGTACAACAATGGTAACCTTGGAGGGTAATTGCAGGTTTGAACCCTTGCGATTGAAGCTGGGACGGCTGAAACGAGATTGCAACGACATGGGGACACTCATGGGCGCTTTAGTGAAGTATGGAGACTCTGATAACACCAAGCATCCAGATGCAGACGTAGAGAAGTCAGGGAAGGTGAGCAAGAACGGTAAACCGCCGCAGACCAATCCGGCGAATCAGGGATACAATGGTAAGCGTAAAGCGGACGACAGCTCAGATTTTGTGGCCAACACCAACGCTGAGGAGGATGGGCAGCGCCGCAAGGGTAGACCGTCCCACGTAATGGGAGGCTACCTATTAATCTGGAGCGCCAGTTGAACATGCCTTGCCCAAAGCATGGTACGACGGAAAAACCAGCTAAACATCTCTGGAAGGATTGTTTCATCATGCATGAATTCATGAACTGGAATAGGTATGATCACGGGCCCTCCGGCGGATCAGGCCCTGGCTTCCAGCGTCCGGGTTATCAAGGTGGTGGATCCGGTTCAGGGTACCACGGTAATAACAGCAACCACAATGGGCATAATCAGCATAACCAACAGCATGGTCAGGGCGGATACAACAACCAAGGGAATCAACAACGTCAACAGCAACAGCAATCCGGATATCAGAACAATCCGAAGGAGCTGAGTAGTGGGCAGTATCATGTCTTCACCACAAGCTTGTGCAAGCGAGATCAGAAAGTTCTAAAGAGGGCAGTGCTTTCTGTTGAACCGGCGGTGCCACGTTTCCTGCATTGGTCAGAACAGCCCATTGTATGGAGCAGAGAGGATCATCCACCCCGGGTTGACAATCCGGGTCAGCTGGCTCTAGTGGTGGCACCTCAGGTGGGTGGCTACAGATTCACCAAAGTACTTATGGATGGAGGCAGCAGCATCAATATCCTTTATTATGAGATATTCCGACGTATGGGGCTGACAGATAAATAGCTTCGACAGTCCAATACAGTGTTTCATGGAGTGGTGCCCGGTAAATCGGCCTATCCAGTTGGCAAGATCGATCTAGAAGTTACCTTTGGAGATGAGCATGATTCTAGGTCAGAGACCGTAACCTTTGAGGTGGTAAAGATCAAGAGCCCGTACCACGCTTTGTTTGGGCGGCCGGTTTACGCCAAGTTCATGGCTAGGCCGTGTTATGTTTATCTACAACTCAAGATGCCAGGCCACAAAGGAACTATTACGGTCCATGGGAGCCGCAAAATTGCATTGGAATGTGAGGAAGGTGATGCAGCTTATGCCGAAGAGGTTTTTGCGACTGAGGAGCTGAAGTTCTATAAGGACAATGTTGATCCGGCAGATATGTCTGCGCTGAAGAAACCAACCACCGAGCATGATCCGACGTTGAAGTTCAAATCAGCTGAAGAGACTAAACAGGTGGACTTTGTCCCTGGCGATTCATCCAAGTAGTTCACCAACACTGCTAATCTGGATCCAAAATAGGAAAGCACGATCATCGAGTTCATCCGTGAGAACAGGGACATCTTTGCATGGAAGCCTTCTGACATGCATGGAAGCCAACTGATCCCTTTGCTCTCCCACGGATCGATCAAATCATTGATGCTACGGCAGGATGTGAGCGGCTAAGTTTTTTGGATGCATACTCAGGTTATCATCAGATCAAGATGGCAGTTAAGGACCAGGAGAAGATAGCCTTTATAACTCCCTTTGGAGCCTTCTGCTATGTATCTATGCCATTTGGGCTTAAGAGTGCCCAGGCGACCTACCAGCGTTGTGTGCAAAATTGCCTTCACGGGCAGATTGGGCGGAACGTTCACGCCTATGTTGATGACATTATGGCAAAATCCAGGAAGGAGGAGACACTGATAGCAGATTTGAAGGAAACTTTTGATAATCTTCGGGTCTACAAAATGATGCTTAATCTGGAGAAGTGTGTTTTTGGTGTTCCGACAGGCAAACTCCTGGGGTTCTTGGTATCAAACAAAGGAATCGAAGCTAATCCGGAGAAGATCAAGGCGATCACATCCCTGGCTAAACCGGTGTGCATCAACGATGTCCAACGCGTGGTGGGCCGTATTGCGGCACTCAGCCGGTTTATCAGCCGTTTGAGGGAGAAGGCTATCCCGCTTTATAAGATGATGAAGAAGATAGATCGCTTCGTCTGGAGTGATGCTGCTGATGCTGCGTTTGAAGATCTGAAGAAGCAATTGGCAGAGCCGCCGGTCCTTGCTGCCCTAGTCTATAACGAGCCGCTGTTGTTATACTTGGCTGCTCATGCCCGTGCAGTAAGCGTTGCTATCGTGGTAGAGTGCAAGGAGGCAGGCAAAGAATATCCGGTTCAGCGGCCAGTTTACTACATCAGCGAGGTGCTTATTGAATAAAAACAGAGGTACCCACATTGGCAGAAGCTGGTATATGGAGTTTTTATGGCAACCGGAAGTTAAAACATTACTTTCAAGACCATCCAATCACAGTTGTCAGTTCAGCTCCATTGGGGGATATAATCCAGAACAGAGAAGCTACTGGTAGAGTTGCCAAGTGGGCCATTGAACTTAGCCCGCACGGGTTAAAGTATGTGCCCCGTACTGTGATAAAGTCCCAAGCACTGGTAGATTTCATCAACGATTGGACATAGTTGCAAGCACCTGAGGAGAAGCCGGATCATACATACTGGACTATTCACTTTGACGGTTCAAGGCAATTGGAGGGCTCGGGGGCTGGAGTCGTGTTAACTTCCCCACGAGGTGATAAGTTCTGCTATGTCCTCCGTTTAATGTTCCCTTGTACTAACAATGCTGTTGAGTATGAAGCTCTCCTCCATGGTCTGTGGATGGCCAAGGAGATGAACTTGAGCCGGGTTAAGTGCTTCGGCGATTCAGATCTGGTGGTGCAGCAAGTATCTGGCAAGTGGGATTCCAAGGATCCACTCATGGAGGCATATCGAAGAGAGGTGGACGTGGTAGCCGGACACTTCAAGGGTTATCAGGTGGATCACATAGACCGGCGAAAGAATGAAGTGGCCAACGCTTGAGCCGGCTGGGTTCCCAGCGTAAACCAGTTCCACCTAATCCCTTCTTGGATGAGTTGCATAATCCGTCGGTGCAGTTACCTTCAGAGGAGGACTTGGCTGTTCCTGATCCGGAGGCACAATTGGTCGCAGCACTTCATGTTATTCCGGATTGGACGCTCCCTTACCTGGCATACATGAACCGAGGTGAGTTACCAGAGGACGAAGTCGAGGCCCGGCAGATAATCCGGTGGTCTAAGTCAATGGCCATTGTGAATGGAGAACTTCATCATCGCAGCGTTTCTGGAGCGTTTTAGCGGTGTGTATCACCAGAAGAAGGCTGTGATATTCTTTGAGAGATTCATGAAGGGGACTGTGGTCATCATGCTGGTTCAAAATCTTTGGTGGCTAAAGCTTTTCGTCATGGGTTCTACTGGTTGACGGCTCATGCTGATGCAGAGGACTTGGTGAGAAAATGTGATGCTTGCCAGAAATTTTCGCGGCGTGCTCATATACCGGCGCAGGAGTTCAGGATGATTCCAATTACTTGGTCGTTTGCGACTTGGGGGCTTGATATGGTTGGACCTTTCAAAAGATCCCAAGATAAGAAAACCCACCTTTTGTTGGCAGTGGACAAATTTACCAAATGGGTTGAAGCGGAGCCGGTCAGTAAGTGTGATGCAACAACAGCGGTTCAGTTCATTAAAAAGGTGATTTTCCGGTTTGGCTTTCCACACAACATTATAACTGATAATGGCACCTGTCGTGGATTTAGCACGGCAGATGTCCTAGCAAAAGGACTTAGTCGTGAGGCCATCGCTACGGGTTAGCTTAAAAGGGTTAGAGCGGACGAAGGACACAGGGGTTTTATACTAGTTCGGCCCCTTCGATGAAGGTAAAAGCCTATGTCTAGTTTGGTGTGGTATTGCTTGGGCTTCGATGACCAGGGAGCGAATCCGCTTTGCCTGAGTCTCGAGCTGTTGTTTCTCGTTCTGAACCGTCGCCGGGTTGTCCCTTTATATAAGAGGTGACGCCCGGTCCGGTTTACATAGTCCCGAGGCCGGCTCATAATCGTGTCCGCCTCGGCCTCTGCTCTTTATATCTTACATCCCAAGTTACACAGTATGACGGTTTACAAATCATGGGCCCTATCATATGGGCTCTAAGCCTCCTGGGCTACAATCTTTTACTTCATACTTCGCTGGGCCTTTCTGATAATATAATCTTGATAACTTGATCCAGACCCTCTTGGCCGGTTTATACCTGGTAGTAATATCCCTGACATTAGGCCCCAGATTGATTTGAACTTGTTCATGTCAGTCTTCAAAGTCTTCTACAGATTTCCCTTTCTGCAGCTTCCGTATACTTCATAAACCGTCCATGACGTCATCCCTCTGCGTCACTTTAAACCGTCGTGACATCATCCGCGCATTCAATGCCTGCAACTGTTTGTTTACCTTTACTTATTAAAGCTCCGAAGATCGAGGCAATAGCTCAATCCATATCCTAGTTTTGGTCTCTTCGATTCCCGTGTCTGCCGTTTTACCTCCTCAGCCTATAAATAGGGCCGAGGGCCATCTCTTTATCCCCTCTGCTTCATCTTCCTGTGTCGTCCAGCGCTCAATCTCCGCTGCTGTCCCTCAAACTCGTCGTCTTCACCAAGTTCGGCCGCTGCATCAACCTGAGCGTGTCCAGAGACTCGTCGCCGTTCTTCCGCTTCCTCAGGTGCGTTAATTCTTCTTCCCCATAGATCTTAGTTCTAGGGTTTCTCGGGAGCTCGTAGATGAAGCTCCGCTCCTCGCTGTTCATCACCATGAGTGGTTCTTAGCTGTAGATGTTAAATCTTTTTATGTCAACTCTTGTATGCGCGACTCCGCTCCATCACTGCAATCTTAGTGCTCCCAATACTGCTAGTAAAACTGGATCTGTAAACCTTCGCTGCCTTCAACAAATATGACTTGAATTATCTTGATTTTTCCATGTGCTGTAGATCCATATTTTACCACTGCTCATGCGAAAGTTGTTTCTCACACTTTAGATCTGTAGCTTATCTGCTTATGTCTCCGGTTCAATTCTAACCTGCGCCTTATATGCCTATGCTGACGGCTTAGATTTAGACCTGCATCTTGTAATTGGCGGTTTAACTTTTCACTTCTAAGCTTCATAAACTGGTAGCTCTCTCGTTCATGCTTGCTCCGGATCAGTAGGTACCATTAGCCCCTTGCTTAAACCGTAAATTAGGTCAATATCTTCATAGAACATACCGGTTTATATCTAGTGGATCATAAACCGGATCTTGTATTGTATTTTTCAGCATTCCCTCTTTGAAAAAGATGACTTCTGCGGCTAAACAGTTCGTAGCTTGCAACTGGGTCCCATCCCGGATAACCGAGGATGACTTAGTAAAGGTGGCCTCAATAGGCGGTTTAGGTCCAAAAGAGGTTCTGCACTGGCGAGCCCCTGGGAAAGAGTGTCCTCCTATGCCTAAGGAGGGAGAGACCATCGTCTTCTTCGATCACCTGGTCCGGGGTTTTAGCCCTCCCGGTTCAAAGTACTTCCGCGACGTTTTCGCCGATTTTCAACTCCATCCACAGGACATAGGTCCAAATTCCATATCAAACATCTGCAACTTTCAAGTTTCTCAAAAGCCTATCTGCAAGAGGAACCATCCGTAGAGCTATTCCGGGACTTCTTCCATTTGAATCGCCGGACTGAATTCCATGACGGGCCCAATACTGAACTCGGCGGTATGAGCATCCAGAAGAGGAAAGATGTCAGTTTTCCTCACGCCACTCTTCACAGCCACCCCAAGGAGTGGAACCAGACCTGGTTCTACTGCAAGGACACTTCACCAGAGGGAGAGAATCCATTGTCGGGTTACCGCCCTTATCGTCTAACAGCGGATCACCCTTTCCCGCAGCGTCTGAGTGCCCAAGACCGGGCTCTATATGCCCCCCAACTTTCAAAACTCAGGGTTTTTGTTGCCAACGGTTTAACCGGAGTTGACTTTGTCCGCTCCTGGCTCTCTTGGAGCATTCTCCCGTTAAGCCGGCATTCTGGCTTAATGTGCGAGTATACGGGCAATCCGAAGGACCCTCAACGTCACACAACTTCGGTGCTTCTAGACAATGAAGTTACTGAGTCTGCTAAGAAGATGTTGAATATTCCTCTGGAGGAGTGCAGTCGAACCGGTTTAGCACCTTTCTGCATGAACAATAAACCGCCATCGGTAAGATTCTTCTGTCCCTTTCTCTTTGTTGTAATCCGTCCATATTACTTGTCTTGAACATATTTTTATTCCTTTACACAGGCCAATGACCCCTTCTGGAAGAAGAAAGCCCTGGAAAAACCGGCGAAGCCAATTCGCAAGAAGAGCTTGGCCGTAAAGAAACATAAGAGAAGACCTGCTGCTGCTGCTTCCGGTTCAAACGCCGAAGAAGACGATCCGACTTCTGAGGTACTGCTTGGCTCTTACATCTCCTAACCTTCCTTTGTCTGTATTCATAGTAACAATGTGCTTTCCCAGGATCCGGCGGAAGGGACTAAAGCAGATGAAGTCGAGGTAATCTCTCTCTCCTCTGATTCAGAACCGTTGCCACCCAAAGTTCATCGGGTAGCCCGGAAATATCCCTTTTCTCACCCTTATGCTCAATTGGATCCAAATTTTATTTTGAAGAAACAACAACATGAGGCTCGCCGGACCACACGCCACAGTGGTCACGTGGTTGAATAATTCGGATTACCCCACATGCCGGCTCGAAGACGCCGCTCAGAGGTTTTGCTTAATCCAACCATTCTTCACCCAAAAGCAGGTCTTATTCGCAAACCTCTTAAACCGTCTGATCCAAACTATCAGGAAACTCCTCTGTCTTCTTCCGGCGAGTCAACTGCCACTCAAGTCCCGGTGCTTAAGACCGTTCCTGGGTAAGTTATCTTTCAATACGTCTGGTTTACCTTTCCTTTTGATCTGTGATTTTCATTATTCCTTTTATCTTTTCAGTATGCCCAAGCCTAGCAAGAAGGCAAAGTTGAATAAACCGGCTACCGAAAACACCACCGCTGGACCGTCAGAGGATCTTGAAGCGGCCAATCCTCTGGAAGAAAATGTTGAAGTTCAGCACGATGATCCTTCCCCTATGGATCACGAAGATCTTGCTGTTCCGGGGGGTGACGCCATGGAGAACACTGCTGAACCGGCCAGCCCTGTCCGGGTTAGTCCTCCTTGGGCTAGTCCGGCTCCTGTCAGACCAATCCCGCTGTCGCTAATAATCCCCCAGGCCAACTGCTGCCTCGACAGAAGATATCGAGATTACTGGGATAGGTTTTACCGCTCCTACAGAACCTGTTATCTTGGCCAGACACACTACCAAGGAGGAAATTCTTTAGAAAGACAAAGGCAAGTGGAGCACAGACTTGTCTAGTTATGCCCAGCTTAGTGCCCAGGAGCTCCATTCTGGGTATCTAAACCGGCTCTTGACCAGCCGCGACCACGAGGCCGGTTTGGTAAACATGATGAAGGAAAAATATGAGGTAACTTCTTTCTCTTTGCTTTTCATTTCCGCTTATACCTTGCAACTGCATTATTAAGCCATTGTAGCCCCCAAGTGTCGGTTTAGCCTTTAGGGTGAACCGGGACTTTGGTAGATTAACTGGAATAGCTTGATTTGCACCTGTAGCCCCCAAGGGCCGGTTTACTCCACTGCGGGTGAATCGGGACTTCTACTATGTTTGAGAATGATCTTACATTAGCCCCCAAGTGTCACGGACATAACTTGTTATGTGCTTGGGACTTGTTTGAAAAAGTTTCCTTCTTTCACTTCAATTGTACATTAGCCCCCAAGTGTCAAGGACATAACTTGTTATGTGCTTTGAAACTTTTGATTGAATGTTCTTCATGAATATCTAATATTTTCCGTCTTCTGCAGGCTGATTTGACCCGGAGGGCTTTGGAGACAACTTAGCTCCGGAATAACCTGGCCTTTCAAGAAACTGCTTTGTCTGAAGCCAAGGAGGAGCTTACCCTTGCTTTATCTAGTATGGAGAAGCTCAAAAAGATTTTGAAGCGGAGCGGTCCACTTGGGAGGTACAGAAGGCTGCTTTAGAGAAAAGAGCCAAGGACGCGGAGGCTGCTCTTAACCCGGTGACGGAAGAGTTATCCGGGTTAGGACAACATATGGACGATATGACATCTGTAATCTTTGGTAAATACTTGTTTTCATCCGCTTTATCCTTGCTATCTTATACTGCTCCGGCTTACCTCATCACTTGTACACAGGGAGGCGCGTGACTCATCTTGGGGATGATGTACGGAGGAAGCTCAAGGCTGCTTATACCTTGGTGGAGCAACTCTATGCCGGTGCTCAGAGGGCCATCAGTGCCATTTCGCACAATAAACCGGCGCCGACCACCATCCAAGGTACTCTAGAGAAATTATCCATCTTGCCTACCCGGATTGTTGAAGTGAAGAAATCTTCTGCAAGAGCTGGTTCCCTCATGGCATTAACTCGGGCCAAGGCGTGGGTTCCTGATTTTGATCCGACGGAGGCTATGAATGGTTATCCCAGTATGAAAGAAGATGGATCAGCCTTCTCTGCTGAAGATCTTCACGCTTTGACCAAAGACATGTGCCCTCTTGCTAGTAAGCTTGCTGATGAGGCGGATTTAACAAGGTATCATCCGGGTTACGATCTAGAGAATGTGGGGGTGGAGCGGCCGTCTTATGACATCGAAAACCTGATTCCACCCGTTCATAAGCACACCTTCGCTCCTGATATTGAACCGTCAGAACTCATAAACGATGAAGTATATTTCGACGCCCTTGCCAAGATTGAGTGGAGCACTCCTGATTTCCAGTAGCTGCCAGAAGTCGACGAATATCCGGAGCAAGCTGACCCTCAGTCTTCTCAGCGAGCCGAAGAAGAAGCCTAAACCGGCTCCGGTTTAATCTTATGTGTTGAATACTTTGCAAGAAACTGATATTCTTTTGGGCCTGTAAGTGCCTTGTAATAGAATAGTTGAGATACTGTCTTTGTCCCACTCTTATCCTTCATGGCATTACTTTGTTTGGCAATCCCTAAATTATCTCCTGCTTGCAATGCTTTGACTGTTTATATTACCTGTATCTGCATGAACAAAGCTAAAAGATGTCCTGGCGGTTTACCACCGGACGGGTTATACTGCCCTGACACATGATCTAAGTAAATAACTTGAACTGTATATAAACATGTATCATACCTGTGATTAAGTGTATCTATAAACCTTAACCCGGTAGAAATAATCCAAGGCGCGAGTGTCGATGACTCCCTTAGCTCTCTGTCGGCCCATTACGAAGGCCGATCCGGGTTACGATGAACGCCGGTTTAACTGTAAACTAGTACTGGTGTTCATGACCCATACTTTAGCTCTGTAAATACAGATGTATTGACAACCTTGTAGTTGTCCGGTCTTGAATCAATGGACTTGGTTGAAAAACCAATGGCCTTGAAGATAAAGATTTGTGAAAACATAAAAAAAATGAAAAATAAAGTTTTTGGGCAAATAAGACCATGTAGTCGAGGCTTTTTACAAGCTACCAGGCTCCAAATTCGAGGCTTTTTATGAGCTGCCAGGCTACTGTCATTAACCATTTTAGCAAAGCCTATTAAGATGATCCGCAATCTTTAACCAAATCATCAATGTCAACAGCTACCCAATGTTCAAAATCACATAAAGATTTTGGCTTGGGTAATCACTTGATGATCCTCAATTTAACGTGACCAAGTTCAGGGTCCCGACGGATTGACTTGTGATACGATCGACGGGTCATACCAGGTTTACCTGGACGACACGATTTACTTGATGCAGGTAGGTTAATCCGGGGTTTTAGGTGTATACACCGGGCTTCCAAGCCGTGTTCACTACAAGGGTTTTCAACTCGCTGATGAACTTGCATCAGGAGCCCCCAGGTAGCGTGTGAGCATTGCTCGTCGGGGCATATGTTTGAGTTGTGCTAGGCATAAAACCCTCTTTTGCCCCTTCATCATCATGTGGAAATTGCCGAAGCAACCAGAGCAGTGCTCTTATGATGGGCTTCATATGGCCGCTGGTTCAAAAGGCCATGGAAAACTTCCTTGCCCGCGGAAGCCCCCATGTGATTCTTGTTTGTATAGAAAGGACGGCTGATTCCTTGATTTATCAAGGGCGCCGGTTTAAAGAGGCCATGGAACACTTCCTTGCACGGAAGCCCCCATGTGATTCTTTTGTACAGAGAGGACGGCTGATTCATTGATTTTATCAAGGGCGTCGGTTTAAGAGGCCATGGAAAACTTCCTTGCATGGAAGCCCCCATGTGATACTCTTATGAAGAAGATGGCTCATTCCCCGGTTTACCGGGGGCGCCGGTTTATTTTATGAATCATAATATATACATTGTACATAAAGCGGAGCCTGATGGCTCAAGTATAGTAAGGTCGAAGAAGAGCGATGTTCCATGGCCGTTTGGTCTCCTCCTCCGCCGTGCGTGAGTCCTTATGTTCTCGAACGTCGATGAGGTAGTATGATCCGTTGTGCAGGTTCCTGCTGACCACAAAGGGTCCTTCCCAAGGTGGAGATAGTTTGTGCATATCTGTCTGGTCCTGGATGAGACGGAGCACCAGATCTCCTTCTTGGAACGTCCTGGTTTTAACCCGGCGACTGTGGTACCGGTGCATGTCTTGTTGGTAAATCACCGATCTAGCTGCTGCCGTGTCTCATTCCTCGTCCAGCCGGTCCAAGGCGTCTTGTCTTGCTTGCTCATTATCGGTTTCAACATAAGCTGCCACTCATGGTGAATCATGACGGATATCACTAGGAAGGACCGCTTCAGCTCCATATACCATGAAGAAAGGCGTGTACCGTGTGGATCTATTAGGTGTAGTATTGATGCTCCATAAGACAGAAGGCAACTCCTCCACCCAACAACCCGGTGTTCTTTGCAAAGGAACCATAAGCCGGGGTTTGATGCCTCTCAGGATTTCTTGATTGGCTCTTTCCGCTTGGCCATTGGACTGAGGGTGAGCTACTGATGATACATCAAGACGAATATGCTCTCGTTGACAGAACTCCTCCATAGCACCCTTGGATAGATTGGTGCCATTATCAGTTATAATGCTGTGTGGAAAGCCAAACCGGAAAATCACCTTTTTGATGAACTGAACCGCCGTTGCTGCATCACACTTACTGATAGGCTCTGCTTCAACCCATTTTGTAAACTTGTCCACTACTACCAACAGGTGGGTTTTCTTGTCTTGGGATCTCTTGAAGGGTCCAACCATATCAAGCCCCCAAGTCGCAAACGGCCAAGTAATTGGGATCATCCTCAGCTCCTGCGCCGGTATATGAGCACGTCGGGAGAATTTCTGGCAAGCATCACATTTTCTGACCAAGTCCTCTGCGTCGGCATGAGCCGTCAACCAGTAGAACCCATGACGAAAAGCTTTAGCTACCAAAGATTTTGAACCGACGTGATGACCGCAATCGCCTTCATGAATCTCTCTGAGAATCTCACAGCCTTCTTCTGATGATACACACCACTGAAAAGCTCCAGAAACACTGCGATGATGAAGTTCTCCATTGACAATAGTCATGGATTTAGACCGCCGGATTATCTACCAGGCCTCAACTTCGTCTTCTGGTAACTCACCTCGGCTCATATATGCCAAGTAAGGGAGCTTCCAATCCGGAATAATATGAAGTGCTGCCACCAATTGTGCCTCCGGATCCGGAACAGCCAAATCCTCTTCTGAAGGTACCTGCACCGACGGATTATGCAACTCATCCAAGAAGGTATTAGGTGGAACCGGTTTACGCTGAGAGCCCAGCCGGCTTAACGCGTCAGCTGCTTCATTTTTCCGGCGGTCTATACGATCCTCCTGATATCCTTTAAAGTATCCAGTAACAGCATCTACCTCTTGTTGATATACTGCCATGAGTGGATCCTTGGAATCCCACTTGCCCGAAACCTGCTGTGCCACCAGATCTGAATCGCCAAAACACTTGACCGGGCTCAAGTTCATCTCCTTGGCCATCCGTAGACCGTGGAGGAGAGCTTCATACTCAGCAGCATTGTTAGTACAAGGGAACATTAAACGGAGGACATAGCAGAACTTATCACCTCGTGGGGAAGTTAACACGACTCCAGCCCCCGAGCCCTCCAATTGCCTTGAACCGTCAAAATGAATAGTCCAGTATGTATGATCCGGCTTCTCCTCGGGTGCTTGCAACTCTGTCCAATCGTTAATGAAATCCACCAGTGCTTGGGATTTTATAGCAGTACGGGGTACATACTTTAATCCGTGCGGGCTAAGCTCAATGGCCCACTTTGCAACCCTACCTGTGGCTTCTCTATTCTGGATTATATCCCCTAACGGAGCTGAACTGACAACGGTGATTGGGTGGCCCTGGAAATAGTGCTTCAGCTTCCGGTTCGCCATGAACACTCCATACACCAGTTTCTGCCAATGAGGATATCTCTGTTTTGAATCAATGAGCAACTCGCTGATGTAGTAAACCGGCTATTGAACCGGATATTCTTTGCCCGCTTCCTTGCGCTCTACCACAATAGCAACGCTTACTGCGCGGGTATTGGCTGCCACGTATAATAGCAGCGGCTCATTGTCAATCGGGGCAGCAAGGACTGGCGGCTCTGCCAATTGCCTCTTCAAATCTTCGAACCCAGCATCAGCAGCATCGCTCCAGACAAACTGGTCTGTCTTCTTCATCATCTGATAAAGCGGGATCGCCTTCTCCCCCAAACGGCTGATAAACCGGCTGAGTGCTGCAATACGGCCCGCTACGCATTGGACATCATTGATACACGCCGGTTTAGCCAAAGATGTGATCGCCTTGATCTTCTTCGGATTAGCTTCAATCCCTCTGTTTGACACTAAGAACCCCAGGAGCTTGCCCGCCGGAACACCAAAGACGCATTTCTCCGGATTAAGCATCATTTTGTAAACTCGGAGGTTGTCAAAGGTTTCTTTCAAATCATCTATCAATGTTTCCTCCTTCCTGGATTTCACCACAATGTCATCAACATATGCATGAACATTTCGTCCAATTTGCCCTTGTAGGCAGTTCTGTACACAGCGCTGGTAGGTTGCCTGGGCACTCTTGAGCCCAAATGGCATAGATACATAGCAGAAGGCCCCAAAGGGAGTTATGAAGGCTGTCTTCTCCTGGTCCTTAACTGCCATCTTGATCTGATGATAACCTGAATATGCATCCAAAAAACTTAGCCGCTCGCATCCTGCCGTAGCATCAATAATTTGATCAATACGGGGGAGAGCAAAAGGATCAGTTGGGCAAACCTTGTTCAGGTCTATGTAATCAACACACATCCTCCAAGTTCCGTTTTTCTTGAGCACTAGCACCGGATTAGCCAACCATTCTGGATGAAACACTTCAACTATAAAACCTGCAGCCAAGAGTCTAGCCACTTCTTCTCCAATAGCCTTGCGCCTCTCTTCGTTGAAGCGGCGCAGATATTGCTTGAACGGTTTAAACTTAGGATCAATATTGAGATTGTGCTCAGCGAGTTCCCTCAGTATACCTGGCATGTCAGAAGGCTTCCACGCAAAGATATCCCGGTTCTCACGGGTGAACTCGATGAGCGCGCTTTCCTATTTCGGATCTAGGTTGGCGCTGATAGTGAACTGCTTGGATGAATCGCCCGGAACAACGTCCACCTGCTTAGTCTCCTCGGCTGATTTAAATTTCAACGCCGGATCATGCTCTGTGGTTGGCTTCTTTAGCGGGGACATATCAGCCTTATCAACATTGTCCTTATAGAACTTCAGCTCTTCCGTGGCACAAACCGCCTCAGCATAAGCTGCATATCCTTCCTCGCACTCCAATGCAATTTTGCGGCTCCCATGAACCGTAATAGTCCCCTTGTGGCCTGGCATCTTGAGCTGTAAATAAACATAACACGGCCTAGCCATGAACTTGACGTAAACCGGCCACCCAAACAAGGCGTGGTATGGGCTCCTGATCTTGACTACCTCAAAAGTCACAGTCTCCGACCTAGAATCATGCTAATCTCCGAAGGTAACCTCCAGATCGATTTTGCCAACTGGATAGGCCGATTTGCCGGGTACCACCCCATGAAACACTGTGTTGGACTGTCGGAGCTTCTTATCTGTCAACCCCATACGTCGAAAAGTCTCATAATATAGGATGTTGATGATGTTGCCTCCATCTATAAGCACCTTGGTGAACTTATAACCACCCACCTGTGGTGCCACCACCAGAGCTAACTGACCCGGATTATTAACCCGGGGTGGGTGATCTTCTCTGCTCCACACAATGTGTTGCTCAGACCAACGCAAAAAACGTGGTATTGCCGGTTCAACAGAATGCACTACCCTCTTCAGAACCTTTTGATCCCGTTTGCATAAACTCGTGGTGAAGACGTGATACTGCCCACTGCTCAGCTCCTTCGGATTATTTTGATATCCGGACTGCTGTTGCTGCTGACGCTGTTGATTCCCTTGGTTGTTGTATCCGCCCTGACTTTGTTGCTGGTTATGCTGATGCTGATTGTTGCCATTGTGGTTACCGTTACCGCCATGGTATCCTGAACCGGATCCGCCACCTTGGTAACCCGGACCTTGAAAACCGGGGCCTGATCCGGCGGGGGGGCCGTGATCATACCTAGTCTGCTTCATAAATTCTTGCATAATGAAACAGTCCTTCCAAAGATGTGTAGCCGGGTTTTCTGCAGTATCGTGCTTTGGGCAAGGCACGTTCAACTGGTGCTTTAGATTAATAGGTGGCCTCCCATTACGTGGGGGCGGTCTACCCTTGCGGCGTTAACTATTATCCTGAGCGTTGGTATTGGCCACAAAATCTGATCTGCCTTCCACTTTACGCTTGCCATTGTATCCTTGGTTTGCCGGATTGGCCTGCAGCGGTTTACCATTCTTGTTCGCCTTCCCTGACTTATCTCCATCAGTGTCTAGATGTTTGGTGTTATCGGAGTCTCCATACTTCACCAAAGCGCCCATGAGGGGGCCCATGTCATTGCAGTCGCGTTTGAGCCGTCCCAACTTCTGTCTCAAAGGTTCAAACCGGCAGTTATTTTCCAATGTTACCACTGCTGTACTTGGATTGATGCTATTGGAGGAGTGCAAGATTTCTGACACTCGACGCACCCAACTGCTTGTAGACTCTTGCTCTCCTTGAACGTAGGCAGCTAAGTCAAACGCGACAGAAATTGTGAAATACTTTGCGCACGCCGCCTCATCCACCGGGGATGAGACAGCGCACGCCTAAGGAACTGGACATGACCCCCTGTTCGGCTGTGGCGGTGGGATGAACCAGCGTCACCTGACGGGCATCGTATTGGGCAGTATGTCTGGCCTGATCCCCCACCTCTTGCGCATGTGCTTCTTCTCCTGCCGGATTATCCTGCCTCTGCCAATGACGTCTCGGTGCGCTGCTTGACACGACCGGTTCGTCTAGACGCCTCGTATATCTCCAGCTTGGGCTGGGGGTTGAATGGATCCTCTCCCGGCTATCTGAATAAGCTTGCTGCTGAGTTAACGCCGTGTCCAGCAACTCGTTGGCCCGTCGTGCCTCCACTACTATGGGGGACGTACCTTCAATGGGAAGGGTGGCCAGCCGTGAAGCGGCAGCAACTATGTTGTCCAACGGATTAGAATAATTACCAAGAGGGGTGGGCACATGCGGGGTCGACACAACTTGGCGATTCGGCTCTGTGGCCGATGGTTGAACCGACGCGCCTGTTCCTGGCGCTCCTCCCCGGTTTACCTCTGGATGGTTACTGGTTCCTGCGCCTGGCGTGCTAAAGAGATTCCTCGCCTCATAAACCGGCGGCAAACGAGATTGTTGTCTTCTCCACATTACCTCTTGTGAGGCGTTCTGATCTAACCTGAGCCGATAAGCTTGGGAATCCAGATCTGCCTGCCTTGTAGCCATCCTAGCTTTCTCAGCAGCCAGATCCAACTTGGCTTGCTCAATCCGACTCTTCACCTGAGCGATCTCTGCATCATGCTGCTCCTTGTCGGCCTGGGCTACTTCCGCTGTTGCAACCGCTGTCAAAGTGTCAACTAAGGTGGATAGAGCGTCAGAGGGCGACGGGGGAAGATCTCCAGCTCTGGCTCCCATTGCCTCTGAGTTTAGCGCCCCTATCGTTGAGGGCTGCTGCATGGATTGTGATCCGGCCAGGAAAACAGCAACCCTGTTTGGTGGATCGAGGGGGTCCGGAATACTATCACCATTGGAACAACCCTCAGACCGTCCGTCCTGCAGCAGATACAAAGATTCGGTCTCTCCGGATGAAGATTCATCGCCGGAATAAATAACAGTCTCGCCGCCAGAATCTGATCCGTCTTCGGCTTGTATTCCATGCACTGCTCCGACGAAGACGTGCTTCACGGCGGGCTAAATCAGGGCTAGTCTCGCACGCTGAGCCGACTCGACGATGTTGGGGAAGGTGTCCGGCTCAGCGCCCGATTCGCCGATCTTGCCGATGAAGACGTGGATGTCGCCGAAGGGGACCCGATATCCATATTCGATTGAATCGGCCTCGGGGCCCTAGCCTGCATCGTCGATGTAGATCCGGCCACGACAACTCTTAGTCATCTGGCCCACTGCATAGCCCTTGAGTCCTTCAACGCTGCCCTTCAAGAACTCGAAACCATCGTGCGATAGACCCACGGTGGGCGCCAACTATCGTGGATTTAGCATGGCAGATGTCCTAGCAAAAGGACGTAGTTGTGAGGCCATCGCTACGGGTTAGCTTAAAGGGGTTAAAGCGAACGAAGGACACAGGGGTTTTATACTAGTTCGGTCCCTTCGATGAAGGTAAAAGCCTATGTATAGTTTGGTGTGGTATTGCTTGGGCTTCGATGACCAGGGAGCGAATCCGCTTTGCGTGAGTCTCGAGCTATTGTTTCTCGTTCTGAACCGTCACCGGGTCGTCCCTTTATATAAGAGGTGACGCCCGGTCCGGTTTACAGAGTCCCGAGGCCGGCTCATAATCGTGTCCGCCTCGGCCTCTACTCTTTGTATCTTACATCCCAAGTTACACAGTATGACGGTTTACAAATCATGGGCCCTATCATATTGGCTCTAAGCCTCCCGGGCTACAATCTTTTACTTCATACTTTGCTGGGCCTTTCTGATAATATAATCTTGATAACTTAATCCGGACCCTCCTGGCCGGTTTATACCTAGTAGTAATATCCCTGACAGCACCAATCTATCCAAGGGGGCTATGGAGGAGTTCTGTCAACGGGAGCAAATTCGTCTCGACGTATCATCAGTAGCTCACCCTCAGTCCAATGGCCAAGCTGAAAGAGCCAATCAAGAGATCTTAAGAGGCATCAAGCCCCGGCTTATGGTTCCTTTGCAGAGAACACCGGGTTGTTGGGTGGAGGAATTACCTTCTGTACTTTGGAGCATCAACACTACACCTAACAGATCTACAGGGTACATGCCTTTCTTCATGGTATATGGAGCTGAAGCGGTCCTCCCTAGTGATATCCGTCATGACTTGTGTGTACCGGCTTCATGACTTTATGATCAATATAATAAACCGGCGCCCCCGGTAAACCGGGGTATCAGCCATCTTTTTTATAAGAGTATCACATGGGGGCTTCTGCATGCCAAGGAGTTCCTATGGCCTCTTAAACCGGCGCCTTCGATAAATCGAGGTATCAGCCTTCTTTTCTGTTCATAAGAGTATCACGTGGGGGCTTTCGTGGTCAAGGGAGTTTCCTATGGCCTCTTAAACCGGCGGCCACATCAATACCATCATAAGAGCACAGCTCTGGTTGTTTCAGCAATTTCCACATGATGACGAGGGGCAAAAGAGAGTCGGATGCCTAGCACAACTCAAACATAGGCCTCGACGAGCAATGCTCAAACGCTACCTGGGCGCTCTTGATGCAAGTTCATCAGCGAGTTGAAAACTCTTGTAGTGAACACGACTTGGAAGCTTGGTGTATACACCTAAAACCCCGGATTAACCTGCCTGCATCAAGTAAATCACGCCGTCCAGGTAAACCTGGTATGACCCGTCGAACGTACACACAAGTCAATCCTTCGGGACCCTGAACTTGGTAATGTTAAATTGACGATCATCAAGTGATTACACAAGTCAAATCTTTATGAGATTTTGGACATTGGTAGCATTTGACATTGATGATTTGGTTAAGGATTGCGGATCATCTTAACAGGCTTTGCTAAAATGGTTAATGATAGTAGCCTGGCAGCTCATAAAAAGCCTCGAATTTGGAGCCTGGCAGCTCGTAAAAAGCCTCGACTACATGGTCTTATTTGCCCAAAAACTTTATTTTTCATCTTTTATGTTTTCTCAAATCTTTATCTTCAAGGTCATTGGTTTTTCAACCAAGTCCATTGATTCCAGACTGGATAACTACAAAGTTGCCGCTACATCTGTATTTACAGAATTATAGTCTGGGTTATAAACACCAGTACTAGTTTACAGTTAAACCGACGTTCATTGTAACCCGGATCGGCCTTCATGATGAGCCGACAAAGAACCAAGGGAGTCATCAGCACTTACACCTTGGATCGTTCCTGCCGGATTAAGGTTTAAAGATACACTTAATCACAGGTATGGCACATGCTTATATTTTATACACAGTTCAAACTATTAACTTAGATCATGTGTTTGGGCAATATGACCCGTCCGGTGATAGACCGCCATGACACTTTGAGCATTGTTTTATGCAGAAATAGGTAATATAAACCGTCAAAACATTGCAAGCGGGATATATTTCAGAAGCTGCCAGTAAAAGTAATATCACGAAACATAGTGGGGGACAAAGACAGTATCTCAACTATTCTATTACAAGGCACTGATAGGCCCAAAAGAATATCAGTTTTCTCATAAGTACTCAACACATAATGGTAAACCGGAGCCGGTTTATGATTCTGCTTCTACTCGCTGTGAAGGCTGAGGGTCAGCTTGTTCCGGGTCTTCGACGACTTCTGGCAGCTGTTGGAAACCAGGGGTGCTCCAGTCAATCTTGGCAAGGGCTCGGAAATAAACTTCGTCATTTATAAGTTCTGACGATTCAATATCAGGAGCGAAGGTGTGCTTACGGACGGGTGGAATAAGATTTTCAATGTCATAGGACGGACGCTCCAGCCACACGTTCTCCAGATCATAACCCGGGTGATACCTTGATAAGTCCGCTTCATCAGCAAGTTTACTAGCAAGAGGCCGCATATCCTTGCTTAAGGCGCAAAGATCATTAGTGGAGAAAGCTAATCCGTCCTCCTTCATACTTGGATAACCATTCATGGCCTCCGCCGGATCAAAGTCAGGAACCCATGCCTTGGCACGGGTTAAAGCCATTAGAGAGCCAGCTCTTGCGGAAGACTTCTTCACTTCGACAATGCGAGCAGGAAAAATTGATAGTTTCTCCAGGGTACCTTGGATTGTGGTGGGAGCCGGTTTATTGTGCGAAATAGCACTGATGGCCCTCTGAGCGCCGGCATAGAGTTGCTCCGCCAAGGTATACGCAACTTTCAGCTTCTTTCGCACATCATCTCCAAGATAAGTGATGCGCCTCCCTGCGTAGGCATCATGAGTTAAACCGGAGCAGTACATGGTTGCAAAAATACGCTTATGTCAAAGAACATACCGAAGATAGCAGAGGTCATGTCATTCATCTGCTGCCTCAGCCCGGACATCTCTTCTGTCACCGAATTGAGAGTAGCCTCTGCATCACTGGCTCTTTTCTCCAAAGCAGCCTTTTCCGTCTCCCAAGTGGACCGCTCCGCTTCAAAATCTTTCTTTAGCTTCTCCATACTAGCTAAAGCAAGGGTAAGTTCCTCCTTGGCTTTAGTCGAAGCAGTCTCTTGGAAGGTTAGGCTATTCCGGAGCTCAGTTATTTCAGAGGCCCTCCGGTTCAAGTCAGTCTGCGAAGGATAAAACTTATCAGATATCCATAAAGAAAGCAATTCAATCAAAGTCCCAAGCACATAACAAGTTATGCACTTGACACTTGGGGGCTAATGTATATTTGCAGTGAAAGAAGGCAATTTTTTCAGACAAGTCCGAAGCACATAACAAGTTATATACTTGGCACTTGGGGGCTAATGTGACATCATTCTAAACATAGGAAAAGTCTCGGTTTACCCTCAATAAAGTAAACCGGCCCTCGGGGGCTACACGTGCAAAGTCAAAGTTATTATAGTTAATCTGCTGAAGTCCTGGTTTACCTTAAAGCCTAAACCGGCACTTGGGGGCTACAATGGACTAAAGGTACAGCTACAAGGGGTACAACTACAAGGCTCAAGCAGAAATACAAGGGAAAAGATATTACCTCATATCGTTCTTTCATTAAGTTCACCAAGCCGGCCTCATGGTCACGGCTGGTGAATAGCCGGTTTAAGTACCCAGAGTGAAGCTCCTGGGCACTAAGCTGGGCATAGCTGGACAGGTCGGTGCTCCACTTGCCCTTGTCTTTTTGAAGAAGTTCTTCCTTGGCAGTATGTTTGGCCAAGATGACAGGCGCTCCTGGGGTGGAAAAACCGGTCCCAGTAATCTCAACATCATCGTTGGAAGCAGCAGTTGGCTTGGAAGGATTGACAACAGGAGTGACTTGAGCAGGACTAGCACGAGCCGGACTAGCCCGGGCAGGGCTGGCCGGTTCAGCAGTATATTCCATGGGGTTATCCTCTGGAGCAGCAAGGTCTTCTCGATCCATAGGAGAAGGATCATCGTGTGGAACTTCAACATTTTCTTCCAAGGGGTTGGCAATTTCAGGATCGTCTGCTGGTCCAGAAGTGGTATTTTCAACTGCCGGTTTATTCAATTTTGCCTTTTTGCTAGGCTTAGGCATACTGAGAAAAGGTTAAAGGGACAATGAAAATCACAAGTCAAAAATAGAAAGATAAATCGGGCAGAAAGAAAGACAACTTACCCTTGAACAGTCTTGAGCGCAGGGACTTGTGTGGCTGTCGACTCGCCGGAGGATGAAAAAGGAGTTTCCTGATAATTCGGGTCAGACGGTTTAAGGGGTTGATGAATAAGACCCGCTTTAGGATGAAGAATAGTTGGAGTAAGTAAAACCTCTGAACGACGCCTTCGAACTAGAGTGTGAGTCAGACCGGTGGATTCAACCACATGGCCACTGTGGCGAGTAGTGCGGCGAGCCTCATGTTGCTGTTTCTTCAAAAGAAAATTGGGATCCAGTTGAGCATAAGGATGAGAAAACGGATATTTCCGGTCTACCCGACGAACTTTGGGTGGCAATGGTTCTGAATCAGAGGAAAGAGAGATTACCTCAACATCATCTGCTTTACTACCTTCAGTCGGATCCTGGGAAAGGTCATTGTTAATAGAAATACAGGCAAATGAACAATTTAAAGACATAAGAACCAAGCGGTACCTCAGAGGCCGGATCATCTTCTTCCGCGTTTGAACCGGACGCAGCGGCAGGCTTCTTCTTATGTTTCTTCACAGCCAGGCTCTTCTTGCGAGATGGCCTCGCCAGTTTATCCTGGGCCTTCCTTTTCCAGAAAGGGTCATCAGCCTGTTTAAAGGAATAAAAGCATATTGAGCCAAGCAATATGGACGGATTAAAACAAAGTAAAGAGACAGAAGAATCTCTTACCGACGGCGGTTTGTTATTTACACAGAAGGGCGCTAATCCGGTCCGACTGCACTCTTCCAGAGGTATATTCAGCATCTTTTTGGCAGATTCGGTAACTTCATTATCTGGAAGCACCATCTTCGTGTGACACAGATGGTCCTTGAGGTTACCAGTATACTCGCACATTAAACCGGAGCGCCGGCTTAACGGGAGAATGCTCCAAGAGAGCCAGCAATGGACGAAATCAACTCCAGTTAATCCGTTGGCTACAAAAGCCCTGAGCTTTGAAAGCTGGGGGGCATATCGAGCTCGGTCTTGGGCACTCAAGCGCTGCGGGAAAGGATGGTCCACTGAAAGACGGTGGGAGCGATAACCCGGCATTGGATTCTCCCCTTCTGATGAAGTGTCGATGCAGTAGAACCAAGTCTGATTCCACTCCTTGGGATGGCTATGGAGAGTAGCGTGAGGAAAGCTAACATCTTTCCTCTTCTGAATGCTCATTCCGCCAAGTTCAGTATTTGGGCCATCGTGAAACTCAGTCCGACGGTTCAAATGGAAGAAGTCCCGGAATAACTCCACAGATGGCTCCTCTTGTAGATAAGCTTTTGAGAAGACTTGGAAGTTGCAGATATTTGATAGGGAGTTGGGACCTATGTCTCGGGGATGGAGCTGAAAGTCTGCCAACACGTCGCGGAAAAACTTTGACCTGGAGGGCTAAAACCCCGGGCCAGGTAATCGAAAAAGACAATAATCTCTCCCTCCTTAGGCTTAGGAGGACACTCTTTTCCAGGAGCCCTCCAGTGAAGGACATCCTTTGGGCCTAAAGCGCCAATGGAGGCCATCTTTTCTAAGTCCTCCTCAATGATCCCGGAGGGGACTGATACGTCCAAAACGTATCTATAATTTCTGCTTGCTCCATGCCACTCTAGGGTGATATTTCTATGATATTCATACACTTCCATACACATTTGATCATATTTGGACTAACCTACTAATCTAGTGCACCCCGGTGCCAGTTTCTGTTTTCGGCTGTTTTTGTATTCCAGGTTTTCACATTACGAGAACTGCCAGGAAAAATCCAGAAAAAATATATAAAAAATCAGCGTTCCAGGAGCTACCGTGCGGCCAAAGTACAGCCGGGGGGGGGGGGG
>LR738715.1:833589204-833772261 GCA_902687465.1 Secale cereale | reverse complement strand
GGGCGTGCCCCCCTGGGCCGCGCCGGGGGGGGGGCGCCTGGGCACCCCTGGCCCCCTCTAGTGACCCCCTTTGGCATATATTTAAGGTCCGTCGAGGAAACCCTGATTCCGGACCCCTTTTCTCCAGACGCGATTCCGATCTCCGCCGCCATCTCCATCAAGCTTCGGGGGACCAGAATTCCTGCGCCGGCACCCTGCCGGGACGGTGAAGTGCCCCGGATTCATCTCCATCGACGTTGCTTCCTCCCTCCATGATGCGGGAGTAGTTCCTCCTCGGGGCTGAGGTTCTTACCAGTAGCTATGTGGTCAACTCTCTCTCCCATGATGTGATCTTCGTTGTGATCATAGGCTATGTTAATCTAGGGTGTTTCCCCTTCCTCTATGTATTGGATTGATGTACTCACTTGTCTTTATCTAGTATAATCCCCGAGACCAAGGTGACAGCGGTGTATTGGACATGGATTAGAACAATATTTTCATGAGCGATTTCCTTTCTTGTGTGTTGATTCAAGATTGAGAGTCTCTTGGTGCTTGTCTTTGACTATCCTTTAGATATGTTATGGTGATTGTGGGACTCTCTTTGGATGGCCGCGGTGACATTGGGAAATCCTTAGATCGAGAACTACGAACTTTGAGGTGTGCTTTTGTAGCCCTACATAATTCTCGTCCTCTCTTGACCACGAAGGAGTGATCTCTGAGTGTGTCCCCTTTGCATGTTTTATGGGAAATATCATGTGATTCGATTATGTTAATGTTGTTGGGAGTTGCCACTAGTGAAAGTATGAACCTTAGGCCTTGTTTCCACCATTGCAATACCGTTTGTGCTCACATTTACTACTTGTTTGCTTGCTGCACTTTTTATTACATATTTGTATTACCTTGTTTTGCCATCCATATCACTTGCCATTTAACATCTCTTCGCCGAACTAGTGCACCTATACATCTGACAAGTGTATTAGGTGTGTTGGGGACACAAGAGACTTCTTGTATCTTAGTTGCAGGGTTGCTTGAGAGAGACCATCTTCAACCTCTACTTCCCTGAGTTCGATAAACCTTAGGTAATCCACTTGAGGGAAATTGCTACTGTCCTACAAACCTCTGCGCTTGGAGGCCCAACATAGTCTACAAGAGTAGAAGCGTGCGTAGACATCAAGCTATTTCTGGCGCCGTTGCCGGGGAGGTGAGCGCTAGAAATATATCTTAAGATCTTGCAATTAAATCTTTTTGTTTCTTGTTTTTTTATTTCACTAGTTATGCTTATGGAAAACCTTGTTATTGGATCGTTGCTTGCGGGAGGACACCCCACACCTGTGGTGGTTGCTCCTCCTCCTACTGAAACTCTGCCCTATAAAATACCGGCTGGTATTATCAATTATGTTTTGGCTAATCGTTATGCAGGAGACATACATCCCAGTGAACACTTGCTATATCTGTCACAACTATGTTCATTATTTAAGCTTGCAGGTGTATCGAGGGAGTTTGTCATGAGGAAATTATTTGCCTTGTCACTGAAAGGAAAAGCATTGGAATGGTATAGGCTACTAAATGACTCTCACCTGCTGGAGTGGGAAGAGATCCAGTCTCTCTTTTACTCCAAGTTTTATCCTCTTCATGAAGTCCATAAGAATAGGAATTATGTTTATAATTTTTATCCTCATGACGGAGAGAGCATAGCTCAAGCTTGGGGGAGACTGAAAACGTTAATGCTAAAATGTCCTAACCATGGGCTCCCCAAAGATATGATTATTACTAACTTCTATGCGAGGCTCTCTCGACAGGATAAAGATTTGCTCAATGCTTCCTCTACGGGTTCTTTCACAAACAAAAAGATTGATGCTAAATGGGAGCTCCTTGAAAGAATTCAACGCAACACTGAAGATTGGGAGATCGACAAAGGTAAAGAGTCAGGTATAATTTATGAGTATGATTGCATTAAGTCCTTTGTTGAAACTACAAGTTTTAATAAGTTTAGTGCTAAGTTTGGGCTTGATTCTCAACTCCTTGTTAATTTCCTCAAATCTTTTGCTTCACATCTTAATATGCCTAAGGAGGATTGGATCAAGTATCATAAACCTTTTAAAGAGACTTGCAAAGAAAATGAAATTGTTCATGATGATTGCAACATGCATGATCCAATTTCTAAAAATGAAGTTTTATATAAGCATGTTAATTTTTGTGGAGTGGATAGACCTTGTGAAAGGCCTATGATTGAAGAAGAGAAGTATTGTAAGCAACATAAACATGAAAGAACAATCACTTGGGTCAAAGATTTAAATGAAATTGCTAGAGAATTGTGTGACCTTTATCCTTTTACTTGTGAACTTTGCCGTACAGAGGGTCACTTTAATTTTCAATGCATGAACTTTCAAAACATAACTGTTAACCGGTTGTGTGATGACATGATCACCTCTGATCTTTATGATGAGCTTATCTTATTTTTGATGTGTGAAGAGTTATCAGAAAAGACTTCTTGGCTGGATGATAATGCCATAGGAATAAAAAAGACTATTCAAAATTGCCATCTCTATTGTGTTGTTAATTGCCATGAAAATGATTACATAAGTAATATTAGAAAGGAGGGAACTTTACCAAAGTATAAAAATGTCTCTTATATTTCTGCTAATAAAAAGGAGAGTTTCTCCCAAGTTTCCCCTATTGTTTCTAATGATAAACCAGGATATGTGGAGAAGCTTCGTCTCCAACCACTCCCTCCTAAGGTGAAGAAGAAGAAAAAGAAGAGGAGGAGGAAGAGGAGCAAGAAGGAAGAAGAATGGGTATCAACCTGGCCTGAGCATATTTATCCCATCAACTTTTATCCTAACGGTTGTAAGTTTAAAGAAGAAGGTGAAGTTTATTGCCTTAATTATCATCTTGATGATATGTCCGTAGGTACTATTGAAGATGATTTAGATTATGATATGCATGTTACTTATTGTGATTGGGAAAATGATGATAATGCTACTTATGATCTTGAAAATCTTTTTGTTACCAACTCTGAAAGTGATGATATGGGAAGCTCTAAGCTTGGGGATGATAGGATTGCAAATCCTTTACCCACTAGTGATGTGATAATTGATAATTCTCTTGCTAGTAAGAATAAAGAAAACATGTTTACAAATATAGTTGCTAGCAATGGTAATGCTCTTCTCTACCATGATGATGTTATAACTCCAATCTATAGTGTTCAAGTTGTTTATGATAGTCCTACTCCCACTATTACCAATGAGAAAAATTATGCTTATGTGGGGAGTGAGAGTACCTTTTTGCATGTGGATCATGGTAACAATGCTTTATGTAATGCTTATATTGTTGAGTTCATCCATGATGCCACTGAAATTTATAATGAGAGAGGGAGGCTTGGTTCTAAATATCTTAATAATAAGAAGCTTCCTCTCTTTATGGTGAATATTTTTAAGTTATGCTTGTTTTGCCTTCCTATGCTAGTTGCTTCGTGCTTCAATGAATTATTCTATTGCAATATTCCTATGCATAGGAAGCATGTTAGGCTTAAATGTATTTGGCATTTGCTTCTTGATGCCCTCTTTTGTTCTTCAGCTCTTATTCGTACGAGAGCATCATTAAAGTCCTATGCCTAGCTTAAAGGCATAAAAGAAAGCGCTTTTGGGAGGCAGCCCACATGAATAAATTATTATATTTTGCTTTTGTTGTGTCTTGATGTTGTTTACTACTGTAGCATCATCATTGTATCTTTTCTTTTCATATTTGTGCCAAGTGTAGCCTCTGATTGCAAGAAAGTTCAAAAGTTGTGAGGTGCTGTCCAGGAAACAGATTCTGTCCTTGGATAGAAAAATTTGTATAAAATCACCAGATCATCTTTTTGGTCTGAATTTTTTCGACAGCATTCTCTATATAATTGTCTTTCGTGCGTCTGTTCTGAGTTTTTTGATTTGAGTTGCAGAAGTATCCCGAACAGATAAATTACTACCTGCTGTTCTGTTTTTCACAGATTCTGTCCTGTTTTGCCTTTCCTTCATTTTGCAAATCAAGAGCTTGCTTTTTCTTTGCAAAAACCTTTTGGCAATCTTGAGAAACAGTAGAACTTCAAGAATATCTTTATTTCCAGCAAGGTACAATTATTTTATTAAGGGTACTAACCTCGCTAATCAGATTATGATGAGTTATGTATGAAGGGAGTTTTCAAGTGTGCGAGGGAAGATGATAAAAAGATTAAGGAGTGTCAAGCGCTCAAGCTTGGGGATGCCCCCATGCACCCCCAAGAAATATTCAAGTAGACTCAAGCGTCTAAGCTTGGGGATGCCCTCGTGCATCCCCTTCTCCATCAACATTATCAGTTCGTCTTTCGTTTCGCTATATTTTTATCACTTCATGTGTTATGTGCTATGCTTGGAGCGTCTTGCTTTTAGTTTTCTTTTTAGTTTTTCATAACGAGTCGGAACTCAGTATTCCTTTATGTGGGAGAGAAACACGCTCCACTTCTACCTAGAACATAACATAGAATTTTCATGTCTATCTTTGCTGTGTGTGTTCTTTGTCTTTTAAATAGCTACTATCATGTTCTGCTCTTAGTATTCATGCTTATCTTTTCAAAGAGCTTTTGTTTAGTTGGTTGCTTGAACTCTCTTTAATTATCATGCTCACCTTATTAAGAGAGTTTGCTTCCGTTGCATTGGTTAATATGTCTATGATAAAGATGCTATGTGCATGATGGCGCTTAGTAGTTCAGGTTTTCTTATGGTTAGTCTCAAATAGCTGGGGGATTCCAAATGTGTTATTGGAGTACCAACATGATTTGTTTGCCTATGATGTGGTATGGTTTAGTAATATCTTCCTTCGAGAATTTATTTTGATTGACTTGGCGTATGCTCATGCATATTTAAGACTGTAAAGAAAGTCTGTCAAGCCTTGATGATCTTTTATTTCTAAGTAGCGATATAACTACCATGCCTGATTCAATATTGCTTTGTCGCTCTGCATGATTATGACCGTCATTGCTCTCTTAGTTGGTCGCTCCCAGTCTTTTGCTAACCTCCACCTGCACTAAGCAAACTAACCATGCAATACATAGCTCATGGGAAAGTAGCCTAAAAACTATTGTGGTAAAGAATATGTTGCTTATGTATTTTATTTCTTATAAGTTGCTTGCTGAGCGGTGACCATGTTTCTGGGGACGCCATCAAATGTCACACTTTTGTTGAATATCATGTGAGTTGCTATGCATGTTCGTCTTGTCTGAAGTAAGGGTGATTTACCGTGGGTTGAATTAATATTCATATTGTTAGAGAAGAACATTGGGCCGCCAACCAAAGACATGCATCATGGTGGAAGTTTTAGCTTGGACCTTAATCCTCAATCTCTTATGAGAATATGCTTATGCATTAAAGAGGAGTCCATCATCTATTTTCTATGTTGTCCCGGTATGGATGTCCTCAAGTTGAGATCTATCAAAAACGAGAAATCAAATGTGATTTATCTCCTTGGACCTTTGTACAGGTGGCATAGAGGTACCCCTTTGTGACACTTGGTTGAAACATATGTAATGCAATGATAACCCATGGGGATCCGAGCTAATTAGGACAAGGAGCGAGCACTATTGGTATTCGATGCATGAGGCTTGCAACTTATAGGATGTTTTATGCATGACACATATGAAGTACTACTACCGTTGACACAATTTCTTCCATGTTTTTAAAATAAAAAGCTCTAGCACTTAACCTTTCTTTTACCTTTATGTTGAAGCACCAACTACTGAGAGCATGATTGTCATTCTGAGTGTAATGTGCATTGTCCCAAAGTAGCATTGTCTTTTGCATGATTGTGATATCGTTTATCCTGAAATGATTGTATCTAGTCATCACTTAAACCTTGAAGGTGCCCCTGCATTTATGTTTTGCATCACTAAAGGGGGCAAGCTAGATGTCACTTTATCATATTTGCACATCATGTTCATTGCAAATCTTTTTGATGTTTCAGTTTCATGTTGTAAAACTTTCAGTCATTTGTGATTTCCTCTTGAGGCAACTTAATTACTATAGAATCATTGTCTCAGTAAGCTTTTGTCATATGACTATGAGAAAGTCCTATATGGTTAATAGCATGTCACCACAGAAATTATTCTTGTTATCATTTACCTACTCGAGGACGAGCAGGAATTAAGCTTGGGGATGTTGATACGTCCAAAATGTATCTATAATTTCTGCTTGCTCCATGCCACTCTAGGGTGATATTGCAATGATATTCATACACTTCCATACACTTTTGATCATATTTGGACTAACCTACTAATCTAGTGCACCCCGGTGCCAGTTTCTGTTTTCGGCTGTTTTTGTATTCCAGGTTTTCACATTACGAGAACTGCCAGGAAAAATCCAGAAAAAATATATAAATAAATCAGCGTTCCAGGAGCTACCGTGCGGCCAAAGTACAGCCGGAGGGGACCCACAGGGGCTCCAGGCGGCCTGTGGGCGCGGCCCCCCCCTGGGCCGCGCCGGGGGGCGCCTGGGCACCCCTGGCCCCCTCTGGTGACCCCCTTTGGCATATATTTAAGGTCCGTCGAGGAAACCCTGATTCCGGACCCCTTTTCTCCAGACGCGATTCCGATCTCCGCCGCCATCTCCATCAAGCTTCGGGGGACCAGAATTCCTGCGCCGGCACCCTGCCGGGACGGGGAAGTGCCCTCGGATTCATCTCCATCGACGTTGCTTCCTCCCTCCATGATGCGGGAGTAGTTCCTCCTCGGTGCTGAGGTTCTTACCACTAGCTATGTGGTCAACTCTCTCTCCCATGATGTGATCTTCGTTGTGATCATAGGCTATGTTAATCTAGGGTGTTTCCTCTTCCTCTATGTATTGGATTGATGTACTCACTTGTCTTTATCTAGTATAATCCCCGAGACCAAGGTGACAGCGGTCTATTGGACATGGATTAGAACAATATTTTCATGAGTGATTTCCTTTCTTGTGTGTTGATTCAAGATTGAGAGTCTCTTGGTGCTTGTCTTTGACTATCCTTTAGATATGTTATGGTGATTGTGGGACTCTCTTTGGATGGCCGCGGTGACATTGGGAAATCCTTAGATCGAGAACTACGAACTTTGAGGTGTGCTTTTGTAGCCCTACATAATTCTCGTCCTCTCTTGACCACGAAGGAATGATCTCCGAGTGTGTCCCCTTTGCATGTTTTATGGGAAATATCATGTGATTCAATTATGTTAATGTTGTTGGGAGTTGCCACTAGTGAAAGTATGAACCTTAGGCCTTGTTTCCACCATTGCAATACCGTTTGTGCTCACATTTACTACTTGTTTGCTTGCTGCACTTTTTATTACATATTTGTATTACCTTGTTTTGCCATCCATATCACTTGCCATTTAACATCTCTTCGCCGAACTAGTGCACCTATACATCTGACAAGTGTATTAGGTGTGTTGGGGACACAAGAGACTTCTTGTATCTTAGTTGCAGGGTTGCTTGAGAGAGACCATCTTCAACCTCTACTTCCCTGAGTTCGATAAACCTTAGGTCATCCACTTGAGGGAAATTGCTACTGTCCTACAAACCTCTGCGCTTGGAGGCCCAACATAGTCTACAAGAGTAGAAGCGTGCGTAGACATCAGGGACCTAGTTGCAGGCAACAAACTGCTTGGCCACGGAAGTCATCTTTTTCAAAAAGGAAGGCTGAAAATGCAATAAAAATCTGGTTTATGATCTAGACAGATTTAAACCGGCACATTCTATGAAGGCACTGATCTAATTGGCGGTTTAAGCAGGGGCCTAATGGTATCTACTGATACGGAACAAGCTATAAACATGATGTCTACCGGATTATGAAGTTTGAAAGAAGTTAAACCGCCAAACACAGGCAGGTAAGGCGCAGATCTAAAAATTAAGCCATTGACCTTGGCAGATGAGATACGGATCTAAAGTGTGGGAGAACAACTTTAACACGCGCAGCAGATAAATATGGATCTACATCATATGGAAAACTTAAGATAATTTAAGTTATATTCAACAGAGGCAGCCAAGGTTTTCTGCAGATTCAGTCTAAACTAGCATTGTTGGGGGAAATAAGATTACAAGGACGGAGCGGAGTCATGCGTACATCTGCTGTGCTAAAAGTTTAAGATCTACAGCTAGGAACCGCCTATGGAGAAGAACCGCGAAGAACAGGGGTTCGCCTACGAGCTCACATGAAACCCTAGAACTGGGATCTATGGGAAGGAGATAAGTGAACATACCTGAGGCAACGGAAGCGGAAGGATGACGGCGGATCTCTGAACGTGTTCAGGTTGATGCAGCGGCCGGGCTTGATGAGGACGACGAGCTCGATGGACGGCGGCGGAGCTTGAGCGCTGGAGGATAGAGGAAGAAGAAGCGAGGGGGAGAAAGAGATGCCCTTTGGCCCCATTTATAAGCCGAAGGGATAAAACGGCAGGCGCGGGAATCGAGGAGACCAAAAATTGGATATGTATGGTGCTGTCGCCTCGATCTTCGGAGCTTTAATAAGTAAAGGTAAAAAATAGGTGCAAGTATTAAATGCGCGGATGGCGTCATGACGGTTTAAAGCGACCTGAGGAGATGACGTCATGCCGGTTTACATAGCATACTAAAGCTGCAGAAAGGAAAAATCTGTACAAGACTTTGAAGATTGACATGAACAGGTTCAAATCAATCTGGGGCCTAATGTCACGGATATTACTACCAGGTATAAACCGGCCAGGAGGGTCCGGTTTACGTTATCAAGACTATATTATCAAAGGCCCAGCGGAGTATGAAGTAGAAGATTGTAGCCCAAGAGGTTTAGAGCCCAAGTGTTAGGGCCCATGATTTGTAAACCGCCATACTATGTAACTTGGGATGTAAGGTAGAAAGAACATAGACCTAGGCGGACACGTTTTCTGAGCCGGCCTCGGGACTCTGTAAACCGGACTGGGCGTCGCCTCTATATAAAGGGATGACCCGGCGACGGTTCAGGAGAGACAACAACAGCTTGAGACACAGGCAAAGCGGATTCGCTCCCTGGTCATCAAAGCCCTAGCAATACAACCCCAAACTAGGCGTAGGCTTTTACCTTCATCGAAGGGGCCGAACTAGTATAAAATCCCTGTGTCCTTCGTCCGCTTTAACCCCTTTAAGCTAACCCGTAGCGATAGCATCACGACTAAGTCCTTTTGCTAGGACATCTGCCATGCTAAATCCACGAAACCCCCATCCCAGGGCACGCCCCCTGCCTCGTGGGTCCCTCGTGAGTCCCCCGATGTCTTCCTTCCTTCTATATAAGCCTACGTACCCCGAAACCATCAGCAACAGAGAGAAAACCCTAATTCCACCGCCGTAACCTTCTGTTCCCGTGAGATCCCACCTTGGAGCCTGTTCTGGAGCTTCGCCGGAGGGGGGATCCATCACAGAGTGCTTCTACATCATCATCATCACCCTCACCATGAGTTGTGAGTAGTTTACCACAGACCTTCGGGTCCATAGCTAGTATCTAGATGGCTTCTTCTTCTCTCTCTCTGGATCTCAATACAAAGTTCTTCTCGGTCTTCGAGGAGATGTATTCGATGTAATCTCTTTTTACGGTGTGTTTGTCGAGATCCGATGAATTGTGAGTTTATGATCAAGATTATCTATGAGAAATATTTGGTTCTTTTCCGAACTCTTTATGTGTGCTCATAATATCCTTGCTAGTCTCGTCGAATTATTGGTTTGGTTTGGCCTACTAGATCTATAGTTCTTGCAATGGGAGAAGTGCTTGGCTTTGTGTTCAATCTTGCGGTGTCCTTTCCCACTGACAGTAGGGGCAGCATGGCACGTATTGTATTGTTGCCATCGAGGATAAAAAGATGGGGTTTATATCATATTGCTTGAGTTTATCCCTCTACATCATGTCATCTTTCTTAAAGCGTTACGCTGTTCTTATGAACTCAATACACTAGATGCATACTGGATAGCGGTCGATGTGTGGAGTAATAGTAGTAGATCCAGGCAGGAGTCCGTCTACTTGTCTCATACGTGATTCCTATATACAATGATCATGCCTAGATAGTCTTATAATTATTCGCTTTTCTATCAATTGCTCGACAGTAATTTGTTTACCCGCCGTAGAATATCGCTATCATGAGAGAAGCCACTAGAGAACACTACGGCCCCCGGGTCTATTCTCAACATTTTAATCTACATCTACTTTACTTTTTCCGCTTTTACTTTCTGTTCTTATAAACAAAAATACCAGAAATATAAACTATCATCTCTATCAGATCTCACTTTCGTAAGTGACCGTAAAGGGATTGACAACCCCTTATCGCGTTGGATGTGAAGTTCTAATTTGTTTGTGCAGGTGCGAGGGACTCGCGCGTGGTCTCCTACTGGATTGATATCTTGGTTCTCAAAAACTGAGGGAAATACTTACACTACTGTGTTGCATCTCCCTTTCCTCTTCGAGGGAATACAACGCAAGCTCGAGAAGTAGCAGCAACTAGCAACGCTATAAGAGGGGCTGAGCAAAAGCGTACTTAGCCAAACAACGGTTTGCTAGGAAGGCGGTTAGAGTGTTTCATGACAACATAGGAGGCTAGCAAAACAGGAATATGCATCGAGACATATCTAAAGAGCGAGACACCTAGCATCAGCAAAGATAGGGGTGATATCGGGGAATGGTCATCTTGCTTGGGACCTCGCAAGGAAGAAGAACGAGTCCAAGAACTAGTCGAACAAAACCTCACAACTCCGGAACGAAACCGAAGCTAACGAGAGAAGCATATCGGAAAGAAGCAAACAACATGCTAAACACACAAGCATAAACATGGCATATGATGCACAACCAAGTATGATCCATGTCCGGTTTAATTATACATGGCATGGCAAAGTGCTCAAACAATACTACAAATTAAGTGGAGCTCAATACGTAACGAGTTGCATATTGACGAAACACCACATTATATTATTTAGTTTGATCTCGTTATGAACCCAACAAGTTTAATTGTTTTTTTAGCATGGCAAGAGGTGAAGCATGATCAAACTACACTACCTAGGCATTTTAAATGAGGGTGGAAATAACAACAATAATTCTGGAAAATCCCCATGTGCATATTTAGTATATTTTAAGCAAACAACAATTTTAAACATTTTAATGTTGTTATCATGATGTGGATGACATTTGCAAGTTTCATGCATTTTTTAAATTAAAAGTACACATGAACATGTTAGGAAGCATTTGCCACCGTGGTGGAAAGAAAGGGGTGCCACGGCGGCGAAAATGGAAACGGTGCCACAGCAACGTTCCGATGATCCGACAACTCGTCGAGACGCCGATGGAAAAGAAAAGGTGGCGTAAGCGTGTCAAGCAAGAGAAAGTGGGGTGATCCCGGTAACCGGGTGCCCCACGTGTCGGTGGCATGGAAACGAGGAACGTGCACGAAACAAACGGGCATGAAGCAAACAAGTGGTTCATCTCATACAACATGCATTCGTTCCACGGGCATCGTCTCGGGGTTATACCTTCGAAGGATGCGTTTTCGAAGCGGTTCGAGTCATCGTGGGAAGTAGTGGAAGGAGACGTTCTCGAGACGATCGTGGTGGAAGTAGTGGCACACGACGACGGTAGTCGTACACTGGCCTTCGGCGACGGTAGTTGAACACGGTTCTTCGGCGACGGTAGTGGTACACGGTTCGTAGTCATCTAGGGTCATCATAGAGGTACTTGACGCAGGTGTCCTTGGACTTGGCGATCTGGGTCTTGGTAATTCGTAGATGGCAGTAGAGGCACATGGTCGAATGTAGTTGAACTTGGAGATCGGCATCGACGAAGGAGTACTTGTGGCCATTGATGGCTTCTCGCCCCTCGTTGGTTACCCCAAGTGGAAGGTTTGAGATGCAGTGTAGTGGAAGTTTTCCCTTGGCAATACCAAGGATCGATTTCCCTGAGATTCCAGTTTCAACAAGAAGGTGTCAACTGCTAACGGCACCAGATATTAGCAATCAACGTGGACCTGCACACAGATACAAATAACTTTGCTCCCAACGAGTACAGAGAGGTTGTCAATCCCTCCGGCCTTGTAGTTTACAAAGGATCAAACGCAAGTGATAATAGTGATAGGTATAATTACAATAGTAAGTAAAAAGCGGAAAAGTAAGTAGCGGATGTGATCAATGATGGTAATATGGACCGGAGTCTCATGATGTTCACTAGTGATGTCTCTCTCCCAAAAGACGATAAAACTGCTATGTGAGGTAAACGATTTACAGCTGGGCAATTGACAGGACCATGTGCGCAAACCAATGCTGACTAAGTTGTAAGAAAGGTAGAGGTTCAAAGCATGGGCGGTACGCCGAGGTAAGTAGACCGAAATCCATCTGCATCTACTACTAATCATCCACCTTGAGATATCTATCCAGAACATCTTGCTGGTATTAAGTTGCGAGTCCCACCCATAGTGTAAACTCAAAGCAACGGACAACTGCATTAAAAGAACTTTGCGTAAAGTAAACAATCCTAGCACCCGCGGGCACAAGCACCGTTGTTTTCCCCCTTGTGGCAACAGCACATCCCCTAGACTCATGTTTCTGTCACTCAAGCTAGTCATCGAGGGGCATGAACCCACAATCAAGCATAACGTTCCCTCTTGGAGTCACTACCTATTACTTGGCCAAAGCAATAAATAACAACGGAGAACATGCAAGAATTACATACGAACATAAATATAAAAGAGGTGAATCAAATATATTACTCAAACACAATCTGAACATAATCTCATAATCCATCGGATCCCAGCAAACTCATCATAGCAACAGCATAAGGATTACATATGTGCCTCGATCATGTAGGGCAGCTCACGAGGACTAATTAGTGAAGCACAAGAACGGGAGGAGAACATCACATAGCTACTGGTCATGGACCCATGGTCCAAGGGAGACTACTCACAACTCATCCGGGAGGCGTCCATGGTGGTGGAGAAGCTCCCGGTGGTGATCCTCCCCTCCGGCAAGGTGCCGGGAAGAGTTCTCCTGGTGCTCCCTATCTTGGAAGCGGCGGCGGCGGCGGAACAGAGATGAGATCGCGAAAAAGGGTTTCCGTCTCGAGGGTTTTGGGAGACGGTCTGAATATATGCCAAAGGGGGGCACCAGACGAGGCTCGGGGGGGCTAGGCGCCCCCCAGCACGGCCCAGGGGGGGCGCGCCACCAGGGCGCCTGGAGCCCTGGTGCCCCCCCCCAGGTTGTACTATGGCTACCGGGAACCTTCTGGAACGCTGATTTTTTATATAATTTTTCTGGGATTTTTCTGGCAGTTCTCGTAATGGGAAAAACTGAAATACAAAAATAGCAGAAAACAGAAACTGGCACTGGGGTGCACTGAGTTAATAGGTTAGTCCAAATATGATCAAAAGTGTATGGAAGTGTATAAATATCATAGCAATATCACCCAAAAGAGGCATGGAGCAAGCAGAAATTATAGATACGTTTTGGACGTATCAACATCCCCAAGCTTAATTCCTGCTCGTCCTCGAGTAGGTAAATGATAACAAGAATAATTTCTATGGTGACATGCTATTAACCATATAGGACTTTTTCATAGTCATATGACAAAAGCTTACTGAGACAGTGAATCTATAGTAATTAAGTTGCCTCATGAGAAAATCACAAAGAACTGAAAGTTTTACAATATGATACTGAAACATCAAATAGATTTGTAATGAACATGGTGTGCAAATATGATAAAGTGATATCTCGCTTGCCCCCTTTAGTGAAGCAAAACATAAATGCAGGGGCACCTCCAAGGTTTAAGTTATGACTAGATACAATGGTTTCAAAATAAACGATATCACAATCATGCAAAAGACAATGCTACTTTGGGACAATGCACATTACACTCAGAATGACAATCATGCTCTTAGTAGTTGGTGCTTTAAAAAAAGGTGGAGACTCTCGAACCGTGGCTTTTGTTGGCAAGGTTGAAAACCCGTAGTCGGAAACAAAGACAAAACATGTACCAGAGCTCTTGGTTTTAAAACAGAGGTAATAATTTTTTTTAGATCATGCATGTTTCATCAACGAATGCTAGCAGACAACTCAATCACTTCTTGAGATGGACAAGTTTCGAGGAACGGCTCCCGAATGAGGACGATCACATCCTCTTAATCTCCTTTGTTTATCACTGCCAAAGTTTTCTGATTTCTCATGAACAAAGCGTGAAGGAGGGTTTGTTTGTTATATTAATTTTGAGCCGGGCGCACTCAATGCCAGTTCCTTCTCGTATTATGGGTTTGCACATTATACATGCAATCCCGGGGTGAAGCTTGTCCAACTTAAAAAGATTATGAATTTGCTACTACTTCCTCATGGAATTACAACAGAGGCACAAAATAGGAATGCTTTTCTTTGAATAATTTCGAGATGGTACATGCAAGTCTCCGTTAGGAATGGCAGGTAAATACCATGTAGGAAGGTATGGTGGACTCATATGGCATAACTGGTATAAAAAATGTGGATGCACAAGCAGTCAGTCCGCTTAGTACAAGTGGAGGTTAGCAAAAGACTGGGAGCGACCAACTAAGAGAGCAATGACGGTCATAATCATGCAGAGCGACAAAGCAACATTGAATCAGGCATGGAAGTTATATCGCTACTCAGAAACAAAAGATCATCAAGGCTTGACAGACTTTCTCTACAGTCTTAAATCTTAAATATGCGTGAGCATACGCCAAGTCAATCAAAATAAATTCTCGAAGGAAGATATTACTAAACCATACCACATCATAGGCAAACAAATCATGTTGGTACTCCAATAACACATTGGGAACCCCCCAGCTATTTGAGACTAACCATAAGAAAACATGAACTACTAAGCGCCATTATGCACGTAGCATCTTTATCATAGACATATCAACCAATGCAACGGAAGCAAACTCTCTTAACAAGATAAGCATGATAACTAAAGAGAGTTCAAGCAACCAACTAAATAAAAGCTCTTTAAAAAGATAAGCATGAATACTAAGAGCTAAGCATGATAGTAGCTATTATAAGACAAAGAACACACACAGCAAGGATAGACATGAAAATTCTATGTTATGTTCTAGGTAGAAGTGGAGTGTGTTTCTCTCCCACATAAAGAAAGATGAGTTCCGACTCGTTATGAAAAGCTAAAGAAAACTAAAAGGAAAACTAAAAGCAAGACGCTCCAAGCATAGCACATAACACATGAAGTGATTAAAATATAGTGGAACGAAAGACGAACTGATAATGTTGATGGAGAAGGGGATGCACGGGGGCATCCCCAAGCTTAGGCGCTTGAGTCTCCTTGAATATTTCTTGGGGGTGCACGGGGGCATCCCCAAGCTTGAGCATTTGACACTCCTGAATCTTTTTATCATCTTCCCTCGCACACTTGAAAACTCCCTTCATACATAACTCATCATAATCTGATTAGCGAGGTTAGTACCCATAATCAAATAATTGTTCCTTGCTGGAAATAAAGATATTCTTGAAGTTCTACTGTTTCTCAAGATTGCCAAAAGGTTTTTGCAAAGAAAAAGCAAGCTCTAGGTTTGCAAAATGAAGGAAAGGCAAAACAGGACAGAATCTGTGAAAAACAGAACAGCAGGTAGTAAATGATTTTTCCGGGGCACTTCTGCAACTCTAATCAAAAAACTCAAAACAGACGCACGAAAGACAATTATATAGAGCATGCTTTCGAAAAAATTCTGACCAAAAAGATGACCTGGTGATTTTATACGAATTTTTCTATCCAAGGACAGAATCTGTTTCCTGGACAGCACGTCACAACTTTTGAACTTTCTTGCAATCAGAGGCTATACTTGGCACAAAATTTGAAAAGCAAAGATACAATGATGATGCTACAGTAGTAACAACATCAAGACACAACAAAAGCAAAATAAATTTATTCATGTGGGCTGCCTCCCAAAAGCGCTTTCTTTTATGCCTTTAAGCTAGGCATAATGCAAAGAGATCAAGTTTTATCGAGAGTAAAAGAATAGCTAGCCCGTATAACGGACTCAAAAGGTAACTTAATCTTCTTTCGAGGGAAGTGTTCCATCCCTTTCTTGAGAGGAAACTGGAATTTTATATTCCCCTCTTTCATGTCAATGATAGCACCAACGGTGCGTAGAAAAGGATGTCCCAAAATAATTGGACAAGAAGGTTCACATTCAATATCCATAATAGTAAAATCAACGGGAACATAGTTGTCATTGACAATGATAAGAACATCGTCGATCCTCCCCAAAGGTTTCTTTATGGAAGAATCAACGAGACGAACACCAAAAGAACAAGAATCAAAAGGTTTCAATTTAAGCATATCGTATATTCTTTTGGGCATAACAGAGGTACTAGCACCAACATCACATAAAGCATAGCAAGAGAAGTTATTCAACTTAATTTTTATCATAGGATCCCAACCATCTTCTAGCTTTCTAGGTATGGAGGCTTCTACTCTAAGTTTCTCCTCCCTAGCTTTGATAAGAGCATTAGTGATATGCTCTGTGAAGGCAAGGTTAATCGTGTTAGTGCGGGGATCTCTAGACATCTTGTGAAGGAAATCAATAACTTCGGTAAGAGTGCAATTGTCAAAATCAAGGTCACTACCATCAAGTAAGGTGGTAGTGGTGTCCTTTAGGTTCACTTGTTTGGTAGTTTCTATAGTCATAGCATCACCATTAATAGGTCCATCGGGACCAGGAGTGCATTGGGTGCTAAGAGTTTGGATATCCTCAACAACTTGGATAGTAGCAACAGTGTGGTGGGTAGGAAGGCTCTTAATTCTATCTTCTTCCTCCCTTTCTCTAGCCCATCTCTCTTTAAGTTTAGCCATCATCCTAATATTTTCATTAATTTGCACTTGAATAGCATTAATAGGAGTGACCTTCCTCTCCTCAAGAGGAGAAGTTCTAATTTTAAGCAATTCTACCTCATTGGCTAAATTGTCTACTTTTGAAGAGAGATCACCTAGTTTGTTTAGTTTTTCTTCTACACTATTATTAAAAGCTTTTTGGGTAGTGATGAAATCTTTAAGCATAATCTCTAGTTCAGTAGTGGAGTTCTTGGTGCTAGGATAAGCATTGTTGTTCCCATAAGAATTAGAGGGGAACGGTCTAGGATTGCTACCAAAATTACTCCTATAAGCATTGTTATTAAAATTGTTTCTAGAGATAAAGTTCACATCTACTTGTTCTTGAGCAATCAAAGAATTGAAAGGAACATCACGAGGATCAATAGAAGATTGCTTCGAAAGTAGAGACATGATCAAGTCAACTTTTTCATTTAGGGAGGAAATCTCCTCGACAGAGTTTACCTTCCTACCTGTTGGAGTGCGTTCGGTGTGCCATTGGGAATAGTTGGTCATCATCTCATCGAGAAGCTTTGTGGCAGCACCAAGTGTAGTTGACATAAAGGTTCCTCCCGCGGCCGAATCTAACAAGTTCCGCGAGGTAAAGTTCAAGCCTGCATAAAAAGTTTGGATAACCATCCAAGTAGTCAAACCATGAGTAGGGCAGTTCTTGATAAGAGATTTCATACGTTCCCAAGCTTGGGCAACGTGTTCATTATCCAATTGTTTAAAATTCATTATGTTACTTCTTAGTTGGATAATTTTAGCATGTGGATAGTATTTTCCAATAAAAGCATCTTTGCACTTGCCCCATGAATCAATGCTATTTCTTGGCAAAGACTGAAACCAAATTTTAGCTCCTCCTCTCAAAGAGAAAGGAAAAAGCTTAAGCTTAACAATATTACCATCTATTTCTTGGTACTTTTGCATATCACAGAGTTCAACAAAATTGTTTAAGAGTAAAGCAGCATCATCTCCAGCACCGGAGAATTGATCTTTCATGACTAAGTTCAGTAAAGCAGGTTTAATTTCATACGAAGGTGCTGAAGTGGCAGGTGTAGTGATAGGTGTGCAGATAAAGTCATCGTTGTTGTGACTAGTGAAGTCACACAACTTGGAGTTCTCGGTGGAACCCATAGTAGCAAGCAAGCAAGATAACTATTTTTGTTATTTTCGATAAAAGATACTAAAGCAAAACTAAAAGGTAAACTAACAAGACTAAAAAGCAAAGGTAAAAGATAGCGTGCAACTCCCCTATCCTGAAGAGTGGAGTCCCCGGCAACGGCGCCAGAAAGCTTTGCTTGATGGCTTCTCGCCCCTCGTTTGTTACCCCATGTGGAAGGTTTGAGATGCAGAGTAGCAGAAGTTTTCCCTTGGCAATACCAAGGATCGATTTCCCTGAGACTCCCAGTTTCAACAAGAAGGTGTCAACTGCTAACGGCGCCAGATATTAGCAATCAACGTGGACCTGCACACAGATACAAATAACTTTGCTCCCAACGAGTACAGAGAGGTTGTCAATCCCTCCAGCCTTGTAGTTTACAAAGGATCAAACGCAAGTGATAATAGTGATAGGTATAATTGCAATAGTAACTAAAAAGCGGAAAAGCAAGTAGCGGATGTGATCAATGATGGTAATATGGACCGGAGTCTCATGATGTTCACTAGTGATGTCTCTCTCCCAAAAGACGATAAAACTGCTATGTGAGGTAAACGAATTACAGCTGGGCAATTGACAGGACCATGTGCGCAAACCAATGCTGACTAAGTTGCAAGAAAGGTAGAGGTTCAAAGCATGGGCGGTACACCGAGGTAGGTAGACCGAAATCCATCTGCATCTACTACTAATCATCCACCTTGAGATATCTATCCAGAACATCTCGCTGGTATTAAGTTGCGAGTCCCACCCATAGTGTAAACTCAAAGCAACAGACCACTGCATTAAAAGAACTTTGCGTAAAGTAAACAATCCTTGCACCCGCGGGCACAAGCACCGTTGTTTTCCCCCTTGTGGCAACAGCACATCCCCTAGACTCATGTTTCTGTCACTCAAGCTAGTCATCGAGGGGCATGAACCCACAATCAAGCATAACGTTCCCTCTTGGAGTCACTACCTACTACTTGGCCAAAGCAATAAATAACAACGGAGAACATGCAAGAATTACTTACGAACATAAATATAAAAGAGGTGAATCAAATATATTACTCAAACACAATCTGAACATAATCTCATAATCCATCGGATCCCAGCAAACTCATCATAGCAACAGCATAAGGATTACATATGTGCCTCGATCATGTAGGGCAGCTCACGAGGACTAATTAGTGAAGCACAAGAACGGGAGGAGAACATCACTTAGCTACTGGTCATGGACCCATGGTCCAAGGGAGACTACTCACAACTCATCCGGGAGGCGTCCATGGTGGTGGAGAAGCTCCCGGTGGTGATCCTCCCCTCCGGCAGGGTGCCGGGAAGAGTTCTCCTGGTGCTCCCGATCTTGGAAGCGGTGGCGGCGGCGGAACAGAGATGAGATAATGAAAAAGGGTTTCCGTCTCGAGGGTTTTGGGAGACGGTCTAAATATATGCCAAAGGGGGGCACCAGACGAGGCTCGGGGGGCCCAGGCGCCCCCCCGGCGCGGCCCAAGGGGGGGGCGCCACCAGGGCGCCTGGAGCCCGGGTGGCCCCCCCCGGCTGTACTTTGGCTACCGGGAACCTTCTGGAATGCTGATTTTTTATATAATTTTTCTGGGATTTTTCTGGCAGTTCTCGTAATGGGAAAAACTGAAATACATAAACAGCAGAAAACAGAAACTGGCACTGGGGTGCACTGAGTTAATAGGTTAGTCCAAATATGATCAAAAGTGTATGGAAGTGTATAAATATCATAGCAATATCACCCAAAAGAGGCATGGAGCAAGCAGAAATTATAGATATGTTTTGGACGTATCAGCCATCGGCGTCAGTTGTGCAAGGCGGCCTTACTAGACTTGGTAGAAACCAAAGTATGCACATAAGGAAAACGGTCCCATAACATCCAGGGCCGTGCGTGGAGGTGGGTGATGCAGGGGCATGCAACAGGTGCCAAAGAAGCGGTTGGCCAGCAGCGAGGCATCGTCGCGGCCATTGGATGCGGGACTCGACCCCGTGGTTATGGTGGCTCAGGCAGATGGCCATAGAGGCCCTCGACGCGACAGGAGGAGGCTGGGAGGGCCCCCGGAACTCGGGCAAGAGGCGTCCCTGGTGGTGGTCGTCGGCGACGGCGGTCGTGCGGGCGAGACGAGGGCGTTGGGGCAGAGCAGCTCGGCGAGGGAAGCCGGTGGCGCGGGGCGCGACGATGACGAGCTGGAGAAGGAGGGCGCAATGGCGACGCGGCATGGAGGGAGAAGGACGGCGGGGCCATGGAGGCGCTCGGCGGCGGGACCGACGGGGATCAGGCGCGGTTGTGGAGAGGAGGGCCGACAGGGCAGAAGAGCAGGGCATCAGGCGCAGGGTCGGCCGGCGAGGAAGGAGCGGGTGGCGTGGTGGCGCTCGCCGGGGCTTGGGACGGCCATGGCGCGAGGTGGTGGTGTATTGCGCCTGGCGAGGGAGAGGTTGAGAGGGAGATGGGATCGGGACTCGATCCCTTCTAGCGGTGCTGAAGGAGAAAGAGGGGTCGAGGGAGAGGGGATCGAGCGGGGGAGTCGGGCTAGGGTTAAGCGCTGGAGATGGGCTTAGAGTGGTTGGGCCTGGGTGGTGTGACTGTAGGAGGCCGGCCTACTGGAGAGGGAGGCTGCTGGGCCTCGGCTGCTCCCCTCCTCCTCTTCTCTTTTCAATTATAGACAAAAATAGGAAGAAAGAAAAGAGAGATGAAGGTTAGGAGAGTAGTGGGCATGTGGTTAATTATCTGGACTCACAAAAATGTGAGGAATATAAATAAAATTTTCTGAGGACTTTTGGAAGATGAAAATTCATCAAGTTTGAATAAAAGTCAAACTGTTTGAATTTAGAAATCACTTTAGATGAAATTCAAATGGGTTGGAATTTCAAGAGATGGCCCTACACATTAGATGTGATTTATGTGAAGATTTGGAACATTTGTGGATAAAGTAAAATTGCAACACAATTTTACTAAAAGGCCTCAAAGGAAGAAATGAAGTTGAATTGGATAAAAGAAAATGGAAGAACTGTGCAATTGTGTTATAGGTGATTCCAAGCTAATGGAGTACTTTTAGTAGCTCCATAAAATTAGGAGGATATGTTATAAAGAGAAGTAATCCTTCCCTCGATTTAAATGGATCGAACATCCACACAATTTATTTAGTTGAGATGCAAAGATTAATGACATGATGGTATGATGACATGATGCAAAGCACAAATAAAATGAAGCAAACAAATAAAACACACGGTGAAACCCAGAACATTAGGAAGTCTTTTGGAGCATTGGTCTCGGGGCGTCACATTCTTGGTGTTGAAGATCTTGGTCTAGAGAGTTCGGTCGGCTTTCGACCTCATCACAATGCTACCTCCACTCGCAAGCAGAATCTGTGGCCATACTGCACTAAGAAGGTCAACCATGAGACTCTGAAGGAGACGTATGAGCTGCCTGTGTTTCTAGACATCCTTCACCGCATCTTGAGGGAGACTCTTTTTCCTCGCATTGGGAACCAGGATATGGTCCACTCTTACCTTGTGGATATGCTTCTTTTCTGCCAGCATCAGAAGGAACGGAACACTAGAGAAACATTGGATATCTCTCATGTCATTTGGTCTGAACTGTTGTCTGCCATCTCAGAGCATAAGTGTCTCATCTATGCTCCCTATATCATGCTCCTCATTGAGAAGGCTTGGGAGGACACCTACGCTGGGTACGCCCTATAGACTGGCGAGTTGGTCTCTCACAAGATTAAGAGGCTGAGGAGGAAGGATCTCTGAAACACTCCGGTCACTCAGCCTAACATCCCGACTGGTGCTGATGACTCCGAGGCAGAGGCCGTCCAGGATGATGATGATGATGAGTATATGCCATCTGGAGCTGAGCCCTCTTTGGCAAAGAAGCTTAAGAAGAAGATGAAGAAGTTGTTTTGCATGGAGTCCCACGGTCAGTACATGGCCCATGTTTCTAAAAAGAAGTCCAGGACTCGTCACAAGGAGCTTATGCGTCAGCTTGGGGCCGCAATTGCTAGCGGTTCTGAGGGCCGGATCACTGATGAGGACGACTGGGTTCGTCAGCACTGTCACTCGACTGACTCTGACCCCGAGCAGCCCCCAGCAGATGACGAAGGTGCAGATGACCCTGCAGCGGTGTGATGACGTTGTGCCTTTCTCTGCCCCTTTTCGGTGTCTCGATGCCAAAGGGGGAGAGGTGTTTTGCATATTGGTGTCTTTGTGTCTCGTGTGTTTAGGTGCTTTGCTTTCTTTCTGGTTTGGTGTGTTCGTTTGACTGAGCTACTTTTCCTTGTGTGAGACCTATGCTATCTTATTTATGTCGAGTATGTGCTGCTTAATTCATGTTCTATCCTTTGCACCTACTTTGTTACCCGCTTATGTCTCCTCATTGATTAGATAATTATCGGATTATAAAATACAGGGGGAGCATTGATCCAAGAGTGTGTGCTTTTCATTCCACAAGCAACTCCTTTTTAGGTACACATCTAGGGGGAGCTCGTCTATATTTTGTAGTCTGTGGGGTTTGCTTACTCCTCATATGTTATTATATTATGTGCAAATCACGTGTTGCCATCAATCCACCAAAAAGGGGGAGATTGAAAGGGCATGCTCCTTCCTTTGTGGTTTTGGTGATTAATGACAATGCGTTTGCGGACTAATCGTGTGTGCCAAGTATTCCAGATATGAATCCAGAGGCACGAGACGATTATCTACCCTCCGAGTTATCAGCTCAAGACGTGTTGTCGTGCTAGGCTTTTGTTTTGGTGGACTTGAGTTGTAGGAGACACTGCACTATCAAGAGGGGGACCGCATTGGAAAGGCCAGGGTGGAATCATCACGTACACTCGATTTTTGCACCCTCATCTTCTCTCATTTCTTAGGATCTCCACTTCTTTTTGTGGGCGCGGTAGTACCGGAGCCAGGGCGGTAATACCGCATATACTCTCGAAGCATTAGTACCGCTGAGAAGGCGCGGTAGTACCGCTTGGGCATATACGCGGCAGTACCGCCGCGGCTACTCTCCACCTCCGCGTCGCTTCGAGACGAGTTTTTCTTGTGTCGGGTTCTACGGTAGTATCAACGGTACTAGCAGCGGTAGTACCGCCGCCACCACCGCGGCTACTACCGCTCCTCTCCTATGAACCTCGTCCCTAACACAGGGAGGTAGTATCGCTGGGGGGCGCGATAGTACCGCTGGCACCAGTGGTAGTACCGCTCGACCCAGCGGTAGTACCGCTCTATGCGGGCTGAGAAGAGTGTAACGGTTCACTCTTCTCCTCCTCTATATAAAGGGTTCTTCTTCCTCTAGAAAACCCACCTCTTTTCCCCCAAGCTCCATTGTTGCTCCAAAAGCTTATTTTCGCCCGATCTCTCTCCCTAGCCAATCAAACTTGTTGATTTTCTAGGGATTGGTTGAGAAGGCCCAGATCTACACTTCCACCAAGAGAAAATTGATTCGCCCCATTAATCCCTTGTGGATCTTGTTACTCTTGAGTATTTGGGCACCCTAGATGGTTGAGGTCACCTCGGAGCCATATCCATTGTGGTGAAGCTCCGTGGTTTCGTTGGGAGCCTCCAATTCAGTTGTGGAGAGAGCCCCAACCTTGTTTGTAAAGGTTTGGTCGCCGCCTTCAAGGGCACCAATAGTGGAATCACGGCATCTCGCATTGTGTGAGGGCGTGAGGAGAATACGGTGGCCCTAGTGGCTTCTTGGGGAGCATTGAGCCTCCACACCGCTCCAACGGAGACGTACTTCCCCTCAAAGGGAAGGAACTTTGGTAACACATCCTCGTCTTCACCGGCTCCACTTTTGGTTATCTCTATCCTTTACTTGTGCAAGCTTTAGTGTGTTAGTATCTTGTGCTTTCTTGCTTACTTATCTTTGTGGCATCATATAGGTTGCTCACCTAGTTGCATATCTAGACAACCTATTTTGTTCCTAAGATTAAATTGGTCAAGAAAAGCTAAAATTGTTAGTTGCCTATTCACCCCCCCTCTAGTCAACCATATCAATCCTTTCAGAAGGAGGAGCACCGGGCCAATTTTGCTGAGGCTCTAGACCTCGTGGAGCAGTTTGGCATTGAGCATATCATGTCTTTTCATATGGACTTTGACCCAGAGATTGTGGCCCAGTTCTTTGCTTTGGTTCACTTCCATCCTAAGGAGGAACGCAACATGACTTGGATGACCAATGGAGAGAAGATGACTGCTACTTGGAAGGATTTCATGGATCTGCTCCAGGTTGCTGATGAGGGGCTCCACACTCATGCTGGAGTTCGCCCTCATGCCAATCAAGAGTCTGCCAAGAAGAACCGGCTGCTGCCCTATTATGTGGAGAAGACGCTCGCAAGTGGTAAGAAGACTTGGGTTATGAACCCTTTTCTGGATATTATGCATAGGATCTTCCGCAACTCACTATTTCCTCGCATTGGGGACAAGGACAAGGTACATGCATACCTCGTGGACATGATGCTCATTTGTGAGGAGGCCCGTAGTGCTCAGACTCAACCACTTGATATCTCACATGTCTTGTGGTGTGAGCTATGCTTTGCAGTGTTCACCCGCAAAGTGCCTATCTATGGTCCATATCTGTTTGTGCTGATCACCAAGACTTGGGAAAAACTCCATCCTGATGAAGAGTTTGAGGCTCCTCATTGGATTCGTCATGAGCCTATCAAGCTTCGCATCAAGAGCCAATGGGCTAACACCACTACCCGTGCGGAGGCTGCTGCGGCTAAGATGGATGTGGATGAGGAGGAAATTGAGGAGGAGGCAGCTGATGAGGACATTTCTGGAGGGTATGCTCCCCCATCATCTGAGCCCTTGTGGGCTAAAAGGCTGAAGAGCAAGATGAAGGCTATATTCTGTATGCAGGCCAAGGGCCAATACAAGTCACATGTTGCTCAGAAGCAGGCTCGTCGGCGCGACAAGAAGATCTTGAGGACTTTTGGCGAGATTGTGACTAGTGGCTCTGAATCGAACATTACTCCAGAGGCCGAGTGGATTGCCAAGCAGGGATACAAGTGGTCTGATTCCGAGGAGGAGCAGCAGGAGACTGACGAGGCGCGTGATGACTAATCTTCTCCTCCTGAGTTGCCACTTATGTCTTAGGGGTCCTCTCTGCCCTTTTGGTGTCTCGATGCCAAAGGGGGAGAGAGTGTAGGATTTGCCTGTGTGTGTCTTGTGCCTCGCTTATTTGCTTTCCTTGGTTAAACCTTGTTTGCTTTTCGTTGGTTTGTGTCGTGTGCGTGAGACCTATCATATGGTGTGTGACATATGCACTCTGCTCCTTATTTCGATATTATGTCTGTGCTATTTGCTAGGTTGTGAGCTTATGCTTCACTTGCCCCGTTAATCTGTGCTCACGATATCCTCCTTGCATCCATGCGTAGAGTTATATTCTTAGTTGCAAGGAGTGTGTTGTTTATAAAATATAGGGGGAGTGTTGATCCTAGTATGTGCGTTGTGCAGTCCAAAGCATCTTCATAAGTATGCAAAAATATAGGGGGAGCTTACCTATATTTTTTATTCATGTTGGGTTTGCTTATTATCTTACTTTTATATATCTTTGTGCAAATCCCGTGTTGTCATCAATCCACCAAAAAGGCGGAGATTGTAAGGGCATATTTCTCCCTAAGTAGTGTGGGTGATTGATGACAATGCTTTTGCGGACTAATCGTGTGCACTGAGCATTTCAGATATCTCATACCTAGGCACAAGACGATTAAGTGCCCCTCGGAACCTATTGAAGACAGTGTTTCCTTTCTTTCTTTTTGGTGGAATTGAGTCATAGGAAAGCCGTACTATTAAGAGGGGGTCCGCTTTGGAAAGGTTAGGGTGGAATCAACACGTACACATCTATTCTTTCGCACCACCTTTCCTTCGCTTCTTTGGAGCTCCGGCTGTTTTCCTTGTCTTTGCAAAAATGATGACGTTCTACTACTATCACTCTGAGGCATGCGGTAGTACCGCACGGCCTCATGGTAGTACCGCTCCAAGGCTACGGTAGTACTGCACATCGCGGTAGTACCGTACCAAGGACCCGGTAGTACCGGGTTGCCGGCCCCAGCGTCGTAACTAGTATGGAAGTAGGAGCAGAAGTAAAATTTTACTTCCGCGTCTTGCGCGGTAGTACCGCTCCGAGCAAGCGGTAGTACTGTGTCGGGTTTTTGCATCGATCGAAACTGTACGGAAGTAGCCGCGGACGTAATTTATTTAGTCCGCACTCTTCCCCGACCAGTCTGACCCTGCCTTGCGGTAGTACTGTAAGGACATGCGGTAGTACAGCTCCGACAGTACTACCGCCCGTTGCTTTACGCAACAGGGGCTAGATCTGGCTCATGCCGCGCCAGCGGTAGTACCGCACCTGGAGCGGTAGTACCGTAGGGCCGTGCGGTAGTACCCCAAGTTAAGTGCGGTAGTACCGCGTGTTGCGGGCAAAGTTGGTGGATAACAGTTGGATTTGTTCTTCCACTATATAAGGTGAGTCTTCTTCCTCAAAAAGACTCACCTCTTCCTCCCTAAGCTCCATTGTTGATCAAAGCTCCATTTCCGCTCGATCTCTCTCCCTAGCCAATCAAACTTGTTGATTTCCTAGGGATTGCTTGAGAAGGCATCGATCTACACTTCCACAAAGAGAAACTTGATTCCCCCACTAATCCCTTGCGGATCTTGTTACTCTTGGGTGCTTGAGCACCCTAGACGGTTGAGGTCACCGTGGAGACATAGTCCATTGTGGTAAAGCTTCGTGGTGTCGTTGGGAGCCTCGAATTTGGTTGTGGAGATAGCCCCAACCTTGTTTATAAAGGTTCGGTCGCCACCTTCAAGGGCACCACTAGTGGAATCACGTCACCTTGCATTGTGTGAGGGCGTGAGGAGAATACGGTGGCCCTAGTGGCTTCTTGGGGAGCTTTGTGCCTCCACACCACTCCAACGGAGACGTACTTCCTCTCAAAGGGAAGGAACTTCAGTAACACATCCTCGTCTTCACCGGATCCACTTGTGGTTATTTCTTACCTTTACTTGTGCAAGATTTCTTTGTATATCCTAGCTTGCTTGCTTGTGTGCTTGCTATTGTTGCATCATATAGGTTGTCCATCTAGTTGCATATCTAGACAACTTACTTTGTTGCTAAGTTTAATTTGGTTAAGAAAAGCTAAAATTTGTTAGTTTCCTATTCACCCCCCTATAGTCAACCATATCGATCCTTTCAATTGGTATCAGAGCCTCATCTCTTTATTAAGCACTTTACCGTCCAAAGAGTATGGGTGACAACGTAGTCCAGACGGAGGTACACTCCGGTGGAACTCCGCCCTTGCCTTGAATTGGGAGAAGTGCCTTTATGGTTAATGAAGGTATTGTCTTGGGTCATAAAATTTCTAAAATAGGTATTGAAGTGGACCAAGCTAAGGTTGATGCAATTGAGAAAATGCCATGTCCTAAGGACATCAAAGGTATTCATAGTTTCCTAGGTCATGCTGGTTTCTATAGGAGATTTATCAAAGACTTTTCTAAAATCTCTAGGCCTCTTACTAGTCTCTACAAAAGGATATTCCTTTTGTTTTTGATGATGATTGTCTTGAAGCCTTTGAAACACTTAAGAAAGCCTTAATATCTGCACCTATTGTTCAACCACCTGGTTGGAACCTGCCTTTTGAAATTATGTGCGATGCTAGTGATTATGGTGTTGGTGCTGTTCTAGGATAAAGAGTTGATAAGAAATTGAATGTTATTCATTATGCTAGTAAAACTCTAGACAGTGCTCCGAGAAATTGTGCTACTGAAAAATAATTCTTAGTAGTGGTGTTTGCTTGTGATAAATTTAGACCTTATATTGTTGATTCTAAAATAACTATTCACACAGACCATGCTGCTATTAAATATCTTATGGAAAAGAAAGATGCTAACCTAGACTTATTCGGTGGGTTCTCTTGTTGCAAGAATTTGATCTACGTATCATTGATAGAATAGGAGCTGAGAACCCCGTAGCTGATAACTTGTCTAGGCTTGAAAATGTGCTTGATGACCCACTACCTATTGATGATAGTTTTCTTGATGAGCAGATAGCTGCAATAAATGTTTCTCATAGTACTCCCTGGTATGGTGATTATACCAATTACATTGTTGCTAAATATTTGCCACCTAGCTTTACATACCAACAAAAGAAAAAATTCTTCTATGATTTAAGACATTACTTTTGGGATGACCCACATCTTTATAAAGAAGCAGTAGATGGTATTATTAGGCGTTGTGTACTTGAGCATGAACAGGGACAAATCCGACGGAAATGTCACTTCGAGGCTTATGGAGGGCATCATGCTGGAGATAGAACTGCTCACAAGGTATTGCAATCTGGATTTTATTGGCCTACTCTCTTCAAGGATGCCCGTAAGTTTGTATCATCCTATGATGAATGCCAAAGAATAGGTAATATCGGTAAGTGTCAAGATGCCTATGAATTATTCACTTGCTGTTGAACCATTTGATGTTTGGGGAATTTACTACATGGGACCTTTCCCTTCCTCTAATGGGTATACACATATTTTGGTTGCTGTTGATTATGTTACTAAATGGGTAGAAGCTAGTCCAACTAGTAGTGCTGATCACAACACCTCTATGGAGACGAACGAAGAGACATCAATGAAGAATATTTGGAGGACAAAGTTGAAAACTAAGAACGAAGAAATATTCTGAAATGATGGCCTTCGGAGGATCACAAAGAAAAGAATTCATGAAATGCTTCGGATGGTTATGAAGATAATTCCTCACAATCAGAACAATAATGAGGATGGCATGAAGCTAGAACCACGAATCTTTAGAAGACCGGGTAAGGATTCAAGAGGAACTCGTCTTCGGGTCTTCACAATCTGAGAAGACGATGAGATACACCACCATGAATTGTATAGGCACTCCGTAATGAAGAATTAAAAAGGTTGAAACAAAGGTGAAAAGAATTGAACGCGATCTTGGAGAAGGTATATGACTGATGTAATCCATTCTTACGTCATATTATGAAAAGAATTTGAGTATAACTCCAGAAAAATAGAAGAGTCAGGTAAGATCCTGGGAAAAACCTGTGGGTTTGGGCCCACTCAAGAAATCACCGTTGAAAAGGATTGCTTAAGAGATATTGCACCAGTTGAATTACATGGCTTGAATGAGATAACAATCTCAAAATAGCTTGAACGGATTAAGAATGGAAACACGAATCTTCTGAGATATCTTCAACACTCCGGATATGAATAAAGAGATGTGAAGAAATAAGAGAGCCTTCGGATAAGAAATTTCAACATGTGAAAACATGTGAAACAAAAAGGAAGATATATGATCAACACCGAAGCTTGAATTACATCCACCGGCAGAATTTGAGAACAAAAGAATGATGAACTTGAAGCTCTTGAGCATCTTCACGATAAATCACCAGATAAGAAAATTGAAGGAAAAGAATGAAGAAATATCACATGAATAAAATGGATATTTCATTTGAGAATTTCTGGCTCCATAAAGAAAAAGGGTGGGAAGGCGGGTAAAACAAAGACAACTTGAGATGAATGAAACAGACAAATTATCAGATTTCTCAACGGCGTCCGTATGGAATAACTTGAAGAGAAGGCACACCGGTTGGAAAGGATTAACATGAAAATCTCGATGGTCAAGAAGAATTAGCACTCCTATAGAAATATGAGAAGATCTCTTAGGAAAGGTATGGAATCAACATTTGACATCGAAGCAACTCGAATACCAGAATCAAAACAACAACGAAGGATAGATATGTTGCAACATGATCTTCACAATATCATTCGAACCGAGAATTGAACGAATGAATTCCGCAGGTACATCAACTTGTCGAGAAGCCACTTGGAGAACAAAAGGTAAATAAAAACAACAAGGTACAGATGGAACAAACACAAGATATGAGCTTCGTTCGACATCTTTGTGCTGTACGATTATGGAACGCGTTACGAAAGGGTTTTGCAATCCCCAGATCAGCATAGCCAAGGACCCTTTAAGATGCAACTCCCGATCGGAACATCGGCCATAAAACCACTTCACTCAATGTAGAACCCCGAACTTCATATCATGCACTCGTTGGAAGAATGCCTAGAACTACTAGATCAACCCACCTATTAATTTCCGAAAGTTTCCAGTTATGCAATCAGGTGTTGGGGATACAGGGGAAGCACCGCGCACTCAACTCTAATCCTACATCCAGCTGTATCCATCCTTCAACACATAACTAGTTATTTCCGGAAACCGTTTACCTCGGACCTTCGAAACGCATCTACTATACAAGCTATGGCAATACTCCCGAACTACCTCCCCAGTACTGGGTGATGTCGGGGTTATCTTGCCACTAACCGCATAGGAGAGTTTTCGATGTCGGCCGTCTTAAGTATTCTAGAACTGTCGCGATATATTTGTGACGACAACACCTCGGAGCTCAACTCCCCGGGACACTGCCACAACCCCTAATGTCAGGAGGCATCGAGAACAATGTTCTCGTCACAAAGACATCGGAACAATCTAAACAATACCCGCGTGATCCTAAAAAAAATTTGGTGCATTTTTGAGAGTAGAAAAGACAAAGTAATCATCAGGAGTCCTCACCAGAGTGAAAAGAGATGAGGAGCGAAAGAAATACTACTCTTCGATATATATATAGGACTCAAAACATTTTCAAGTGTGTGCCTAGACTCAACCGTCAATGATTCGATCAATCAGTGGGGGCTTCTAGGTCGGAGAAGGCTCTGATACCAACTTGTAATGCCCAGGATGGGACTATATCTCCTACGTGTCGAGGCACGACTTAAAATATAAGTCCATTCTGGAATGCTCGCAAGTTTGGTGCCTTTGCACATCTCATGTAAAAATAGGGATGAAAACTGAAAAGATAGTTGGCTTACACTCGCCACTTCACACAATACATTACATAAGCAATCATCATTCAAAACATCACAACCCGACTATGGGCGAAGATCCAGAAGAAAGATACCAAAACATAAAGCCACAGGTCCGAATCGCCCCTAGTAGAAACCACTACTGATCGTCAAAAACGTCACAAGCATACGGCCACGCTCTTCATCGAGCTCCCAGAAGTTCTGATCCAGCTCCTGCATCAGTCTCGGCTGAACCTGCATCTGGTGTTGTAGTATCTGTGAGCCACGAGGACTCAGCAATCCCATAACCATGGGTATCAAGGCTAGCAAAACTTTATGGGTAGGAAGAGGTAAAGTGGTGAGGTTGCAGCAACGGCTAAGCATAATATGGTGGCTAACTTACGAGTACAAGAATAAGATGAGCATCTACGCAAACGGTCGCAAACTAGTAGTGATCGCTAAAGATCCTGAACTACATATGAATCAAACATAACCCCACCGTGTTCTCTTCTCAAAGTGAAAAGAGACAGTCACAGTTACTCTCGCAGTTGTGTGTTTTACTTCGGATCCTCTGTCAAGTTTTCTACAACCGGACATTAACAAATTCCAATCTGCCACACATAACCGCGGGCACGGCTTTCGAAAGATTATAACCCTGCAGGGGTGTCCCAACTTAGCCCATCACAAGCTCTCACGATTAGCTGAAGTGATAAATATAATATCATCACCCCTTATCTTAGGGAAATCCAATCAGGCTCGGCTTCCCAGTGCACAAGACATTTCGACAATGGGAAAACAAGTCCAGCAAGACCTCCCGGCATGCCGACCCCCTGATAGTAGCCGCGCGTATCTCGTCTCAGGCCATGACCGGATGGGACAAGCTACGAGTAAAACCAATCCTCGAGTTTCCCCGTGGTGGCCCCGTAGATTGCCCGTTTGGGACCAACACCATCAGCACTGGCCCCCCTGCTATGTAGAAAGAATCCTCGGGTAGCGCTAACTCCCTATGCAATTTAATTAATTAATTAAGTTGTTATTATGAGCAAATTAAAACCAATGTTGGGCCTTGCTGGAGGAGTTTTATTCAAAGTTGAACTGTCAAGGGGTCCCTATCCACCCATCGTGTAAGGAACGCAAAATCAAGGAACATAATGCCGGTTTATCGGCGCCTAAGGTGGCATGAGTGGAACAAAACACCGAGCAAAAGGCCAAGCCTTCCACCCATGCCCAGTATATAGGTGTGTTAAATAATAATAATAGATATTGTGATATTCCAACAACAAGTTCCCTCCTGGAACAATCTTCATCTTCACCTGCAACTAACAACGCTATAAGAGGGGCTGAGCAAGCGGGTAACATAGCCAAACAGTGGTTTTGCTAGGAAGGTGTCAAAGGTTAGAGGTTTCATGGCAACAAGGAGAGGCTGACAATAAAAGATGGGTAGCGCGACATGTAACGATAGCATCGAGACAACTAAGCATGGCAATGGTAGTCAAGGTATCCAAGGGTATGATCATCTTGCCTGGGATTCTGCAAGGAAGAAGAACGGGTCCAGAAGAAGACGAAGAAGATGCCTCACAGCTCCGGAACGAACCCGAAGCTAACGAGAGAATCATACCGGAAAGAAACAAGCAACACGGTAAACACACAAGCATAAACATGGCATACGATGCACATCCCAGTATGATGCATGTCCGGTTTAAATATGCATGGCATGGCAAAGTGCACAAACAAAACTACAAGTTAAGTGGAGCTCAATATGCAACGAGTTGCATATTGACGAAACACCACATTTTAATTATTTAATTGACTCTCGTTTATTTACAAGACAAGATTAAATGTTTGTTAACATGGAAAGAGGTGAAGCAAGAGCAAACTACCTATTTGGCATTTTAAAAGAGGCCGGAATTAACAACAACAATTCCGGGAAAAACCCCATATGCATGTTTAGCAATTTAAGCAAACAACAATTCACACATTTTAAATGTTGTTACACATGATGCGGATGACATGATCAAGTTTTTATGCAATTTTAGTTAAAAGTTAACATGAAGAGATGTGAAGCACTTGTCACTGTGGTGGAAAGAAAAGGTGCCACAGCAACGAACCGAAAATGATGCCACGCAACATTTCGGTTCCGGTAACTCGTCGAGAGACCAGTGCAAAAGCAAAGGTGGAGTGAGCGAGTCGGACAAGATGAAAGGTGGGGTGATCCCGTCACCGGGTTCCCACAAGTCGGCGACGAGGCAACCGAGGAGCATGACAAAAGACGAAACGGGCACGGAGCACACAAGGAAACATCTCATACAACACATGCATTCGTCCACGGGTCATCGTCTCAGGTTATACCTTCGAAGCGTTCGTTCTCGAAGCGGTTCGAGTCGTCGAGGGACGTAGTGGAAGTAGTCGTTCTCGCGAGTCATGGTACACGTTCGTAGAGGGAAGTAGGCGTTCACGTTCGGAGAGGTACACGCGGTCTTCGGCGGCGGTATTCGTACACGGTTCGTAGGCGTTCAAGTCATCGGTAGAGGTACTTGGGGTCTTCGGACTTGCCGGTCTCGGGACTTGGCGCTGGTAGTTGTACTCGGTCGTCGTGGTACTTGGCGGGTCGTCGTCTGGCGTAGGGGTACACGAGCCGTCGTGGTACTTGGGGTCTCGGGTTTTGGCAAACTCGTAGATGGCAGTACAGGTACGGGGTCATCTCGGCACTTGGAGAAAAATCATCGGGGATGGAGCTTGGCGATCCGCGTACGGGACTTGGCAACGACAAAAGGCAAAAAACAAGTGCTGGTTCGGAGCCGTTCAAGTTTCCGTATGTTCTGGGCACCTGCAGGGAAAAGAGGTCGGCCGGACCCGGAGCAACGTGCGGCGGCGAGCTGGACGCGGCTGCGGCCGGCGCGAGGCGCGGAGGTGGCCGGAGGGGAAGGGCGCAGGGAGCTCCAGCGCGGAGGTTGCTCGGGGGCTCGGTCGCCGGCGTTGTCTGGTCAAAGGGAGGCGCGCGGCGGTGCTATCGGGGCTCCAGGCGGCGGGGATTGGAGGCAGCAGGGGGCAGCGGTCCTGGACGGACGCCCGGCGGCGACGGCGGTGGCTCCTGGCCGGCCAGGCTGGAGGCGTCATGGTGAGGCGCTCGGGGAGGCAACGCAGGAGGGCGGCGACGCACTGGAGGGTGAGTCCACGCGAGGGAGAGGGAGAGAGGACGAGGCGCTCGGGGACGCACGAAGGCGGGGTGGCGAAGGGACAGGGAGATCGGTGGGAGATCGATGAGGAGGGGTGCGGCGCTGCGGCCTTGGCGGACAGCGGGGCGATGGAGGAGGAGGGAGCGGGATCGGGGGAGGAGGGGTTCAGGCGAGTGAGAGAGCGACGGCGCTGAGGGAGAGAGCGAGGAGAGATGAGGAGAGGACGGTTCGGGCTAGGGTTCGGGAAGGATTGGGCCTAGGAGCTGAATTGGGCCGGCTGGACTGGACAACCAGCTGGGCCTCAGCTCCTCTCTCTCTTATTACCAAGACAACAAAAAACAAAAGGAAAAGAAGAAAAGGGAAAAAAATAGCAAGAAGAGAAAAGAGAAGGAAGGGTTACGACCGAGTTTGAACAAGAGGTTATTTTTCTCAGGCTCATAAAATGAGCGCGGTCCGAGAAAAAAATAGAAAAGGCATGAACGAAAAAATATAATTCAAACATATTTGAATTTAATTCAAAAGAGTTTGAACTAAGACTTGATTTTTGAAGTGTCCAAAAATGTTCCCATTTTTTAAGTAACCTCGAAAAAAGAGATATGAGTTGTTGGCAAAGGTTTTGAAGTCGAACTTGAGATGGAATAGGCATGGGAATTTTGCAAGTGTGTTATGCTTAATTCCAAAGAATGGAATATTTATTTATAATAGCTCCATAATATTAGGAGGATATGTTATAAAGAGAAGTCATCCTTCCCTCGATTTAAATGGACTGAAGGTCCACACAATTTATTTAAGTTGAGATGCAAAGATGAATGGCATGATGGCATGATGACACGATGCAAAGCAAAATAAATAACACAAGCACAAAAGAAACACACGGGAGAACCCGGAACATCTGGAATCTCTGGAATCTTCTGGGACGTCGGTCTTTGGGCGTCACAACTCTCCCACACTAACAGAGGATCTCGACCCGAGATCCTAGAGATGGCACCGGATAAAACGGAAGAGGAAGAGGTAAAACAAAGTTGCTTCTTTGACAAATGAGTGAAAACCAAAGAACCTTGAGAGGTTGAACAATCTTGAAAGAAAGAATACAACGGAGATGAACGAAGATGAAAACATTCCGTTAGAAAAGAGGAACAAGGAGCACTATGAGAACCTTATAGGTTGAAAGACATGAAACAAGAGCTTACGAACCAAAAGAATATAAAACCGCAATGGTATAGCCAAGGAAAAGAATGACATACTTTGGACAGCACTCCGTCTGAAAATGGAAGGAATTGAACATGAACTTGCCAAGTTGGGAAGATACTTGATGAAAACAACAACACACAGCCTCCGGAACAATTAAAAGAATGGCACAAGGGGTAAGAAGGATTCAGATAGCACTCTGGTTAAAAAGATAGGCAAAACATGAAAAGGTGAGATAATTAGAATGGAGGACACAACACTCCGGTTAAATGATAAGCAAGGGAAATAACATGATCCCGATAAAACGAGATGATGGTTTGGAGAGAGCAACATCACAATGCCTCCGGAATGAAAGAATAACATATAATTCAATGAAAGAAATGAATGGAGAAGAAAAATGAAAATTCCTCTCAAAATTGAATTTGAAAGAGCATCCTTACGAAGAAGGGTTGAACGGAGTTGTTGAAAATAATCAACAACAAAAGAATAAGCTTGATGTGGGCTTATGGAAATCATCTCAAAACTTGAGGTGAAATTCTGCCACTAACTTAATCAATTGATTTGATTGAGATCAACAAGGAGACGATAAACTTATTTCACCGGAATGATAAATGAAGAACTTGCGTCATTTATAAGCACCATAATAACAACAATTCTCGGGGAAAGCTTTTAGGTGAATTATAACCCAAGATGACTCGAACGAATAATTGAAGAGTTGGAAAAAGATCTCCTGAACAAAGAAACATGATGGTTTTTAAAATCTCATTCCTGAGAGCTTGTGAATCATGAAACATGAAGGGCAATTGTCAAAAATGGCATACCACCATCTCAAACAATACGGTAGAAAGAATTGCACTTCGAAAGCATGATGAAGAATGCTTGAGCTCCAACAAGAATCTTGATGAAGACTAGGAGGATGAATTAAAACATGATGAACCACCATGAGAACTCCGGTAATGAAAAGCACGAGGAGCGAAAGATGAAAAGAATAAGATTCAAGGCCTGCGATGAATTAGATGGAGCTTTGAAATGATATAATTGAAATAACTTGGAGCTCCGGAAAACAAGATGAACTTAGAACCAAGGATATGATATGATGAACAAGCTCCGAAGGAAGGGATTAACCTCTTGGAAGAAACTAGAATAAGATTTATGTTATGCATATCCTTCACCAATTTAACTTGATGACAACCAAAGGATTTGGCATCCTACTTATTCTCGTTGGGAAGAATTAAGAGAGATCTCGCGCAAGCTTGGGTAATTTTCAACAAAGCACCGGTAGAATTATGAAAAGAACAAATGAATTAAAACGATAACAACGGAAGGGTAATCTTGAATGAACCACCGTAAGAATATGGAGACGAACGAAGAGACATCAATGAAGAATATTTGGAGGACAAAGTTGAAAACTGAGAACGAATAAATATTCTGAAATGATGGCCTTCGGAGGATCACAAAGAAAAGAATTCATGAAATGCTTCGGATGGTTATGAAAATAATTCCTCACAATCGGAACAATAATGAGGATGGCATGAAGCTAGAACCACGAATCTTTAGAAGACCGGGTAAGGATTCAAGAGGAACTCGTCTTCGGGTCTTCACAATCTGAGAAGACGATGAGATACACCACCACGAATTGTATAGGCACTCCGTAATGAAGAATTAAAAAGGTTGAAACAAAGGTGAAAAGAATTGAATGCGATCTTGGAGAAGGTATATGACTGATGTAATCCATTCTTACGTCATATTATGAAAAGAATTTGAGTATAACTCCAGAAAAATAGAAGAGTCAGGTAAGATCCTGGGAAAAAACCTGTGGGTTGGGGCCCACTCAAGAAATCACCATTGAAAAGGATTGCTTAAGAGATATTGCACCGGTTGAGTTACATGGCTTGAATGAGATAACAATCTCAAAATAGCTTGAACGGATTAAGAATGGAAACACGAATCTTCTGAGATATCTTCAACACTCCTGATATGAATAAAGAGATGTGAAGAAACAAGAGAGCCTTCTGATAAGAAATTTCAACATGTGAAAACATGTGAAACAAAAAGGAAGATATATGATCAACACCGAAGCTTGAATTACATCCACCGGCAGAATTTGAGAACAAAAGAATGATGAACTTGAAGCTCTTGAGCATCTTCACGATAAATCACCAGATAAGAACATTGAAGGACAAGAATGAAGAAATATCACATGAATAAAATGGATATTTCATTTGAGAATTTCTGGCTCCATAAAGAAAAAGGGTGGGACGGCGGGTAAAACAAAAACAACTTGAGATGAATGAAACAGACAAATTGTCAGATTTCTCAACGGCGTCCGTATGGAATAACTTGAAGAGAAGGCACACCGGTTGGAAAGGATTAACATGAAAATCTCGATGGTCAAGAAGAATTAGCACTCCCATAGAAATATGAGAAGATCGCTTGGGAAAGGTATGGAATCAACATTTGACATCGAAGCAACTCGAATACCAGAATCAAAACAACAACAAAGGATAGATATGTTGCAACATGATCTTCACAATATCATTCGAACCGAGAATTGAACGAATGAATTCCGCAGGTACATCAACTTGTCGAGAAGCCACTTGGAGAACAAAAGGTAAATAAAAACAACAAGGTACAGATGGAACAAACACAAGATAGGAGCTTCGTTCGACATCTTTGTGCTGTACGATTATGGAACGCATTACGAAAGGGTTTTGCAATCCCCAGATCAGCATAGCCAAGGACCCTTTAAGATGCAACTCCCGATCGGAACATCGGCCATAAAACCACTTCACTCAATGTAGAACCCCGAACTTCATATCATGCACTCGTTGGAAGAATACCTAGAACTACTAGATGAACCCACCTATTAATTTCCGAAAGTTTCCAGTTATGCAATCAGGTGTTGGGGATACAGGGGAAGCACCGCGCACTCAACTCTAATCCTACATCCAGCTGTATCCATCCTTCAACACATAACCAGTTATTTCCGGAAACCGTTTACCTCGGACCTTCGAAACGCATCTACTATACAAGCTATGGCAATACTCCCGAACTACCTCCCCAGTACTGGGTGATGTCGGGGTTATCTTGCCACTAACCGCATAGGAGAGTTTTCGATGTCGGCCGTCTTAAGTATTCTAGAACTGTCGCGATATATTTGTGACGACAACACCTCGGAGCTCAACTCCCTGAGACACTGCCACAACCCCTAATGTCAGGAGGCATCGAGAACAATGTTCTTGTCACAAAGACATCGGAACAATCCAAACCATACTCGCGTGATCCAAAATAAAAATTTGGTGCATTTTTGAGAGCAGAAGAGACAAAGTAATCGTCAGGAGTCCTCACTAGAGTGAAAAGATATGAGGAGCAAAAGAAATCCTACTCTTCGATATATATATAGGACTCAAAACATTTACAAGTGTGTGCATAGACTCAACCGTCAACGATTCGATCAATCAGTGGGGGCTTCTAGGTCGGAGAAGGCTCTGATACCAACTTGTAATGCCCAGGATGGGACTATATCTCCTACGTGTCGAGGCACGACTTAAAATATAAGCCCATTCTGGAATGATCGCAAGTTTGGTACCTTTGCACATCTCATTTAAAAATAGGGATGCAAACTGGAAAGATAGTTGGCTTACACTCGCCACTTCACACAATACATTACATAAGCAATCATCATTCAAAACATCACAACCCGACTACGGGCGAAGATCCAGAAGAAAGATACCAAAACATAAAGCCACAGGACCGAATCGCCCCTAGTAGAAACCACTACTGATCGTCGAAATCGTCACAAGCATACGGCCACGCTCTTCATCGAGCTCCCAGAAGTTCTGATCCAGCTCCTGCATCAGTCTCGGTTGAACCTGCATCTGGTGTTGTAGTATCTGTGAGCCACGAGGACTCAGCAATCCCATAACCATGGGTATCAAGACTAGCAAAGCTTTATGGGTAGGAAGAGGTAAAGTGGTGAGGTTGCAGCAGCGGCTAAGCATAATATGGTGGCTAACTTACGAGTACAAGAATAAGATGAGCATCTACGCAAACGGTCGCAAACTAGTAGTGATCGCTAAAGATCCTGAACTACATACGAATCAAACATAACCCCATCGTGTTTTCTTCTCAAAGTGAAAAGAGACAGTCACGGTTACTCACGCAGTTGTGTGTTTTACTTCGGATCCTCTGTCAAGTTTTCTACAACCGGACATTAACAAATTCCAATCTGCCACATAACCGCGGGCACAGCTTTCGAAAGATTATAACCCTGCAGGGGTGTCCCAACTTAGCCCATCACAAGCTCTCACGATTAGCTGAAGTGATAAATATAATATCATCAACCCTTATCTTAGGGAAATCCGATCAGGCTCGGCTTCCCGGTGCACAAGACATTTCGACAATGGTAAAACAAGTCCAGCAAGACCTCCCGGCGTGTCGACACCCTGATAGTAGCCGCGCGTATCTCGTCTCAGGCCACGACCGGATGGGACAAGCTACGAGTAAAACCAATCCTTGAGTTTCCCCGTGGTGGCCCCGCAGGTTGCCCGTTTGGGACCAACACCATCAGCACTGGCCCCCCTGCTATGTAGAAAGACTCCTCGGGTAGCGCTAACTCCCTATGCAATTTAATTAATTAATTAAGTTGTTATTATGAGCAAATTAAAACCAATGTTGGGCCTTGCTGGAGGAGTTTTATTCAAAGTCGAACTGTCAAGGGGTCCCCATCCACCCATCATGTAAGGAACGCAAAATCAAGGAACATAATGCCGGTTTATCGGCGCCTAAGGTGGCATGAGTGGAACAAAACACCGAGCAAAAGGCCAAGCCTTCCACCCATGCCCAGTATATAGGTGTGTTAAATAATAATAATAGATATTGTTATATTCCAACAACAAGTTCCCTCCTGGAACGATCTTCATCTTCACCTGCAACTAACAACGCTATAAGAGGGGCTGAGCAAGCCGGTAACATAGCCAAACAGTGGTTTTGCTAGGAAGGTGTCAAAGGTTAGAGGTTTCATGGCAACAAGGAGAGGCTCACAATAAAAGATGGGTAGCGCGACATGTAACGATAGCATCGAGACAACTAAGCATGGCAATGGTAGTAAAGGTATCCAAGGGTATGATCATCTTGCCTAGGATTCCGCAAGGAAGAAGAACGGGTCCAGAAGAAGACGAAGAAGAAGCCTCACAGCTCCGGAACGAACCCGAAGCTAACGAGAGAAGCATACCGGAAAGAAACAAGCAACACGGTAAACACACAAGCATAAACATGGCAAACGATGCACATCCCAGTATGATGCATGTCCGGTTTAAATATGCATGGCATGGCAAAGTGCACAAACCAAACTACAAGTTAAGTTGAGCTCAGTATGCAACGAGTTGCATATTGACGAAACACCACATTTTAATTATTTAATTGACTCTCGTTTATTTACAAGACAAGATTAAATGTGTTAACATGGCAAGAGGTGAAGCAAGAGCAAACTACCTATTTGGCATTTTAAAAGAGGCCGGAATTAACAACACCAATTCCGGGAAAAACCCTATATGCATGTTTAGCAATTTAAGCAAACAACAATTCACACATTTTAAATGTTGTTACACATGATGAGGATGACATGATCAAGTTTTTATGCAATTTTAGTTAAAAGTTAACATGAAGAGATGTGAAGCACTTGTCACCGTGGTGGAAAGAAAAGGTGCCACGGCAACGAACCGAAAATGATGCCACGCAACATTTCGGTTTCGGTAACTCGTCGAGAGACCGGTGCAAAAGCAAAGGTGGAGTGAGCGAGTCGGACAAGATGAAAGGAGGGGTGATCCCGTCACCGGGTTCCCACAAGTCGGCGACGAGGCAACCGAGGAGCATGACAAAAGACGAAACGGGCACGGAGCACACAAGGAAACATCTCATACAACACATGCATTCGTCCACGGGTCATCGTCTCGGGTTATACCATCGAAGTGTTCGTTCTCGAAGCGGTTCGAGTCGTCGAGGGACGTAGTGGAAGTAGTCGTTCTCGCGAGTCGTGGTACACGTTCGTAGAGGGAAGTAGGCGTTCACGTTCGGAGAGGTACACGCGGTCTTCGGCGGCGGTAGTCGTACATGGTTCATAGGCGTTCAAGTCGTCGGTAGAGGTACTTGGGGTCTTCGGACTTGCCGGTCTCGGGACTTGGCGATGGTAGTTGTACTCGGTCGTCGGTGTACTTGGCGGGTCGTCGTCTGGCATAGGGGTACACGAGCCGTCGTGGTACTTGGGGTCTCGGGTCTTGGCAAACTCGTAGATGGCAGTAGAGGTACGGGGTCATCTCGGCACTTGGAGAAAAATCATCGGGGATGGAGCTTGGCGATCCGGGTACGGGACTTGGCAACGACAAAAGGCCAAAAACAAGTGCTGGTTCGGAGCCGTTCAAGTTTCCGTATGTTCTGGGCACCTGCAGGGAAAAGAGGTCAGCCGGACCCGGAGCAACATGCGGAGGCGAGCTGGACGCGGCTGCGGCCGGCGCGAGGCGCGGAGGTGGCCGGAGGGGAAGGGCGCAGGGAGCTCCAGCGCGGAGGTTGCTCGGGGCCTCGGTCGCCGGCGCTGTCTGGTCGGAGGGAGGCGCGCGGCGGCACTGTCGGGGCTCCAGGCGGCGGGGATTGGAGGCAGCAGGGGGTGGCAGCCCTGGACGGACGCCCGGCGGCGACGGCGGCGGGTCTTGGCCGGCCAGGCTGGAGGCGTCATGGCGAGGCGCTCGGGGAGGAAACGCAAGAGGGCGGCGGTGCACTGGACGGCGAGTCCACGCGAGGGAGAGGGAGAGAGGACGAGGCGCTCGGGGACGCACGAAGGCGGGGTGGCGAAGGGACAGGGAGATCGGTGGGAGATCGATGAGGAGGGGTGCGGCGCTGCGGCCTTGGCGGACAGCGGGGCGATGGAGGAGGAGGGAGCGGGATCGAGGGAGGAGGGGTTCGGGCGAGTGAGAGAGCGACGGCGCTGAGGGAGAGAGCGAGGAGAGATGAGGAGAGGACGGTTCGGGCTAGGGTTCGGGAAGGATTGGGCCTAGGAGCTGAATTGGGCCGGCTGGACTGGACAGCCAGCTGGGCCTCAGCTCCTCTCTCTCTTATTACCAAGACAACAAAAAACAGAAGGAAAAGAAGAAAAGGGAAAAAAATAGCAAGAAGAGAAAAGAGAAGGAAGGGTTACGACAGAGTTTGAACAAGAGGTTATTTTTCTCGGGCTCATAAAATGAGCACGGTCCAAGAAAAAAATAGAAAAGGCATGAACGAAAAAATATAATTCAAACATATTTGAATTTAATTCAAAAGAGTTTGAACTAAGACTTGATTTTTGAAGTGTCCAAAAATGTTCCCATTTTTGGAGGAACATCGAAAAAAGAGATATGAGTTGTTGGCAAAGGTTTTGAAGTCGAACTTGAGATGGAATAGGCATGGGAATTTTGCAAGTGTGTTATGCTTAATTCCAAAGAATGGAATATTTATTTATAATAGCTCCATAATATTAGGAGGATACGTTATAAAGAGAAGTCATCCTTCCCTCGATTTAAATGGACCGAAGGTCCACACAATATATTTAAGTTGAGATGCAAAGATGAATGACATGATGGCATGATGACACGATGCAAAGCAAAATAAATAACACAAGCACAAAAGAAACACACGGGAGAACCCGGAACATCTGGAATCTCCGGAATCTTCTGGGACGTCGGTCTTCGGGCGTCATAGAATTGGTCTAAGAAATTAGATGATGCACTTTGGGCTCATAGAACAACATATAAGAATCCTATGGGTATGTCTCCTTATAAAATGGTTTATGGAAAAGCTTGTCATTTGCCCCTTGAGTTAAAACATAAAGCATACTGGGCAGTTAAAGAACTCAACTATGATTTCAAACTTGCTGGTGAAAAGAGGTTATATGATATTAGCTCATTAGATGAATGGAGAACCCAAGCTTATGAAAATGCAAAGTTATTCAAAGAAAAAGTTAAAAGATGGCATGACAAACGAATCCAAAAGCGCGAGTTTAAAGTCGGAGAATATGTTCTTCTTTACAACTCTCGTTTTAGATTCTTTGCAGGGAAGCTCCTCTCAAATGGGAAGGCCCATATGTCATCGAGGAGGTTTACCAGTTTGGTGCCATCAAAATAAATAATTCCGAATGTACTAACCCGAAGATTGTCAATGAGCAACAAATAAAGCATTATATCTTAGGTACACCCATTAATTTTGAAAGTAATATTATCCAAACTTTCACACCAGAAGAGCACAGAAAAGAGTCCTTCCGGAACACTCTAGAATCGTGAAAATAAGGAGGTACGTGATACGGTAAGTAAACGGACTCCAAAAAATCCGTAAAAATATATTTTTGTTAGTTTTGGAATATTTTAGAATTTTGGAAATAAAGAAACTTCCAGGAAGCATCCCCTAGTGGGCACAAGACACCTGGGCGCGCTAGGCAGCCTGGCGTACCCAGGTGGGTTGTGCCCACCTGGGACACCTCACGGACTCCGTTTTTCTTCCTTGTACTTGTTCTCCAAAATAAAAAATCTATATATACTTCCCGAACCTGTTAACCACCATATCACAGAGAAATCCTCCCTTTTCTTTTCCTGCTATTTTTAGTCAGATCTACCGAGCTAGGTATCATGTCTTCCTCCTCCTCCAACCTGATGGAAGAAGATGCTTGGCTAATGAAGATCGAGATGAAGAGGGAAGAACCCATAAAAGATGCAAAGGGTGACAAGGGCAAGGAAGTTGTCGGTGACCAAGTACCGACAATCGAGGAAGCATTGCTGGCCGAAGCAGAAGAAGAAGAACCCCCACCAAAAATGCCTCTACACATGTTACATCATAACAATTTTCGTATTTTGATTCACAATTATGGGTTCGAGAATACTCCTCGTAGGCATATACCATCCAATTGGGATATATCTCGGCCAAAGGAGAACAGTGCAAGAATAAACCAGTGGGGCCCGGAAAATAAACACATAATGGTTGTGGTGAAGAAAAACTGTGAGCTGCTTCATCGGGCCCTTTCAGAGATTCAAAGTTTGAAGGATTTAATCTTGGTTATATTGAAGAATACTTCGTCACCACCACCATCTTCTTCACCACCAAAAGAGAATTGAGTATCGGGTATGGGCACTCGCCTGGGCTTTCGCCAAGCTTGGGGGAGCCCCGGTATCGTATCATCCCACTATATTTTTGCTTTAATTTATTTTAGTTCAAATCTTTTTTCTTTAGATGAAATAAAGTTTAGCTCGATCCTTTCTTTTTGAGAGTTTGCTTAGTGATCTATCCTTGTAATTGTGTGCAAGTTATATAATAAAGTTTAGTTTAAGTTTTGATGTCTTTACTTTCATGCTGCAGATAAAGAAAAGAAATAAAGAAAGAAAAAGAGAAAGGAAATAAATAAAAGGAATCAAATAAATCAGTAATATCATATACTAATCCTATGGTAGGTGATAGCACCACATAAGGAAAAGTATAAGTAGAAAATTTTATTAGAGATTGACAAACATAACATTAGCCAATGATGCAACTCATGAAATATTAATAAGGGAAGATAAGATTCACATATAAATATACTATCCAAGAAATCTTTTGTTATTGTGAGCCCTCATCAAAATATTATATGCCAAAATTGTTGACGTTGGACAAGGAAGACAACTTAATGATCTATGTATGTTTATATTCACATAGAAGCCATATTGTTATAGATCCTTTAACATGTGATGCTTGCCCCCTATCTTTGCTAGCCAAGACTTTCGCACTAAGTAGAGATACTACTTATGCGAAGGGCCTATCTTTTACTTTTATGCAAAGAGTCAATGTTTTCCTTCTAATCCTTTTTATTTTTCTCCTTTGGCAAGCATCATGTGGTGAGGAAAGATCTAGGCATATATGTCCAGTTGAATATAGATAGCATGAGTTATTATTGTTGACATCACCCTTGAATTTTTATGTTGGGAGGCGAAACTATAAGAGCATCTCCAGCCGCGCCCCCAACAGGCCCCCCCAAGGCCGTTTTTTAGCGCCGGCGCCAAAAAATTGGCCCAGTCGCGCCCCCACAAGCCTGTTTTTCGCCGGATTGGGCCGAAACTGGCGCCGACGGACCCAGGTCGAACCCGCCGCACTGGGGGCGCCCGGGGGCGCCGGCGCGAATGTTTTGGCGCGAAAGAGTGGCGGGACCGGCGAGTCAGCGAGACGACGCCTCGTCGTCCTCACCGTCTCGGTTTTCCCGCGGGGAATCAATGCCAAGGCTGCCGCCGGTCAGCATGCCATTGATTCACGGCCGGCGCCGCCCCGCCTCCCGCCATGTGTTTGCACGCGGCCGCCACCGACCCACTATAAAAGGCGCCCCTGGCCGCGCCGGTGAGGCACCCATCCATTGGCAGTCCTCCCCCTCCTCGCCGTCGCACTTCCTCCCCTCTCTCCGCCGTTCGAGCCCCTCTCTCTCCCCCAGCAAACATGAGCGCAAGGTTCCCCGGCGACGCGACGGCGGCCAACGGTTTCAGTCGCCGCTCGCTGCATGAGTGGGAGGCCTACCTCCTCCACGAGGCCAACTACCCCGGGCCACCCGACGTACGCGCTCCGTCGCGGTGGAGGCTCAGCGCCGGCGGGGTCCCTGTCCCTCCTCTGCCCATCCCCGAGACGCCCGGCTATTTCCACGCCGAGATCGAGCGTGCGCGGGCATCCCTGACAGCCGCGGAGCGGGCGCTCCCGGAGTATGCCGCCGAGAACCACGCGGAGAGGGCGGCGTACTTCAAACGCCGACAGGAGGAGCGGCTCGCCTCCTGATACATCTCCAACGTATCTATAATTTTTGATTGTTCCATGCTATTATTTATGAAGTCTTGGATGTTTAATTGGCTTTATCTTTCACTTTTATATCATTTTTGGGACTAACCTAATAACCCAAAGGCCCAGTCCAGATTGCTATTTTTTGCCTGTTTCAGGGTTTCGCAGGAAATGAATATCAAACGGAGTCCAAATGGAATGAAACCTTCGCGAGAGATATTTTTGGAGAAAATCACGCACGTGGAGCTTGAGAACCACGTCAGGGGATCAAGAGGTGGCCCACGAGGGTGGGGGGCGCGCCCCCCTTTCCAGGGCGTGCCCCCTGCCTCGTGGCCCCCTCGAGCGTCCCCCGGTGCCCTCCTTCTTCCTATATAAGTCTACGTACCCCAAAATCTCCGTGGACAGAGAGAAAACCCTAATTCCACCGTCGTACCTTCTGTTCCCGTGAGATCCCATCTTGGAAGCCATTCCGGAGCTCCACCGGAGGGGGATCCATCACGGAGTTCATCATCATCATCATCATCGCCCTCACCATGAGTTGTGAGTAGTTTACCACAGACCTTCGGGTCCATAGCTAGTATCTAGATGGCTTCTTCTCTCTCTCTGGATCTCAATACAAAGTTCTCCTCGGTCTTCGAGGAGATCTATTTGATGTAATCTCTTTTTGCGGTGTGTTTGTCGAGATCCGATGAATTGTGAGTTTATGATCAAGGTTATCTATGAAAGATATTTGGTTCTTCTCTGAACTTTTTATGTGTTCTCATAATATCCTTGCAAGTCTCTTCGAATTATTGGTTTGGTTTGGCCTACTAGATCTATAGTTCTTGCAATGAGAGAAGTGCTTGGCTTTGGGTTCAATCTTGCGGTGTCCTTTCCCAGTGACAGTAGGGGCATCAAGGCACGTATTGTATTGTTTCCATAGAGGATAAAAAGGTGGGGTTTATATCATATTGCTTGAGTTTATCCATCTACATCATGTCATCTTGCTTAAGGCGTTACTCTGTTCTTATGAACTCAATACACTAGATGCATGCTGGATAGTGGTCGATGTGTGGAGTAATAGTATTAGATGCAGGCAGGAGTCGGTCTTTTTGTCTCGGACGTGATGCCTATATACAATGATCATGCCTAGATAGTCTCATAATTATTCGCTTTTCTATCAATTGCTCTACAGTAATTTGTTTACCCGTCGTAGAATATCGCTATCATGAGAGAAGCCACTAGAGAAAATTATGGCCCCCGGGTCTATTCTCAACATATCAATCTATATCTACTTTATTTTTATCGCTTTTATTTGTTGTTCTTATAAACTAAAAATACCAAAAATATAAACTATCATCTCTATCAGATCTCACTCTCGTAAGTGATCGTAAAGGGATTGACAACCCCTTATCGCGTTGGCTGCGAAGTTCTTATTTGTTTGTGCAGGTGCGAGGGACTCGCGCATGGTCTCCTACTGGATTGATACCTTGGTTCTCAAAAACTGAGGGAAATACTTACGCTACTGTGATGCATCTCCCTTTCCTCTTCGAGGGAATACAACGCAAGCTCGTGAAGTAGCAAGAAGAATTTCTAGCGCCGTTGCCGGGGAGGCTTACGCAAAAGTCATATACCAAGTACCTATCACAAACCCTTATCCTCCGCATTACATTTATTTGCCTCTCATTTTCCTCTCCCCCACTTTACCCTTGCTGTTTTATTTGCCCTTCTTCCGTCGTGTGTTTTTTGTTCGCTTGCTTCTTGTTTGCTTGTGTGTGTTGGATTGCTTGCTTGTCACTATGGCTGAGAACAATACCAAATTGTGTGACTTCTCCAATACCAACAACAATGATTTTATTAGCACTCTGATTGCTCCTATTACCCATGCTGAATCTTGTGAGATCAATGCTGCTTTGGTGAATCTTGTCATGAAAGATCAATTCTCCTGCCTTCCTAGTGAAGATGTCGCTATCCATCTAAACAACTTTGTTGATTTGTGTGATATCCAAAAGAAAAGGGATACATATAACGATATTGTTAAATTGAAGTTATTTCCGTTTTCTCTTAGAGATCGTGCTAAAACTTGGTTTTCCTCTTTGCCTAGAAATAGTATTGATTCGTGGAATAAGTGCAAAGATGCTTTTATGTCTAAGTATTTCCCTCCTGGTAAGATCATGTCTCTTAGAAACGATATTATAAATTTTAAGCAACTAGATCATGAGCATGTTGCACAAGCTTGGGAGAGAATGAAATTGATAATACGTAATTGCCCTACACATGGTTTGAATCTATGGATGATTATTCAGAACTTTTATGCTGGCTTGAATTTTGCTTCTAGAAATCTTTTAGATTTGGCCGCAGGAGGCACTTTCATGGAAACCACCTTAGGAGAAGCTACCAAACTCCTAGATAATATTATGGTTAATTATTCTTAGTGGCACACCGAAATATCTACTAGTAAAAAAGTGTTGTGCTTTGTGTGATTTGGGTGCAAGTGTCTCCACTATCCGAAAAACTTTGTGTGATTTGCTAGGGTTCCATGAGCTTGATGATTGTTCTTTAAATTTGCATCTTGCGGATTCCACTATTAAGAAACGTATGGGAAGAATTAATGATGTTCTTATTGTTTCCAATAGGAATTATGTTCCCGTAGATTTCATTGTTCTTGATATAGATTGCAATCCTTCATGTCCTATTACTCTTGGTTGACCTTTCCTTAGAACGATTGGTGCAATTATTGATATGAAGGAAGGAAATATTAGATTCCAATTTCCGTTAAGGAAAGTCATGGAACACTTTCCTAGAAAGAAAATCAAATTACCATATGAATCTATCATGAGAGCCACTTACGGATTGCCTACCAAAGATGGCAATACCTAGATTTATCTTGTATCGTGCCTAGCTAGGTGCGTAAAACGATAGCGCTTGTTGGGAGGCAACCCAATTTTATGTTTTTGTTTTTGTTGCTGTTAGGGAGTAAATATTGCATCTATCCTCTGATTAGATGTGGTTTCATGTTTTGTTTAGTGTTTGTGCCAAGTAGACCCTTTGGGAAGGCTTGTGTGAAGTTTATGTGATCTTGCTGTGAAAAACAGAATCATTAGCGCTTGCTAAATTGGTCTTCAGATTTTACTGGAGCGTGATTTTTAGTTGATTATTTTTGAAGATGATTGGTAGACAAATTCCACAAATTTACCAATTTATTTTGATTTTTTTGGAGTTCCATAAGTAGGCAAAACCTGAAGATTACTACAGATTGTTCTGTTTTTGACAGATTCTGTTTTTCTTGTGTTGTTTGCTTATTCCGATGCATCTATGAGAAGTATTGGAGGATATGAACCATCGAGAAGTTGGAATACAGTAGGTTTAACACCAATATAAACAAAGAATGAATTCATTGCTGCACCTTTGAGTAGTGGTTTGCTTTCTTATACTAACGGAGCTCACGAGAATTTTTGTCTAAGTTTTGTGTTGTGAAGTTTTCAAGTTTTGAGTATTGCTTTGATGGACTATGGAACAAGGAGTAGAAAAGGCCTAAGCTTGGGGATGCCCATGCAACCCCAAGGAATTCAAGATAATCACAAGCCTAAGATTGGGGATGCCCCAGGATGGCATCCCCTCTTTCGTCTTCATCCATCGGTAACTATACTTGGAGCTATATTTTTATTCGCAACATGATATGTGTTTTGCTTGGAGCGTCTTGTATAATTTGAGTCTTTGCTTGTTAGTTTGCCACAATCATCCTTGCTTTACACACCTATTTGAGAGAGTTAAATATGGCCTAGAAATTGTTAGAACACTATATGTGCTTCACTTATATCTTTTGAGTTGAATAGTTTTTTGCTCTAGTGCTTCACTTATATCTTGTAGAGCACGGTGGTGATAATATTTTGTAGAAATTGTTGAACTCCCATGCTTTACTTATATCTATTTGAGAGTCTATTAAAACAGCATGGTAATATGTTTAGGCTACAGAAACTAGTCTTCACGTGATAGACATCCAATGTCAATGTAGTAAAAAAAATTCACACCAAGTGCATTGAATAGAATGAGATGTTTGATGCCTGATAATTGTTTTGAGACATGAGGATAGTGATATTAGAGTCATGCTAGTGGAGTTATTATGAAATTGCGAAATACTTGTGTTAATCTTAGTGATTCCCGTAGCATGCACGTATGGTGAACCGCTATGTGACGAAGTTAGAGCATGAGGTATTTGTAAAGTGCCAACCTTTGTGTGGAGGTCGGGGGCGCGCGATGGTTAACTCCTACCAACCTTCCCCCTAGGAGCATGCGTTGATTGCTTTTTTTGATGACTCGTAGATTTTTGCAATAAGTATATGAGTTCTTATGACTAATGTTGAGTCCATGGATTATACGCACTCTCACCCTTCCACCATTGCTAGCCTCTCTTGTACCGCGCAACTTTCGCCGGTGCCATAAACCCACTATATATCCTTCCTCAAAACAGCCACCATATTATTCCTCAAAACAGCCACCATACCTACCTATCATGGCATTTCCATAGCCATTCCGAAATATATTGCCATGCAACTTTCCACCGTTCCGTTCATATGACACGCATCATATTGTCATATTGCCATTGCATGATCATGTAGTTGACATCGTATTTGTGGCGAAGCCACCATGCATAATTTTTCATACATGTCACTCTTGTTTCATTGCACATACTGGTACACCGCCGGAGGCCTTCATATAGAGTCATACTTTGTTGTTGTAGTATCGAGTTGTAATGAAAGTGTGATGATCATCATTATTAGAGCATTGTCCCATGGGAGGAAAAGCTAAATCTATAAAGCCCCTCCGCCAAAAAAAAGAAAAAAAAAGAAGAAGAAGAAAGGCCAAAGAAAAAAAAGGCCCAAAAAAAGGGAAAAGAAAAAGGGACAATTGCTACTATCTTTTTTTCCACACTTGTGCTTCAAAGTAGCACCATGTTCTTCATTGTAGAGAGTCTCATGTTTAGTCACTTTCATATACTAGTGGGAATTTTCGTTATAGAACTTGGCTTGTATATTCCAACGATGAGCTTCCTCAAATGCCCTAGGTATTCGTGAGCAAGCAAGTTGGATGCACACCCACTAATTTGTTTTGTTGAGCTTTCATTTATATTTAGCTCTAGTGCAACCGTTGCATGGCAATCCCTACTCACTCACATTGATATCTATTGATGGGCATCTCCATAGCCCGTTGATATGCCTAGTTGATGTGAGACGATCTCCCTCCTTTTTGTCTTCTCCACAATCACCTCTATTCCACCCATAGTGCTATGTCCATGGCTCACGCTCATGTATTGCGTGAAAGTTGAATGGTTTGAAAAGATAGAGTATGAAAACAAGTGCTTGGCTGAAATCGGGGTTGTGCATGATATGAATATTTTGTGTGATAAAGAGGGAGCATAGCCAGACTATATGATTTTGTAGGGATAACTTTCTATAGCCATAGTATTTTGAGAAGACATGATTGCTTTGTTAATATGCTTGAAGTATTGTTATTTCTTATGTCAACATAGACTTTTATCTTGAATCTTTCTGATCTGAACATTCATGCCACAATTAAGAGAATTACATTGAAACAACTACTCCCTCCGTCCCACAATATAAGAACGTTTTTTACTCTAGTGTAGTATCAAAAACGTTCTTATATTAAGGGACAGAGGGAGTATATTGGTTAGCATTCCATATCAAAAATTATTTCTTTATCATTTACCTACTCGAGGACGAGCAGGAATTAAGCTTGGGGATGCTTGATACGTCTCCAACGTATCTATAATTTTTGATTGTTCCATGCTATTATTTATGAAGTCTTGGATGTTTAATGGGCTTTATCTTTCACTTTTATATCATTTTTGGGACTAACCTACTAACCCAAAGGCCCAGTCCATATTGCTATTTTCTGCCTCTTTCAGGGTATCGCAGAAAAAGAATATCAAACGGAGTCCAAACGGAATGAAACCTTCGCGAGAAATATTTTTGGAGAAAATCACGCACGCGGAGCTTGAGAACCATGTCAGGGGATCAAGAGGTGGCCCAAGAGGGTGGGGGCGCGCCCCCCTTCCCAGGGCGCGCCCCCTGCCTCGTGGCCCCCTCGAGCGTCCCCCGGTGCCCTCCTTCTTCCTATATAAGTCTACGTACCCAAAAACCTCCATGAATAGAGAGAAAAACCTAATTCCACCGTCGTACCTTCTGTTCCCGTGAGATCCCATCTTGGAGGCCGTTCCGGAGCTCCATCGGAGGGGGATCCATCACGGAGTTCTTCATCATCATCATCATCATTGCCCTCACCATGAGTTGTGAGTAGTTTACCACAGACCTTCGGGTCCATAGCTAGTATCTAGATGGCTTCTTCTCTCTCTCTAGATATCAATACAAAATTCTCCTTGGTCTTCGAGGAGATCTATTCGATGTAATCTCTTTTTGCGGTGGGTTTGTCGAGATCCGATGAATTGTGATTTTATGATCAAGGTTATCTATGAAAGATATTTGGTTCTCCTCTGAACTTTTTATGTGTGCTCATAATATCCTTGCAAGTCTATTCGAATTATTGGTTTGGTTTGGCCTACTAGATCAGTAGTTCTTGCAATGGGAGAAGTTCTTGGCTTTGGGTTCTATCTTGCGGTGTCCTTTCCCAGTGACAGTAGGGGCAGCAAGGCACATATTGTATTGTTGCCATCGAGGATAAAAAGATGGGGGTTATATCATATTGCTTGAGTTTATCCCTCTACATCATGTCATCTTGCTTAATGCGTTACTCTGTTCTTATGAACTCAATACACTAGATGCAGGCTAGATAGTGGTCGATGTGTGGAGTAATAGTAGTAGATGCAGGCAGGATTCGGTCTACTTGTCTCGGACGTGATGCCTATATACAATGATCATGCCTAGATAGTCTCATAGTTATTCGCTTTTCTATCAATTGCTCGACAGTAATTTGTTTTCCCACCGTAGAATATCGCTATCATGAGAGAAGCCACTAGAGAAAACTATGGCCCCCGGGTCTATTCTCAACATATCAATCTATATCTACTTTACTTTTATCGCTTTTATTTGTTGTTCTTATAAACTAAAAATACCAAAAATATAAACTATCATCTCTATCAGATCTCACTTTCGTAAGTGACCGTAAAGGGATTGACAACCCTTTATCGCATTGGCTGCAAAGTTCTTATTTGTTTGTGCAGGTGCGAGGGACTCGCGCGTGGTCTCTTACTGGATTGATAACTTGGTTCTCAAAAACTGAGGGAAATACTTACGCTACTGTGTTGCATCTCCCTTTCCTCTTCGAGGGAATACAACGCAAGCTCGAGAAGTAGCACCTCCACCAACAACGCGTCGACACCGCGCGGCCGCAACAACAGCGAGGGCCGCTGCCTGTGGTGGGGCGTCCCTGGCCGCACAATCAGTGGCGTCCTCTCGCACCTCGAGGGCGGCAACGACCCGCCGTTCGAGTACCCGACCGCTCGGAGCGGTGGCGCATGGCTTCCGAGGAGGGTGATGGGTTGGTCCTCCTCCTCCTCCTCCTCCCGATCCTCCTCTCACTCCTCCGGCGCACCGGCGTTGGTCAGCGTCAAGACAGAGCCAGCCGAGATGCCGCTCGGTAGGCGCACCCGCGGCGCCGGCCTCATCATCAAAGATGGCGGCCGTGGATCCTCCTCCTCGCCCCCCCCCTCGCCTCGTCAAGCCGAAGAGGGAGCCAGGACTGGCGACGGTGAAGCCGGAGCTGGGGCTCACCTCCGTGAAGCCGGAGCCTAGCCTTGCTGAGGAGGTCGACGAAGAAGAGGCTGCCCTGAAGTGGGCACGCGAGGACTACGCGCGCATGGAGCTGGAGCGCCAGCGCCACGTCCTCGGGGAGATTGCCGAACGTCTCCGCCGTGAAGCAGCGTGCCGGTGCGAGGGGTCGAGCAGCGGCGCCGGCCATGTGAAGGAGGAGAAGCAGGAGGACGACGCCAGCGACGACTACGCCCTGCTCAGCGCCTACTTCGGTCCGTAGTTTAGGTTTTTTTCATCCCTTTTATTCATGTAAAAAACGCCTAAATTTCGCCGAAATATGCCATGTTTGTTGAAATTTGGTCGTGTTTGCTAAAATTTGGCCGAACTGTGGGGGCGTCTGGGGGCGACCTGGGGGAAAACGCCAGCTCGCCCCCAAGCGGCGCTTTTTCGTGCCCTTGGGGGGGCGAACGGCTGGAGATGCTCTAAGCCCCAATCTTTCTATGTGTACGATTGAGACGCTTTGATCATGGGTACGAGGTGAGAAATCATAGAAGACTATATGATGGTTGAGTACGTGAACTTGCCTAAAAGGCTCCAATACGTGACCCTTCCTGAAAAGATGATGAATTGTAGTTGCAAAGTTGACTGAGAACATAGTTTGTTGGTTTCTAATAGAGTTTCTGCTTCATACTTCGATTATGTGATGAAACGTTACTTATTCATGGGAAGTATGAGACGCAAGTTCAATGATAAAAGTCATATGTTTAATTTTATTGCTATCATAATAATTAACATGATGCTTCTATGTCCGTATTTTGTTTTTATCGACACCTCTCTCTCAAAGCATGTGGACATGTTTTTCGATTTCGGTTTTCGCATGAGGACAAGCGAGGTCTAAGTTTGGGGGAGTTGATACTTCCATTTAGCATCATGTTTTCTTACTGTTATTTATAATGTTTTTATCCATAGTAATGCTTTTTGGAGTAATTCTAATGCCTTTTCTCTCATAATTTGCAAGGAACACACCAAGAGGGAGAATTCCGGCAGCTGGAAATCTGGACCTGGAAAAGCTACGTCAGGCCACCTATTATGCACAACTCCAAACAAGCTGAAACTTCGCGGAGAATTTTTATGGATTATTTAAGAAATACTGGAGCTAATAAACACCAGAGGGAGGCCACTAGGTGGGCACAACCCACCTGGGCGCACCAGCCCCCCTGGCGCGCCCTAGTGGGTTGTGGCCTCCTCGGCCCACCTCTGGTGCCCATCTTCTGGTATATAAGTGACTTTGACCTAGAAATAATAAGGAGGAGGCTTTCGGGATGGAACACCACTGTCTCCAGGCGGAACTTGGGCACGAGCACTTTTGCCCTCCGGCGGAGCGATTCTGTCGGGGGAACTTCCCTCCCGGAGGGGGAAATCATTGTCATCATCATCACCAACCACTCTCCCATCTTGGGGAGGGTAATCTCCATCAACATCTTCAACAACACCATCTCATACCAAACCCTAGTTCATCTCTTGTATTCAATCTTGTTACCGGAACTATAGATTGGTGCTTGTGGGTGACTAGTAGTGTTGATTACATCTTACAGTTGATTACTATATGGTTTATTTGGTGGAAGATTATATGTTCAGATCCATTATGCTATTTAATAGCCCTCTGATCATGAGCATGTTTATCATTTGTGAGTAGTTACCTTTTTTCTTGAGGTCACGGGAGAAATCATGTTGTAAGTAATCATGTGAACTTTATATGTGTTCGATATTTTGATAGTATGTATGTTGTGATTCCCTTAGTGGTGTCATGTGAACGCCGACTACATGACACTTCACCATATTTGGGCCTATGGGAATGCATTGTGGAGTAGCAATTAGATGGTGGGTTGCGAGAGTGACAGAAACTCAAACCCCAGTTTATGCGATATTCCGTAAGGGGCCGATTGGATCCAAAAGTTTAATGCTATGGTTAGAATTTATTCTTAAAACTTTTCTCGTAGTTGCGGATGCTTGCGGGAGGGTTAATCATAAGTAGGAGGCTTGTCCAAGTAAGAACATCACCTAAGCACCGGTCCACCCACATATCAAATTATCAAAGTACCGAACACAAATCAAACCAACATGATGAAAGTGACTAGATGAAATTCTCGTGTACCCTCAAGAACGCTTTGCTTACCATAAGAGACTGTTTTGGCATGTCCTTTGCCTCAAAAGGATTAGACTACCTTTCTGCATACTTGTTACTATTATCGTCACTTGCTCGTTACAAATTATCCTGCTATCAAACAACTCGCTACTTACAGTTTCAACACTTGCAGGCATTACCTTACAGAAAACTACTTGTCATTTCCTTCTACTCCTCGTTGGGTTCGACACTCTTACTTATCGAAAAGAGCTACAATTGATCCCCTATACTTGTGGGTCATCAAGTCCACTATACCTACCTATATGCGGTATTCTTCTGCCGTTCTTAGCAAATTAGTATGTGCCATCTCTAATTTTCAAAATAAATTTCTCGTTTGTGTGCTCGTACGGCTCGCAAGGCGGTGATGGGTGGCTAATATTTTCCATGCTAGATGTGTTATTCTCATGATGAGTGTTTATTCACTTGCCATTGCACGAGAGTAAGGCAAAGGTATTAGGGATGCCCAGTCCCTAAATGAAAAATGAATTTACTTTATGTTGTCAAATAATAAATTCCTTGGAAAGTGTTGGTATGGAAGGCTGTAATGCCCAGTATGCGACTATGTCTCCCACGTGTCGAGGCACGACTTAGAGACGTAAGCGCATAATAGAATGATCTCAAGTATGGTATCTTTGCACATCTCATGTAAAATTCAGGGATGAAATAGAAAAGGTAGTTGGCTTACACTCGCCACGTCACACAATGAATACAGTAGCATACATCATCCCAATAACACAGGGTCCGACTACGGATGAAATCCAAACGAGAAAGATACCATAAACTCAAGCCCGGATCCTCCTAGTAAGAACCACTACTGATCGTCGGGATATGAAACATAGTAACGTCCACGCTCTTCATCGAACTCCCACTAAAGTTTCGAACCATCTCCTGCATTGTTCTCAGCGGTACCTGCATCTAGTGTGTGTTGAATCTGTGAGCCACAAAGGACTCAGCAATCCCGTTCCCGGGTATCAAAACTACCAAAGCCTTAGGTGTGGAAAGGCTATAAAAGGGGTTGCAGCATGCACTATGCACCAGCTTACGAGTTTAGAGCAATAAGAGAACAAGTGCCAACGATCGCCAAGTTGATCAACAAGTGATCCTAGCTGCTCACGATCAAACATAACCCCACCGTGTTCACTTCCCGAAGCCCTTCGGAAAGAGACCATCACGGTTACTCACACAGGTAGAGTATTCTTATGAATAAGGTGTGAAGTTATCTACAATCGGATATTAACAAATTCCCATCTGCCACATAACCGCGGGCACGGCTTTCAAAAGATCAAACCCTGCAGGGGTGTCCCAACTTAGCCCATCACAAGCTCACGATCCGCGGAGTCGCAACTCCGAAGTGGGAAGACTCGAGTATTCTCGGAATCCCGTGCTCAAGATATTTTGACAAAGGTAAAACTAATCCAGCAAGACCACCCGGCGTGCCGACACCCTGTTAGTAGCCGCGCGTATCTCGTCTCAGGACATGACAGGATGGGTGATTCTACAGGTATATACAAAACCTCGGGTTTCCCCGTGGTGGCCCCGTAGAACCCCTAGTTTGGACCAACACTCATGAGGAGCACTGGCCCGGGTTTTTAATTAAGAACTCGGGTTTGCAACACCCTATGCAAGTTTTAGTTATTAGGCAAATGTAAAACCAAAGTTGGGCCTTGTTGGAAAAGCTTTAAATAGAGCGAATTATCAAGGGGGGGGCCATAAACCCCAACCGTGTTAGGAACGCAAAATCAAGGAACATAGCACCGATTTATCGGTTCCTAAGGTGGCATGAGTGGAACAAAACACCAAACAGAAAGGCTTAGCCTTCCACCCATTTCAATATATAGGTGCATTAGTTTAACAGGTAATATATTGTGTTATCCCAATAACAAGTTCATCATGGAGCATTCTTCAAAACTTCACCTGCAACTAACAACGCTATAAGAGGGGCTGAGCGACGCGTACTTAGCCAAACAACGGTTTGCTAGGAAGGCGGTTAGAGTGTTTCATGGCAACAATAGGAGGCTGACAAACAAGAATAGGCATCGAGGCATATCTAAAAGAAAGAGACATCTAGCATAGGCAAAGATAGAAGTGATATCGGGGAATGGTCATCTTGCCTGTTGAGTCCTGATACGTCCAAAATGCATCACTATTTTGTATCATAATTTATCCTTATTCATTGATATATTTCACGTTATGATGATGTTCTTATGTTGTTTTGGTCTATTTTACACAGTTTGCAACTTTCCGATGCCGGAACAGCAGACGCAGGATTCAGCAGGAAAAAGTGGATGCTGAGTTGCTGAAGAAGAACACCTCCGAATTACCTGAAAATTGACGGGAGGTATTTTTCAGGCGAATAACGAAGACACGCAAAAGTGGAGTCAGAGGGGGCCCACAGGGTGCCCATGCGGCCTGGGGGCGCCCCCCCTGGCCGCGCCGGGGGGGGCGCCTGGAGCACCTGGCCCACCTCTGGTCGCCCCCTTTTGCATATATGTTCTCCGTCCTCCGAAAACCCTAGGCACGGGACTTTTTACAGAGTTCCGCCGCCGCTTCGAGGCGGAAACCTACAGAGAAGAAAAGGGCATCTCCGGCGGGCAGATTCCGCCGGGGAGATCACCTCCCAGAAGGGGAGATCGTCGCCATCGTCATCACCATCGTCACGGGCATCATCGAGATCATCATCAACATCATCCCCAACACCAGCACCATCTCCATCTTCATCCAAATCTCATCTTACTATCGCAACTCGTGTTGTAACTTGTACTACCTATCCTCTCTACTCCATCGGTGTTGATTACTACTTTGTGGTGAATGCTATTGAGTTTTGTTGGAGAAATATTATTATGTCCAGATTGTTTATCACATATTTATCCCCACTGATCATGATCTCTTTTATGTCTTGTGAGTAGTTGCCTTAGTTCTTGAGGACATGGGGAAAGTCTTGTTGTTAGTAGTCATATGGTGTTGAAGTAATATGTGTTGTTTGATACTTAAGTTGCGTTGTCATTCTACTAGTGGTGTTGTGTGAGTCGAACACCCAACACTTCGCCTTATTAAGGACCTAGGGGAATACATTGTGTATAAAGAATGCTTATGGTGGGTTGCCGGAGTGACAGAAACCTGAACCCCAGTTCGCACGCTTTTGCATAAGGGAATAATGGATCCTCGATCGTATTGCTATGGTTAGGCTTTTGCCTTAAATTCTATCTTGTATTTGTGGATGCTTGCAAGGTGTTTAATCATAAGAGTGCATTCATCTTAGTCTAGAGAGTGCACTAGCATAGATCCACCCACTCAACACTTATCAACACATAACATAGTATCGATACGGAATATGGCGAAAGCACATGACTACCTCTCCCGTGTGTCCTCAAGAACGCTTTAGTCTTTATAAGTCCAGTTGCTAGGCCTCTCCTTTGCTAAGAAAGGATTGGGCCACTTGTTACTTTCAGTACCTTTTACATTACTTGCCTTTACATTCCTGTTGCTTATACCGAGAAAACCCCTAAAAGTTATCTTTCAGGGCTTGCAGTAATTTCTTGCTCAGAATCGCTTATCAATACCTTCTGCTCCTCGTTGGGTTCGACACTCTTACTTATCGAAAACGCTGCAACAGATCCCTTACGGTTGAGGGTCATCAAGTACCGTTTTCTGGCGCCGTTGCCGGGGAGCGTAGCGCTATTGGTAAAGTGAAACTGGTAAGAAAGTTTTTATTTATTTATTTATTTTATTTATAATTCTGTTTTTATTTTTGCTATTTCTGCTCTTTGTCCTTATGGATAACCCTATTATTGGAGCGTTGCTTGCGGGAAAACGCCCCACACCTGTGGTGGTTGATCCTCCCCCTACTGAAATTGTGCCTTATAAAATACCAGCTGGCATTATCGACTATGTTTTGGCTAATCGTTATGCAGGAGACAGACATCCCGGTAAACACCTGCTATATTTGTCACGATTATGTTCATTATTTAAGCTTGCAGATGTATCGAGGGAGTTTGTCATGAGGAAATTGTTTGTCGTATCACTTATAGATAAAGCTTCAGATTGGTATGGGCTTCTCGATAACTCACACTTGCTGGACTGGCAGGAGCTTATGTCTCTCTTTTATACTAAGTTTTATCCTCTTCACGAAATTCATCGAGACAGGAATTATATCTATAACTTTAGGTCTCGTGACGGAGAAAGCATTGCTCAAGCTTGGGGGAGATTGAAGTCTCTAATGCTCAAATGCCCTATTTATAAGCTTCCCAAGGAGATTATACTTACAAATTTTTATGCCAGGCTTTCTCGTCAGGATAAGGAGATGCTGGATGCCTCCTCTAGTGGGGTGTTTCAGAAGAAGAGTGTTGAAGAAAGGTGGGATCTCCTTGAAAGAATCCAGAGGAATACCGAAGATTGGGAAATTGATAAAGGTATTGAACCCGCTATAAATTATGAACATGATTATATTGAGAGCTATGTGGAAACTGATTACTTCAATACTTTTTGCTCTAAGATTTGTCTTGATTCCCATCTAGTGATTGATTTGTGTAAGAATTTTGCCTCTCACGTTGATTCTTTTAAAAAGAAGAAAGACCAGCACCATGCACCTTTTAAAGAACCACCTATTGATATTTATGTTGCTGAGCCTATTTTGCCTGCAGTTATGTATGAACAGCCTCCTTTTCCCACGAGGATAAAGGAGCACTCTCTTGTGACAGGCATAATAAATAAAAGTGAGAGAAGAGTTGATGAGCCTGAGGACCAGATCAGGGTCGATCCTCAAGTTGCATTGATTAAAGACCTTGCTACTGATGATGTTTTGGATTCCAATATAACTTTTTGTGCTGTTTCCACTAACCTTGTCACAGCCAAGAATAAAGGCCCAATTTCAGGTACTCCGGTGGTATCTGTTAAAATAGGAGATCACAATTATTATGGGCTATGCGATTTGGGATCGAGTGCAAGTGCTATTCCTTATTCACTTTATGAAGAAATCATCGGTGAGATTTCCCCTTGTGAACTTGAAGAAGTTGATGTTACTATTCATCTTGCAAATAGAACAACTATCTCCCCTATCGGAGTTGTGAGGGACGTTGAAGTCCTATGTGAAAAGGTAAAATACCCTACCGACTTTCTGGTACTTGGTTCAGCCAGGGACAATTTTTGTCCCATCATTTTTGGTAGACCTTTTCTTAGAACTTGTGGAGCTATAATAGATTGCAAGAAAGGTAAAGTTTCTGTTGAATTCGATGGTGAGCCATATGAATTTAATTTTTCTAAGTTCTCTAAGCAGCCTCGTGGTACTGATTTACCTAGTGATGATAAAATTATTGAAAGTATTGCCTCTATTGCTATTCCCCCTGATGATCCTTTGCAGTAATACATGGAGGACCAAGAGAATGATTTGCATATGCAGGAAAGAAATGAACTAGATGAAATATTCTTGAGGCAGCCTGCTATCCTGAAGCACAACCTTCCGGTTGAACCTTTGGGAATTTTATCAAAACCGAAAGAAGACCCGGTGTTCGATCTTAAACCTCTTCCCGATACGCTCAAGTATGCTTATTTAGATGAAAAGAAAGTATATCTTGTTATTATCAATTCTAACCTTTCAGGATATGAAGAAGAGCGATTATTGGAAGTACTTCGTAAACACCGAGGCGCAATTGGCTATACCCTTGATGACCTTAAGGGGATTAGTCCATCTATCTGTCAACATACTATCAACCTTGAGCCTGATGCTAAACCAGTTGTTGATCATCAACGACGGATGAACCCGAAGATGATGGATGTCGTGAGAACTGAGATTCTCAAGCTTCTAGCCGCAGGTATTATCTACCCTATAGCTGATAGTAAGTGGGTAAGTCCGGTACATTGTGTTCCTAAGAAAGGAGGTACAACTGTGGTTCCTAATGATAAAAATGAACTAATACCTCAGAGAATTATTATTGGATATAGAATGTGTATTGATTACAGGAAGTTGAACAAGGCAACCAGGAAGGATCACTACCCGTTGCCGTTCATCGACCAAATGCTTGAAAGGTTATCCAAAAATACCCACTTTTGTTATCTCGATGGTTATTCTGGCTTCTCTCAAATTCATGTTAACACTGCCGATCAAGAGAAGACCACTTTTACTTGTCCTTTTGGTACTTATGCTTACAGACGTATGCCTTTTGGTTTATGTAATGCCCCTGCTACTTTTCAAAGGTGTATGTCTGCTATTTTTCATTGTTTCTGCGGGGATATTATGGAAGTATTCATGGACGATTTCTCCGTCTATGGAACTTCATTTAACCATTGTCTTCACAACCTTAATAAAGTTTTGCAGAGATGCGAGGAGACAAATTTGGTACTCAACTGGGAGAAGTGCCACTTTATGGTTAATGAAGGAATTGTTCTTGGTCACAAGATTTCCGAAAGGGGAATTGAAGTGGACAAAGCCAAGATCGAAGCTATTGAGAGGATGCCCTATCCAAGGGACATCAAAGGTATTCGCAGTTTTCTCGGTCATGCAGGTTTTTATAGAAGATTTATTAAAGACTTTTCTAAAACCTTGAGACCCCTCACTAATCTTCTCCAAAAGGATGTTCCTTTTGCGTTTGATGAAAATTGTAAGGAAGCTTTTGAAGTCCTTAAGAAAGCTTTAATAACTACTCCTATAGTACAACCACCTAACTAGAATTTACCTTTTGAAATTATGTGTGATGCAAGTGATTTTGCTGTTGGAGCTGTTTTAGGACAAAGAGTTGATAAGAAATTGAATGTTATACATTATGCTAATAAGACCCTTGATAGTGCTCAAAGAAATTATGCTACTACTGAGAAGGAATTCTTAGCTGTAGTTTTTGCTTGTGATAAGTTTAGGCAGTATATTGTTGATTCCAAAGTTATATTCATACTGATCATGCTGCCATTAAATATCTTATGACAAAGAAGGATGCCAAGCCAAGGCTTATCAGATGGGTACTCCTTCTCCAAGAATTTGATTTGCAGATTGTTGATAGGAAAGGGGAAGACAATCCGGTAGCGGACAATCTTTCAAGAATGGAAGATATACCGCATGACCCCATTCCAGTTAACGATAATTTTCCAGACGAGCAACTTGTTGTTGTAAAAGTACAACCTCTTTCCGACCCTTGGTATGCAGATTATGCTAATTTTATTGTTGCAAAGTATTTGCCTCCAGGTCTAACATTTCAACAGAGGAAGAAGTTCTTTCATGATTTGATGCACTACTTTTGGGATGACCCACATCTTTTCAAAGAAGGCCCCGACGGGATCGTGAGAAGATGCATTCCGGAACATGAGCAGAAGGACATTCTCCGACGGTGTCATGATAGTCCCTATGGAGGACATCATGCCGGTGAGAGGACCGCACATAAGGTTCTTCAATCAGGTTTTTATTGGCCTACTCTCTTTAAAGATGCTAGAAATTATGTTTTAGCCTGTGATAAATGTCAGAGAGTTGGTAACATTAGTAGAAGGAATGAGATGCCTATGAATTACTCACTAGTGATTGAACCTTTCGATTGTTGGGGTTTTGATTTTATGGGTCCTTTTCCTTCTTCGCACAAGTACACTCACATTTTAGTAGCTGTTGATTACGTAACCAAGTGGGTTGAAGCAATCCCCACTGAAAGTGCTGATCACAAGACATCTTTGAAAATGCTTAAAGATGTAATTTTTCCTAGGTTTGGTGTATGAAGGTATCTCATGAACGATGGAGGATCACACTTCACGCACGGAGCTTTTAGAAAAGCTTTGGCTAAATACGATGTTAATCACAGAATTGCTTCACCGTATCATCCTCAAACTAGTGGGCAAGTTGAGCTCACTAATAGAGAGATTAAGTTGATCTTGCAGAAAACAGTAAACAGAAATAGGAAGGATTGGTCAAATAAATTAGGAGATGCTTTGTGGGCATATAGAACTGCTTACAAAAACCCCATGGGCATGTCCCCCTATAAGATGGTGTATGGCAAGGCTTGCCATTTGCCATTAGAGTTAGAGCACAAAGCTTTCTGGGCTGTTAGAGAGCTTAACGCTGACCCAAAACTAGCTGGTGAGAAGCGTCTCATGAACTTGACTTCTCTAGATGAATGGAGAAGTGAAGCTTACGAGAGCGCTAAAATGTTCAAGGAAAAGGTAAAAAGGTGGCATGATAGGAAGATTCTGAAACGTGAATTTAATGTTGGTGATAAAGTTTTGTTGTTTAGATCCCGTTTCAGGTTTTCTCCAGGTAAACTACTTTCCAGGTGGGAAGGACCATTTCATATTGAAGAAGTTTATCGGTCTGGTGCAATTAAGATTAATAATTTTGAAGGCACCAAACCTCAAGTTGTGAATGGGCAAAGACTTAAACATTACATAGCAGGAGACACTGTCGATGTTGATGTGAATGTAATATACACAACAACCCACGAAGAACATGTTGCAGCCCTGTTTCAGACGCCAGCAGAAGTAGAATAAAGAAAAGGTATGTAGTATGGTAAGAAAACACCGCAAAACATCATAAAAGTTCCGTATTACGAGTTTTTGTAAAATTAGTAAAATTCCGAGTCGAAGTGGAGCCGGAGACGACCTCCAGGGAGTCCAGGCGCCCCCCTGGCGCCCCCCCCCCTGGGCCGCGCCGGTAGGCCGCCTGGACACCCTGGAGCCCGTCTCCGACCCCGCTTTGGTCCGTTACCTTCCTTTCTGTGCATAAATTTTTCCTATATATTTGCCCGGATTGTTCCGGCAACGTATCTTGCGAATTCGCGTGTTTTCTCTTCAATCTGTTTCTGCCAGGAAATCTTTCAGCTAAATTTAGGTGCCATGGCTTCTCCAAGTTCCCCCAAGGACACGTTCGTCGTCAACATCATCAACCCTTACCTCGCCAAGGTGAAGAAGCACCCTCAGGTTGTTCAGATGAAGGAAGGCGTCCTTCATCAAGAAGATCTGAAGGGACCTATCAAGGAGGGGAGCGTCCAGGCCAGGCTGGAAGAAGTGGAGCAGGAAGTCTTCAAGTACAAGAAGATGACCGAACGTGGTGTCGAAGCTAACTTTGACATCACCAACGAGCTGAAGAACTACTTCCTGAAGGAGATGAAGGAGATGTGGGAAAGAATCGCCGCGTCTGAAGACAGAATTATAGAACTCCAAGGGCAAATTAATGATCTACATAACCAGAACTGTGAGTATGAACTAAGGTTTCTGCGCATGGGTTTGGGTGCTGAATGCAGGATCCAGGAGACGAGCTTCTCATATGAGACTGGAGAACCCCTTCCATGGAAGCGTTTCGCCAAGGACTACTTGATCAACGCTAACAAGGATGATGAGTGAGATCTCCTTGGGTAATGGCATTCCCTTGGCTTGTTCCAAGCTTGGGGGAGTGCCCGGTATCTTTATCTTTTACCTTTTGTCTTTTAGAACTCCAGTAGAGTCGTATCATGTCTAGGGAGGTTATTATATGAGATAGGTGTGTGCATTGAGGTCTATCACCCCTTTGGTGAAGAATTGTATCCGTGAGTGTGGAGTCGTCTATGATGGAATATTAATGAGAAGTTTATCGGTTCCTTTTGCTGCACACGGTATTCTCTTCAAGCAATCGACCTTATATGATGATTCTTACGGGGAGTATTGACCTTATGTCAGGTATGGCTATGAAACTTTATTTAATCTTGGCGAACATAGCTTTGGTCATAACAACAAGCATGATTTTCTTAAAGTATCAACATAGCTAAAACCTTTATGTTATTATGCTTGAAGTGTTATGTTGACAAGGAAGACAACTTGATGTGTTATGCTTATTTCAATGTTCATGCTTTATATTGCTTTGCATCTTAGTCATCATCAATTGTCTGCTCTCTCAAAACCTTTGCTAGCCTAACTATGTACTAAGCGGAATTCTGCTTGTGCATCCATACCCTTAAGCCAATACCTTCCATATGAGTCCACCATACCTACCTACTCGTGGTACTCCACTACCACCTCCTAAAGTATATAATTTATGTGTTATCCTTAAATGTTCAAAATCTTTTATTTTGTGCCTCTGCTTTAGCTCATGAGGAAGTAATAGCTAATTCATAGTCTTGTTGAGTTGGACAAGCTTCACCCCGAGATTGCATGTATAATGTGCAAACCCATAATACGAGAAGGAACTGGCAAGGAGTGCGCCCGGCTTAAGAATAATATAACAAACAAACCCTCCTTCACGCTTTGTTCATGAGAAATCAGAGAACTTTGGCAGTGATAAACAAAGGAGAATAAGAGGATGTTATCGTCCTCATACGGGAGCCGTTCCTCAAAACTTGTCCAGCTCAAGAAGCAACTGAGTTATTTATTAGCATTCGTTGACAAATCATGCACCTCTCAAAAACTTGTTTTCATTCTGTTTGATTTGAGGATAGCACATGAGTTTTCCCTACTATCCTAGAGCAGGGCCTATCTTTTAATTTTAAGTTGAGTCAGTTATTCCTACTTCCCTCTATTTCTCAAAGAGAGCAGACGTTTGATGTTGATAAGGATTCATTCATATAAAGCTGCATTAAGATTTGTCATATCATATCCTTGTTGACATTATCATTTGATAAGTAAGTTGTTTGTCATGCCCAGCTGAGGCAAATATCTTCCTTTGTGTTAACACTTTCACTTCTTGCTTATTAACATTTAATTTCAAAAAGCTTCAATTAATCCCATCAAAATATAAGAGCAAAAGCTAAAATTATTTGTTGTTCTTTGACCAAAGGACATGTTTGCCATGATATAATGAGTTTCCTTAGTCCTACTTTCGAATATAAGTGTTAACACTCTTTCATAAGAGCCTTATGAGTTGAAGATTGCTGCTGAGGATATTTGAGTTGGTAAAGAGACTATGATGCTTCTTGTCCGTATTCTATTTATCGACACTTCACTCTCTAAACTTGTGGACAGGTTTACCGAGTTCATATTCGCTTGGGGACAAGCGAGGTCTAAGCTTGGGGTGTTGATACGTCCAAAATGCATCACTATTTTGTATCATAATTTATCCTTATTCATCGATATATTTCACATTATGATGATGTTCTTATGTTGTTTTGGTCTATTTTACACAGTTTGCAACTTTCCGATGCCGGAACAGCAGACGCAGGATTCAGCAGGAAAAAGTGGATGCTGAGTTGCTGAAGAAGAACACCTCCGAATTACCTGAAAATTGACGGGAGGTATTTTTCAGACGAATAACGAAGACACGCAAAAGGGGAGTCAGAGGGGGCCCACAGGGTGCCCAGGCGGCCTGGGAGCGCCCCCCCTGGCCGCGCCGGGGGGGGGGGGGGGCGCCTGGAGCCCCTGGCCCACCTCTGGTCGCCCCCTTTTGCATATATGTTCTCCGTCCTCCGAAAACCCTAGGCACGGGACTTTTTACGGAGTTTCGCCGCCGCTTCGAGGCGGAAACCTACAGAGAAGAAAAGGGCATCTCCGGCGTGCAGATTTCGCCGGGGAGATTACCTCCCGGAAGGGGAGATCGTCGCCATCATCATCACCATCATCACGGGCATCATCGAGATCATCATCAACATCATCCCCAACACCAGCACCATCTCCATCTTCATCCAAATCTCATCTTACTATGGCAACTCGTGTTGTAACTTGTACTACCTATCCTCTCTACTCCATCGGTGTTGATTACTATTTTGTGGTGAATGCTATTGAGTTTTGTTGGAGAAATATTATTATGTCCAGATTGTTTATCACATATTTATCCCCACTGATCATGATCTCTTTTATGTCTTGTGAGTAGTTGCCTTAGTTCTTGAGGACATGGGGAAAGTCTTGTTGTTAGTAGTCATATGCTGTTGAAGTAATATGTGTTGTTTGATACTTAAGTTGCGTTGTCATTCTACTAGTGGTGTTGTGTGAGTCGAACACCCAACACTTCGCCTTATTAAGGACCTAGGGGAATACATTGTGTATAAAGAATGCTTATGGTGGGTTGCCGGAGTGACAGAAACCTGAACCCCAGTTCGCACGCTTTTGCATAAGGGAATAATGGATCCTCGATCTTATTGCTATGGTTAGGCTTTTGCCTTAAATTCTATCTTGTATTTGCGGATGCTTGCAAGATGTTTAATCATAAGAGTGCATTCATCTTAGTCTAGAGAGTGCACTAGCATAGATCCACCCACTCAACACTTATCAACACATAACATAGTATCGATACGGAATATGGCGAAAGCACATGACTACCTCTCCCGTGTGTCCTCAAGAACGCTTTAGTCTTTATAAGTCCAGTTGCTAGGCCTCTCCTTTGCTAAGAAAGGATTGGGCCACTTTTTACTTTCAGTACCTTTTACATTACTTGCCTTTACATTCCTGCTGCTTATACCGAGAAAACCCCTAAAAGTTATCTTTCAGTGCTTGCAGTAATTTCTTGCTCAGAATCGCTTATCAATACCTTCTGCTCCTCATTGGGTTCGACACTCTTACTAATCGAAAATGCTGCAACAGATCCCTTACGGTTGAGGGTCATCAAGTCCACGGAGGGATCGTAACCTTGATCCTCAAACTCAGTCTCGAAAGGAACCTCGAACTCCCAATCGTCACCGGGCTCTAACCAACACAACAATACAAACACCAGAACAACAATCAATCATCGTGCAATGCTCAAACACATGATGCATGAATATGATGCATATAGACATGGGTAGGATATGATGCAATTCCAAGGAATAAGAAGAGTGCACAAGCAACATGGCAATAACCAAGATCACACACAAGTTGGAACACAAGCAAAAAGGAGAACAAACTAACATGGCCACAAGTGGTTATGTAGATGATTTAAGCAAGCACCCAACAAGTTTTATAAGTTGTTTAAACATGGCAATGGGTGCAACTCGGATCAACAACATCATGCTAGCAATTTAAATGGGCCGGAAAGAACAAACAACAATTTCTGGAAACACCCATATTAAGAAAAACACAAATAGGACAGAACTGAGAAAGTCATATTTTAATGTTGTTAAACATGCAAAGTAACATCACCATCTTAATCTACACCTTTTTCCACCCCAAATACATATAAAGTTTGTCAAAATTTGAGTTAGGGTTATTTAGTTATGATTTTTACAAGTTTGAGCATATTTAAACACAAATAAATATCAAACAACATTTTAATTGTTGTTAACATGGCAACAAACTGCATATTAATATTCTACCTGAAAAACTAGGCAGTTTTCATATATAAAGCATTTTCATCAGATGCATATATTAAAAGATATAAAAATGCAAAAGAAAATACAGAAAATAAAATAAAAACAAAAACAGAAAAGAAAACATGGGCTAACAGACCCCGCCTGTACCTAGCCTTAGGCACTGACCCGTGGGTCCAGGGAACTGACGTGGCGGCAGAGTGGGTGCGGAGAGGGGCATGAGGAGCTGGGAGGCTGACAGGTGGGGTCTGTTGGGGAACGTAGTATTTTAAAATTTTCCTACGATCACGCAAGATCTATCTACCAGATGTATAGCAACGAGAGGGAAGAGCGTGTCTACGTACCCTCGTAGACCGGGAGCGGAAGCGTCAAGCGACGCGGTTGATGTTGTCGAACTTCTTCGCGATCCAACCGATCAAGCATCGAACGTACGGCACCTCCGCGTTCAGCACACGTTCAGCTTGATGACGTCCCACGAGCTCTTGATCCAGTTGAGCTTCACGGGAGAGTTTCGTCAGCACGACGGTGTGGTGACGGGTATGATGTATTCACCAGCGCAGGGCTTCGCCTAAGCTCCGCGACGGTATGACCGAGGTGTGTTTCTGTGGAGGGGGGCACCGCACACGGCTAAAACAATTCAACTTGTGTGTGTTTGGGTGCCCCCTTGCCCCCGTATATAAAGGAGCAAGGGAGGGAGGCCGGCCAACTTCTCCTGGTGCGGCTAGGGAAGGAGTCCTACTAGGAATAGGATTGCAATCCTATTCCTAGTAGGATTCACCAAAAGAAAGAAGAGGGAAAGGAATAGGAGAGGTGGCGCCCCCCCAATCCTAGTCCAACTAGGAACCCTAGGTGGGGGCGCCGGCCAGCCCTATGGGCTGCCTCTCTCTTTCCATTTAGGCCCACTATGGACCATCCCCTCTCGTAGGGGGTTCCGGTAACCCCCTCCGGCAATCCCGATAAATCCGAAACTTTCCCGGAACACTTCCGGTGTCCGAATATAGTCGTCCAATATATCAATCTTTATGTCTCGGACATTCCGAGACTCCTCGTCATGTCCGTGATCTCATCCGGGACTCCGAACTACCTTCGGTACATCAATACTCATAAACTCATAATACCGATCGTCATCAAACGTTAAGCGTGCGGACCCTACGGGTTCGAGAACTATGTAGACATGACCGAGACTCATCTCCGGTCAATAACCAATAGCGGAACCTGGATGTTCATATTGGCTCCTACATATTCTACGAAGATCTATTATCGGTCAGAACCGCATAACTACATACGTTGTTCCTTTTGTCAACGGTATGTTACTTGCCCGAGATTCGATCGTCGGTATCTCTATACCTAGTTCAATCTCGTTACTGGCAAGTCTCTTTACTCGTTCCGTAACTCATCATCTCGTGACTAACTCATTAGTCTTTTGCTTGCAAGGCTTATTGTGATGTGTGTTACCGAGAGGGCCCAGAGATACCTCTCCGACACTCGGAGTGACAAATCCTAATCTTGATCTATGCCAACACCACGAATACTTTCGGAGACACATGTAGAGCATCTTTATGATCACCCAGTTACGTTGTGACGTTTGATAGCACACAAGGTGTTCCTACGGTATTCGGGAGTTGCATAATCTCATAGTCATAGGAACATGTATAAGTCATGAAGAAAGCAATAGCAGTAAAACTAAACGATCATAGTGCTATGCTAACGGATGGGTCTTGTCCATCACATCATTCTCCTAATGATGTGATCCCGTTGATCAAATGACAACTCATGTCTATGGCTAGGAAACATAACCATCTTTGATCAATGAGCTAGTCTAGTAGAGGCATACTAGGGACATACTGTTTTGTCTATGTGTTCACACATGTACTAAGCTTCCGGTTAATACAATTCTAGCATGAATAATAAACATTTATCACGATATAAGGAAATATAAATAACAACTTTATTATTGCCTCTAGGGCATATTTCCTTCAGTCTCCCACTTGCACTAGAGTCAATAATCTAGCTCACATCGCCATGTGATTTAATACCGATAGTTCACATCGTTATGTGACCAACACCCAAAGGGTTTACTAGAGTCAATAATCTAGTTCACATCGCTATGTGATTAATACCCAAGAGTAATAAGGTGTGATCATGTTTTGCTTGTGAAAGAAGTTTAGTCAATGGGTCTGTCACATTCAGATCCGTATGTATTTCGCAAATTTCTATGTCTACAATGCTCTGCATAGAGCTACTCTAGCTAATTGCTCCCACTTTCAATACATATCCAGATTGATACTTAGAATCATCTGGATTTAGTGTCAAAGCTTGCATCGGCGTAACCCTTTACGACGAACTCTTTATCACCTCCATAATCGAGAAACATTTCCTTAGTCATCCAGTTACTAAGGATAATTTTGACCGATGTACAGTGATCTACTCCTGGATCACTATTGTACCCCCTTGACAAACTCATGGCAAGGTACACAACATGTTTGGTACACAGCATGGCATACTTTACAGAACCTATGGCTGAGGCATAGGGAATGACTTTCATTCTCTCCATATTTTTCTGTCGTGGTCTGGCTTTGAGTCTTACTCAACTTCACACCTTACAAGTCAGGCAAGAACTCCTTCTTTGACTGATCCATTTTGAACTAATTCAAAATCTTATCAATGTATGTACTCATCGAAAGTCTTATCAAGCGTCTTGATCTATCTCTATAGATCTTGATGCCCAATATGTAAGCAGCTTCACCAAGGTGTTTCTTTGAAAAACTCCTTTCAAACACTCCTTTATGCTTTCCAGAAAATTCTACATCATTTCCGATCGACAATATGTCATTCACATATACTTATCAGAAAGGTTGTAGTGCTCCCACTCACTTCTTGTAAATACAGGCTTCACCGTAAGTCTGTATAAATCTATATGCTTTGATCAACTTATCAAAGCGTATAATCCAACTCCGAGATGCGTGCACCAGTCCATAGATGGATCGCTGGAGCTTGCACATTTTGTTAGCACCTTTAGGATTGACAAAACCTTCGGGTTGCATCATATACAATTTTTCTTTAATAAATCCATTAAAGAATGCAGTTTTGTTATCCATTTGCCAGATTTCATAAAATGCGGCAATTGCTAACATGATTCGGACAGACTTAAGCATCGCTACGGGTGAGAAAATCTCATCGTAGTCAACACCTTGAACTTCTCGAAAACCTTTCGCAACAAGTCGAGCTTTGTAAACAGTAACATTACCGTTTGCGTCGGTCTTCCTCTTGAAGATCCATTTATTTTCGATGGCTTGCCGACCATCGGGCAAGTCAACCAAAGTCCATACTTTGTTCTCATACATGGATCTCATCTCAGATTTCATGGCTTCAAGCCATTTTGTGGAATCTGGGCTCATCATCGCTTCCTCATAGTTCGTAGGTTCATCATGGTCTAGTAACATGATTTCCAGAACTGGGTTGCCGTACCACTCTGGTGCGGAACGTACTCTGGTTGATCTACAACGTTCAGCAGAAACTTGATCCGAAGTTTCATGATCATTATCATTAACTTCCTCACTGATTGGTGTAGGAATCACTGGAACAATTTTCTGTGATGTACTAATTTCCAATCCGGGAGAAGGTACAATTACCTCATCATGTTCTAGTTTCCTCCCACTCACTTCTTTCGAGAGAAACTCTTTCTCTAGAAAGGATCCACTCTTAGCAATAAAGACATTGCCTTCGGATCTGTGATAGAAGGTGTACCCAACAGTTTCTTTTGGGTATCCAATGAAGATTTACTTCTCCGATTTGGGTTCGAGTTTATCATGTTGAAACTTTTTCACATAAGCATCGCAGTCCCAAACTTAAAGAAATGACAGCTTAGGTTTCTCAAACCACAGTTCATACGGTGTCATCTCCACGGATTTAGATGGTGCCCTATTTAACGTGAATGTAGCTGTCTCTAATGCATAACCCCAAAAGCGATAGTGGTAGATTGGTAAGAGACATCATCGATCGCACCATATCTAATAAAGTACGGTTATGACGTTCGGACACACCATTACACTATGGTGTTCCAGGTGGCGTGAGTAGTGAAACTATTTCACATTGTTTTTACTGAAGGAAAAACTCGCTAACTCAAATATTTTACCTCTACGATCATATCATAGAAACTCTTATTTTCTTGTTACGATGATTCTCCACTTCACTCTGAAATTCTTTGAACTTTTCAAATGTTTCAGACTTGTGCTTCATTAAGTAGATATACCTATATCTGCTCAAATCATCAGTGAAGGTCAGAAAATAACGATACCTGCCGCGAGCTTCAATACTCATTGGTCCACATACATCTGTATGTATGATCTCCAACAAATCTGTTGCTTGCTCCATAGTTCCGGAGAACGGAGTTTTAGTCATCTTGCCCATGAGGCATGGTTCGCAAGCACCAAGTGATTCATAATCAAGTGATTCCAAAAGTCCATCACTATGGAGTTTCTTCATGCGCTTTACATCATTATGACCTAAACGGCAGTGCCACAAATAAGTTGCACTATCATTATTAACCTTGCATCTTTTTGGCTTCAATATTATGAATATGTGTATCACACGATCGAGATCCAACAAACCATTTTCATTGGGTGTATGACCATAGAAGGTTTTATTCATGTAAACAGAACAACAATTATTCTCTAACTTACATGAATAACCGTATTGCAATAAACATGATCAAATCATATTCATGCTCAACACCAAATTACACTTATTTAGGTTCAACACTAATCCCGAAAGTATAGGGAGTGTGCGATGATGATCATATCAATCTTGGAACTACTTCCAATACACATCGTCACTTCATCCTTTAACTAGTTTCTGTTCATTATGCAACTCCCATTTCGAGTTACTACTTTTTAGCAACTAAACCAGTATCATATACCGAGGGGTTGCTATGAACACCAGTAAAATACACATCAATAATCTGTATATCAAATATACCTTTGTTCACTTTGCCATCCTTCTTATCCGCCAAGTATCTAGGGCAGTTCCACTTCTAGTGACCATTTCCTTTGCAGTAGAAGCACTTAGTTTTAGGCTTGAGTTTAGCTTTGGGTTTCTTCACGGGAGTGACAACTTGCTTGTCATTCTTCTTGAAGTTCCCCTTCTATCCCTTTGCCCTTTACTTGAAACAAGTGTTCTTGTTAACCATCAACACTTGATGCTTTTTATTGATTTCTACCTTCGCCGATTTCAGCATCGCGAAGAGCTCGGGAATTACTTTCGTCATCCCTTGCATATTATAGTTCATCACGAAGTTCTACTAACTTGGTGATAGTGACTAGAGAACTTTGTCAATTACTATCTTATCTGGAAGAATAACTCCCACTTGATTCAAGTAATTATAGTACCCAGACAATCTGAGCACATGCTCACTGGTTGAGCTATTCTCCTCCATCTTGTAGGCAAAGTACTGTCAGAGGTCTTATACCTCTCGACACGGGCATGAGTATGAAATACTAATTTCAACTCTTGGAACATCTTATATGCTCCGTGGCGTTCAAAACGTTTTTGAAGTCCCGGTTCTAAGCCGTAAAGCATGGTGCACTTAAACTATCAAGTAGTCATCATACCGAGCTTTTGTCAAAACGTTCATAACGTCTGTATCTGCTCCTGCAATAGGTCTGTCACCTAGCGGTGCATCAAGGACATAATTCTTCTATGCAGCAATGAGGATAATCCTCAGATCACGGAACAATTCCGCATCATTGCCACTAACATCTTTCAACTTAGTTTTCTCTAGGAACATATCAAAAATAAACGGGGAGCAACATCGCGAGCTATTGATCTACAACATAGATATGCTAATACTACCAGGACTAAGTTCATGATAAATTAAAGTTCAATTTAATCATATTAATTTAAGAACTCCCACTTAGATAGACATCCCTCCGGTCATCTAAATGATCACGTGATCCAAATCAACTAAACCATGTCCGATCATCACGTGAGATGGAGTAGTTTCAATGGTGAACATCTTTATGTTGATCATATCTACTATACGATTCACGCTCGACCTTTCGGTCTCCAGTGTTCCGAGGCCATATCTGCATATGCTAGGCTCGTCAAGTTTAACCCGAGTATTCCGCGTGTGCAAAACTGGCTTACACCCGTTGTATTTGAGCGTAGAGCTTATCACACCCGATCATCACGTGGTGTCTCGGCACGACGAACTTTCGCAACGGTGCATACTCAGGGAGAACACTTATACCTTGAAATTTAGTAAGGGATCATCTTATAATGCTACCGTCGTTCTAAGCAAAATAAGAAGCATAATAAGATAAACATCACATGCAATCAAAATACGTGACATGATATGGCCATCATCATCTTGTGCTTTTGATCTCTATCTCCAAAGCATCGTTGTCGTAGCATCGTTGTCGTCTCGCCAACTATTGCTTCTACGACTATCGCTACCGTTTAGTGATAAAGTAAAGCAATTACATGGCGATTGCATTTCATACAATAAAGCGACAACCATATGGCTCCTGCCAGTTGCCGATAACTTTACAAAACATGATCATCTCATACAAAACCGTATAACTCATCATGTCTTGACCATATCACATCACAACATGCCCTGCAAAAACAAGTTAGACGTCCTCTACTTTGTTGTTGCAAGTTTTACGTGGCTGCTACGGGCTTAGCAAGAACCGTTCTTACCTACGCATACAAAACCACAACGATGTTTCGTCAAGTATGTGCTGTTTTAACCTTCACAAGGACCGGGCGTAGCCACACTTGATTCAGCTAAAGTGAGAGAGACAGACACCCGCCAGTCACCTTTAAGCAACGAGTGCTCGTAACGATGAAACCAGTCTCGCGTAAGCGTACGCGTAATGTCAGTCCGGGCCGCTTCATCTCACAATACCGCCGAAGCAAAGTATGACATGCTGGTAAGCAGTATGACTAGTATCGCCCACAACTCATTGTGTTCTACTCGTGCATATCATCTACGCATAGACCTGGCTCTGATGCCACTGTTGGGGAACGTAGTATTTTAAAATTTTCCTACGATCACGCAAGATCTATCTACCAGATGTATAGCAACGAGAGGGAAGAGCGTGTCTACGTACCCTCGTAGACCGGGAGCGGAAGCGTCAAGCGACGCGGTTGATGTTGTCGAACTTCTTCGCGATCCAACCGATCAAGCACCGAACGTACGGCACCTCCGCGTTCAGCACACGTTCAGTTGATGACGTCCCACGAGCTCTTGATCCAGTTGAGCTTCATGGGAGAGTTTCGTCAGCACGACGGTGTGGTGACGGGTATGATGTATTCACCAGCGCAGGGCTTCGCCTAAGCTCCGCGACGGTATGACCGAGGTGTGTTTCTGTGGAGGGGGGCACCGCACACGGCTAAAACAATTCAACTTGTGTGTGTTTGGGTGCCCCCTTGCCCCCGTATATAAAGGAGCAAGGGAGGGAGGCCGGCCAACTTCTCCTGGTGCGGCTAGGGAAGGAGTCCTACTACGAATAGGATTGCAATCCTATTCCTAGTAGGATTCACCAAAAGAAAGAAGAGGGAAAGGAATAGGAGAGGTGGCGCCCCCCCCCCCCAATCCTAGTCCAACTAGGAACCCTAGGTGGGGGCGCCGGCCAGCCCTATGGGCTGCCTCTCTCTTTCCCTTTAGGCCCACTATGGACCATCCCCTCTCGTAGGGGGTTCCGGTAACCCCCTCCGGCAATCCCGATAAATCCGAAACTTTCCCGGAACACTTCCGGTGTCCGAATATAGTCGTCCAATATATCAATATTTATGTCTCGGACATTCCGAGACTCCTCATCATGTCTGTGATCTCATCCGGGACTCCGAACTACCTTTGGTACATCAATACTCATAAACTCATAATACCGATCGTCATCAAACGTTAAGCGTGCGGACCCTACGGGTTCGAGAACTATGTAAACATGACCGAGACTCATCTCCGGTCAATAACCAATAGCGGAACCTGGATGTTCATATTGGCTCCTACATATTCTACGAAGATCTATTATCGGTCAGAACCGCATAACAACATACGTTGTTCCTTTTGTCAGCGGTATGTTACTTGCCCGAGATTCGATCGTCAGTATCTCTATACCTAGTTCAATCTCGTTACTGGCAAGTCTCTTTACTCGTTCCGTAACTCATCATCTCGTGACTAACTCATTAGTCTTTTGCTTGCAAGGCTTATTGTGATGTGTGTTACCGAGAGGGCCCAGAGATACCTCTCCGACACTCGGAGTGACAAATACTAATCTTGATCTATGCCAACACCACGAATACTTTCGGAGACACTTGTAGATCATCTTTATGATCACCCAGTTACGTTGTGACGTTTGATAGCACACAAGGTGTTCCTACGGTATTCGGGAGTTGCATAATCTCATAGTCATAGGAACATGTATAAGTCATGAAGAAAGCAATAGCAGTAAAACTAAACGATCATAGTGCTATGCTAACGGATGGGTCTTGTCCATCACATCATTCTCCTAATGATGTGATCCCGTTGATCAAATGACAACTCATGTCTATGGCTAGGAAACATAACCATCTTTGATCAATGAGCTAGTCTAGTAGAGGCATACTAGGGACATACTGTTTTGTCTATGTATTCACACATGTACTAAGTTTCCGGTTAATACAATTCTAGCATGAATAATAAACATTTATCATGATATAAGGAAATATAAATAACAACTTTATTATTGCCTCTAGGGCATATTTCCTTCAGGGTCGGCCTGTCAGCGAGTCACGGAAATGCAGAAAGGGGGTTTATCCACTGCCCCGGCGCGGAATCGAACCCGCGTCTGCGCGCTGCGAGGGAGAGGCTCAGGCCACTGGGCTAAGTGTGTTCGTCTGACAGAGTAGAGGGGCGATGCCATAAGAGTTAACTGATGAAGCATAAACCAGAGGGGAAACAGAGCCCGTCGGAGGAGCTCGTCGGAGCTGCTCTAGCGACCAAAACAGGCGACGGAGGGGTGCGGTGTGCTCCTGGAGAGGTTCCGCACACACGACGTGCACTAGCCGAGCCTCACGATGACTACAACGACGCCGGCGGCAAGCAACAGAGGCGGCGGAGACGAACTACGGCGTGACAGGATACGGGCCCTAATGGAGCGGCGAGAGCACAAACAGGCCCTACTCGACACGGCGAAGGCGATGGACAAACACGGAGAAGCAACGGAGGCCGGGGCACTCGCCGGTGATGAGGCCCGACGGCGACGATCTCGGGCGCACAACAAACTAGATGCTAGACGGCGCAGAAGAAGGGGAAAAAGGCAAGGGGAGGTGCGGATACTCACCACAAACACGGTGGTGTGTTCGGCTGGTCGGGAGGTGGACGGAGTCGACGGCGGCGACAAGCAAACACGTGCGGTGGCCGGAGTCGACATCGAGGAAGAAGAGGACGAAGCCGTGGCATTCAGCTCCGTGTAGCTGCTGTAGACGACGTAGTCGACGTCGAGGAAGAAGATGGACATGCTTGGCGAGGCTGCGGAGGACGAGGGGCTCGTCGGCGACGATCCCGTGCGCTCAGATGCGCTCGGGACGGTGATGGCGCGGCGGATCTGGTGGCTCTCAGCTCACCAGGCGGCAGGAGGAGGAAGAGGAGAACCATAGGGGGTTGTTGGACAAGGCGGGGGCTTAAAAGAGAAGCCAGGGCGACGACGGTGCGCGATGGCGTGCTCGCCCGCGGTCCCCATGGCGTGAACCAAAGGAGGAAGAAAAGGTGGGTGAGAAGAGAGACGCGGTCGCTGACGCGCGGGCCCGTCCTGGCCACGTGGGTGCGGGTGAGAAACGGCGAGAGGAACAGCGCGGGCTGACTAGCTGGGCTGCGGGCGTGCGCTAGCTGCTGGGCCGAGGGGGAGGCCGAGCCCAAGTGCTGCAGTTGCTTTTACTTTTTTTTTCCTCGGACAAAAAAACAAAAGGAAAAGCACAGGCTAAAAGAAAATGAATCTAGAGGAAAATAAAATATCCCCTAGCTCCTGGATTTATGCCCTATTTTATAAAAATGACTTTGGCATTTTAAGAGGTAGAAAAATAAGACAAGTTTGAATATGGTTCAAACTACTGTCATTTTTTATCCTAACCAAAACATTTTAAATTGGGACAAGGCTTTGCAAGGTGACTTATGTCAAGGAACCAAAGAAGTGGGGAGAAGAGGAACATTAAAGGAGAAGGTTAAGCCACTTGCAAAAATGCTTAAAGAATGGAAAAGTAAAGAAGGAAAGAGAAGAAGGGGTGCAAGAAGAAGGGGTAGGGTTAGCATGGCCATGATCTCACTATCACCATCACAACAAGATCAAGGCGACCTCACTTAACAAACTAAGGATGAATAAAACACAATGACAAGTGAAGAATGTCATGTTGATCATGATGCAATGATGATGATGGAGTAATGCATGAATGCAAAAGGAAAAAATAAAATGAAAATGCAGTAACAATAAGAATGCATAAATGAAAAAGAACCCCAAGGAAAGGACAAGGATCAATTGATAAATGCTATATTGCTATATATGGAAGGTATCACATATGGGGTGTTACAAACTCTCTTCCACTACAAAAAGATCTCGTCCCGAGATTTAGGACTGAAAGAAAGCGGGATACTCAGAACGAAGATGATCTTCTCGTTCCCATGTAGCTTCTCGGTCGGTATGGTGTGACCACTTCACTTTCAAGAATTTGATGGACTTGTTGCGGGTCTTGCGCTCAGTTTCTTCAAGAATAGCAATGGGGTGCTCACGATAAGACAAGTCTTGTTGAAGATCAATCTCTTCGAAAGGAATAGTGCGTTCAGGCGTCTTGAAGCACTTGCGGAGCTGAGACACGTGAAACACATCATGCACATTTGCAAAGTTGGAGTGAAACTCGAGTTGGTAGGCTAGATCGCCTCTCTTGCCAAGAATCTTGAAAGGGCCCACATATCTTGGAGCAAGCTTACCCTTGATACCAAACCTCTGAGTGCCCTTCATGGGAGAAACACGGAGATAGACATGGTCTCCAATGTCGAAAGCCAAGTCACGATGCTTGCTATCATAGTATCTCTTTTGACGCGATTGCGCGACTTTGAGATTCTCACGTATGACTTTGCACATTTCTTCGGCTTCTGAGATCAAATCATTTCCAAGGAGTTGACGTTCACCAGTCTTGGACCAGTTGAGCGGGGTACGACACTTTCTGCCATAGAGGATTTCAAAAGGAGCTTTGCCTGCACTTGCTTGGAAGTTGTTGTTGTAGGAGAATTCGGCAAATGGAAGGTAATCTTCCCATTTCATACCTAAGGAGATGACACAAGCTCTGAGCGTATCTTCAAGGATTTGCTTCACTCTTTCGACTTGACCACTAGTCTGAGAATGAAACGCAGTGCTGAAGCGAATCTTGGTGCCCATGGCTGACTGAAAAGAATCCCAGAACTTGGAAGTGAAGAAGCTTCCGCGGTCTGAGGAGATCACTTGAGGAATGCCATGCAAAGAGACAATTCTGGAGGTGTACAACTCTGCCAGCTAAGCTGCGTTGATGGATTCTTTGACGGGAAGAAAATGAGCCACTTTATTTAGCTTGTCAATCACCACAAAGATAGCATCATTCCCTTTCTTGGACTTGGGAAAACCAGTGACGAAATCCATCTCAATGTGATCGAATTTCCACTCGGGAATAGGTAGAGGTTGAAGGAGTCCGGCTGGACGTTGATTCTCTGCCTTCACTCTTCTGCAGACATCACATTCGTTCACGAATTGGGCAATCTCCCTTTTCATGCGAGTCCACCAATATGATTGCTTGAGGTCATGATACATCTTGGAATGTATCGAGAGGAGTGAGTCATGTGCTTTGTTCATTATGAGCTTTCTGAGATCACCTTTGTGAACCACAATTCTGTCCTCAAAGAACAAAGTGTCTCTGTCATCAATGCGATAGCACTTGTACTTGGGAGTACCCTTAGCAATACCATGTTTCACTTTCTGCACCATAGCATCACTGAGTTGGGCCTCACGGATTTGATCTTCCAAGGTAGGAGCAACTTGAAGGTTGGCAAGAAATCCTTGCGAAACAACTTGGAGGTTGAGCTTCCTGAATGATTCACAAAGTTCAGGTTGGAACGGTTTGAGAAGGAGACTGTTGCAATATACCTTTCTGCTCAAGGCATCTGCAATGACATTGGCCTTGCCAGGAGTATACTCAATGCTTGGATCGTATTCTTGAATCATGTCAACCCAACAAGTCTGGCGAAGGTTAAGGTTTGGCTGAGTGAAGATGTACTTCAACCTCTTGTGATCGGTGAAGATGTCCACTTTCCTACCCAACAGAAGGTGTCTCCACGTGATCAAGGCATGAACAACTGCTGCTAGCTCAAGATCATGTGTGGGATAATTCTTCTCATTTGGTTTCAGCTGACGAGAAGTGTATGCCACAATCTTCTTGTCTTGCATGAGAACACGACCAAGACCTTGCAATGAAGCATCACAAAAGACTTCATAACTCTTGGACTCATCTAGAGGGAGTAAGAACCAGAGCAGAAATGAGCTTCTCTTTGAGTGTCTTGAATGCCACATCAAAATCGGGAGTTCACGAGTACTTGACATTCTTTTGCAGCAAGTTGGAAAGAGGCTTGGCAATCTTGGAGAAGTTCTCAACGAACCTTCTACAATAGCTTGCGAGACCAAGGAAACTTCGGAGTTTTTTGACATTCTGTGGAGGTTCCCAGTTGACAATAGCTTCAACCTTCTCGGGGTTAACAGAAATGCCCTCGGCAGAGATAATATGGCCAAGATAGAGGACTTTATCCAGCCTGAATTCACATTTGGAGAACTTTGCATAGAACCGGTACTCACGGAGTCTGTCAAGGACCAAACGGAGATGCTTGGCATGGTGTTCTTTATTTTTGGAGAATACCAAGATATCATCGAGGTAGACGAGCACGAATACATTGGTGTAAGGGTTGAATATGAAGTGCATCATCCGAGAGAAAGTGGGTGGAGCATTAGCAAGGCCGAAAGACATGACCGTGTATTCATAGGAGCCATAACTCGTTCTGAATGCGGTCTTAGGAATATCCTCTTCACGGATAAGAATCTGATGGTAACCCATCCGTAGGTCGAGCTTCGAGAAAACCTTTGCTCCTTTGAGCTACTCGAACAATTCATTGATATTGGGGAACGGGTACTTATTCTTTATTGTCTTCTTGTTCAATGGTCGGTAATCAACGCAAAGGCGTTCCGTGCCATCCTTCTTCTTGAAAAATAGAACACCACAGCCCCAAGGAGAAGTACTTGTTCTGATTAGACCCATACGTTATTGCTCATCGAGTTGTTTCTTCAGCTCCTTCAACTCTTTAGGAGAAAGCTTGTACGGACGCCGACATGCTGGCTCGGTACCGGGTTCAACTTCAATGACGAATTCAACTGGACGGTTGGGAGGCATGCCTGGAAGTTTTTCAGGGAATACATCCTCATATTCACAAACCACCGAAATCTGAGAAATGGCATTAATCTCGCCCTTGTCATCAAGAGAGAATAGCCTGACTGTGTTATCTCGAGAAGCGAAGATAATCACGTCTTCAGAAGGATGAGTTAGATTGACTTCCTTATTTGCACAATCAATAAGAGCATCATGCTTCGAGAGCCAATCCATCCCAAGAATAAGATCAATGTCCGAGTTACCGAGAATAACCGGGGAAACCAGAAAACTATAATCACCCATATGAATAGATATATCCGGAGCAAACACGCTAGAATGCATTATTTTTCCCGGAGAAACAATTGATTACTCCCTTGGTAAACTTTTGATGTCAACATTGTGCTTTGATGCAAAAGGTTGAGATATGAAAGAGCATGATGCACCCGAATTGTCAGGGATATTGCTAGTAGGTGTAAACCGGCTAGGGTAAACCGGATTATGATGATATAGTTGTATAATTGTAGGCTCAGTAGAGGTTACGGCCCAAGAAGGCTTAGGGCCCATGTGTAAAGTTTACGGTTTGTAAACCGTCCTATCATGTAAACTTGAGATACAAGGAAGAAAGAGCAGAGACCGAGGCAGACACAATTATGAGCCGGCCTCGGGACTCTGTAACGTGGACCGGGCGTTACCTCCTATATAAAGGGACGACCCGGCGACGGTTCAAGGACAAGAAACAACCCGTCGAGACACAGGCAAGCAATCCGCTCCCTGTTCATCGACGCCCAAGCAATACCAAACCAAACTAGACGTAGGCTTTTACCTTCATCGAAGGGGCCGAACTAGTATAAACCCTCTGTGTCCTTTGTGTGCTTTTAACCCCTTCAAGCTAACCCGTGCGATGGTTCCTGAACTAAGTCCGTTAAACCAGACATCTGTCGTGTTAATTCCATGACAGTTGGCGCCCACCGTGGGGCCTCCGCACGATGGTTTCGAGTTCTTGAAGGGTAGCTTTGAAGGGCTCAAGGGCTACGTGGTCGGCCAGATGACCAAGAGTCGCCGCGGCCGGATCTACATCGACGACGCTGGCTGGGGCCCGGAGGCCGATTCAATCGAATATGGGTACCGGGATCCCTTTGGCGGCATCCACATCTTCATCGGCAAGATTGGCGAACCGGGACCTGAGCCAGACATCTTCACCGACATCGTCGAGCCAGCTCAGCGTGCGAGATCGGCCCGGATTCAGCCTGCCATGAAGCGCGTTTTCATTGGAGCAATACATGGAGTCCAAGCCGAGGACGGATCGGAGTCTGGTGGCGAGACAGTTGTCTATTCCGACGATGAATCCTCATCCGGAGAGACTGAATCCTTGTATCTGTTGCAGGACGGCCGATCCGAGGGTATGTCTGATGGAGACAGTATTCCGGACCCCTTTGATCTGCCAAACCGGGTGGCTGTCTTTATGGCCGGATCACAACCTACGCCGCAGGCCACGGTGAACGGAGCAGCAGAAGCTGGTACAGGGGGGCGGCCATGCCCCCTCGCCCTCTGACGCTCTATCCGCCTTGGTAGAGGAATTGACAACCCGGGCAGTAGTAGTGGTGGCTCCAGCAGACAAGGCGCAACACGATGCAGAGCTCCTTCAGCTGAGGGGCCGGATCGAGCAAGCAAGAGAAGATCTAAATGCAGAGAAGGCTATGATAGCGACAAGGCAGGCAGAGCTGGATTCTCAGGCTTTCCAGCTGAGGATGGAACAGGCCTCTGCACAAGGAGTGAGGAATCGAAGGTACCAGTCTCGTCTGCCACCGGTCTATGAGGCGATGAATCTTTTCGGGACGCCAGGAGCGGGAGCCAGCAATGATCCGGAGGTAAACCGGAGAGCAGCCCCAGTGAGGGGTGAGCCGGTTCAATAGCCCACTGTGGAGCAAGATCGACGGATTATGCCCACACCTCACATCCCCACTCCTCCGGGACATTACTCAAACCCCCTGGATAACATTGTCACCGCCGCTTCACGCCTAGCCGCTTTACCCATTGAGGGGACATCCCCCGTGGCAATGGAAGCACGCAGGGTCAAGGATCTGCTCAACACGGCATTAACACAGCAACGGGCATATTCCTATAGCAGAGAGAGGCTTCATTCAACACCCCGCCATAGCCGGAGTTATACTAGGCATTGGGATGAACCGGAGGTGTCCAGTAGTGAACGGAGGCGGCACCGTCATAGACAGGACAATCCGGCGGGCGCAGAGGCACAAGCCCAGGAGGCGGCGAACCGGGCTAGACCTACGGCCCACGAGGAGATCCGCCAAACGACGCCGGTTCACACAACCACAGCAGAGACGGGAGTCACGGCGAGTTCTTTTGGAGTACAATGTCTTATTCCCACTTTACGGAGCGTGAAGTTACCCAAGGATTTCAAGGGTCCACGTAAGGTACCTAACTACACAGCAGATTTGGCTCCAGAGGCTTGGATTGAGAGTTACGAGATGGCTATGGAGATGCTGGACGTGGATGAAGCGGCTTGTGCGAAGTACTTTACCATGATGCTTGAGGGTACAGCCCGGACCTGGTTAAAGGGCTTGCCACCTAACTCCATCAGATCATGGGGTGAGTTACGCCGCCAGTTTATCAAAAATTTCAAGGACACGTGCAAGCAGCCGATGTCAGTGGTGGACCTAGTGGCATGTATACAAGGAGAGCAGGAGCCTACGAGTGCATGGGTCCGGCGAGTGTCAGAAATCATGCACTCTTCGAACGGTATCAGCCCCAGTACGGCGATAGTAACACTGGAAAACAATTGCCGGTTTGAGTCTCTAAAGTTGAAGCTGGGACGGCTCAAACGGGATTGTAATGACATGGGAACTCTCATGAGCGCTCTGGTGAAGTATGGGGACTCCGACAACACTAAGTATCCAGAAGCGGATGGAGATAAATCTGGAAAGGTAAATAAATCCGGTAAACCGGCGCAGGCTAATCCGGTGGGAACAAGCTTCTTAGGTAAGCGAAAGGCAGAGGGTGGCTCTAATTTCGTGGCCAATACCCAAGTTCAAGGGAGTTTTCAGCGCAACAAGGGTAAACCGCCTTCACAAAATGGCGGGGAGTTTGTTAATTGGGAGCGACAATTGAACGAACCTTGCCCGAGACATGGAACAAAGGAATGTCCAGCTAAACATACCTGGGGAGAATGTCGGATCATGATGGAGGCCGTGAACCGGGCCCGATCGAACAACGGACCACCAGGCGGCAGTTCAGGCCCTGGGTTTCATGGTCCGGGTCATCAGGGCAATGGCTCTGGATCAGCATATCATGGCAACAACAATGGCTACAATAACCAAGGCAATCATCAATATGGTCAGGGCGGTTACAATAACCAAGGCAACCATCAATATGGTCAGGGCGGTTACAATAGCCAAAACAACCAACAGCAAGGCCAGGGCAATCACAACAATCAAGGCAATCAACAGCGCCAGCAGCAGCAGCAATCCGGATATCAGAGTAATCCGAAGGAGCTGAGCAGTGGACAGTATCATGTGTTCACTACGAGTTTGTGCAAACGGGATCAAAAAGTCTTAAAGCGGGCGGTCCACGCGGTTGAACCGGCAACACCACGATTCCTGCGCTGGTCGGAGCAACCTATTGTGTGGAGCAGAGAGGATCACCCGCCGCGGGTTGATAATCCGGGCCAATTGGCCCTAGTGGTAGCACCATAGGTGGGTGGATACAAATTCACCAAGGTTCTCATGGACGGCGGCAGCAGCATCAATATCTTGTATTATGAGACCTTCCGTCGCATGGGGCTGACGGATAAGAAGCTAAGGCAGTCAAACACGGTGTTTCATGGAGTCGTGCCAGGTAAATCAGCTTACCCGGTTGGGAAAATTGACCTAGAAGTTACCTTTGGAGATGAACAGGATTCCAGGTCAGAGACGATAACCTTTGAGGTGGTAAAGATCCGGAGCCCATATCATGCCCTGTTCGGACGGCCGGTTTACGCCAAGTTTATGGCTAGGCCGTGCTATGTTTATCTGTAGCTCAAGATGCCGGGTCACAAAGGAACCATCACGGTTCATGGAAGTCGTAAAATTGCATTGGAATGCGAAGAAGGAGACGCTGCTTATGCGGAGGCAGTATGTGCTACGGAGGAGTTGAAATTTTACAAAGACAATGTTGATCCGGCAGATATGTCCCCGTTGAAGAAGCCGACTACAGAGCATGATCCAGCATTGAAATTCAAATCTGCAGAGGAAACTAAGCAAGTTGACTTTGTGCCAGGCGATTCATCCAAGCAGTTCACTATCAGCGCTAACCTTGATCCTAAATAGGAAAGCGCGCTCATCGAGTTCATCCGTGAGAATCGGGATATCTTTGCATGGAAACCTTCTGACATGCCAGGTATACCGAGGGAACTCGCTGAGCACAGTCTCAGCATTGATCCAAAGTTTAAACCGGTCAAGCAGTATCTGCGCCGCTTCAACGAAGAACGGCGCAAGGCTATAGGAGAAGAAGTGGCCAGGCTTTTGGCCGCGGGGTTCATAGTTGAAGTTTTTCACCCGGAGTGGTTGGCTAATCCGTTGCTGGTGTTAAAGAAAAATGGAAAGTGGAGGATGTGTGTGGATTACACAAACCTATATAAAGCTTGTCCAACCGATCCTTTTGCTCTCCCTCGTATTGATCAGATCATTGATGCTACGGCGGGATGTGAGCGGCTAAGTTTTTTGGATGCATATTCAGGGTATCACCAGATCAAGATGGCAGTTAAGGACCAAGAGAAGACAGCTTTCATAACGCCCTTTGGTGCCTTTTGCTATGTATCTATGCCTTTTGGGCTCAAAAGTGCCCAAGCCACTTACCAGCGTTGTGTACAGAATTGTCTGAAGGGGCAAATAGGGAGAAATGTTCATGCCTATGTGGACGATATCGTGGTGAAATCAAGGAAGGAGGAGACACTGATAGAGGACCTCAAGGAGACCTTTGACAACCTTCGGGCCTATAAAATGATGCTTAATCCGGAGAAGTGTGCTTTTGGTGTTCCGGCGGGCAAGCTTCTTGGATTCTTGGTGTCAAACAGAGGAATAGAGGCCAATCCAGAGAAGATCAAAGAAATCACGTCTTTGACTAAACCAGCTTGCATCAATGATGTTCAGCGTATCGCTGGCCGGATTACAGCGTTGAGCCGGTTCATCAGCCGTCTGGGAGAGAAGGCAATTCCGCTTTATCAGATGCTGAAAAAGACAGACCGGTTTATATGGAGTGATGAGGCAAACGCTGCGTTTGAGGATTTGAAGCGGCAACTGGCTGAGCCGCCGGTCCTTGCTGCCCCTGTTGATAATGAGCCATTGCTGTTATATATAGCCGCCAATGCACGGGCAGTCAGCGTGGCAATCGTGGTCGAGCGCAAGGAAGCAGGAAAGGAGTATCCGGTTCAACGTCCGGTTTATTATGTCAGTGAAGTTCTCATTGAATCCAAACAAAGGTACCCGCATTGGCAGAAGCTGGTATATGGCGTGTTCATGGCAAACCGGAAGTTGAAGCATTATTTCCAAGGCCACCCAATAACTGTTGTCAGTTCGGCTCCATTGGGGGATATAATCCAGAACAGGGAAGCCACTGGCAGAGTGGCGAAGTGGGCCATTGAGCTTAGCCCGCACGGATTGAAATATGTGCCACGCACCGCAATTAAGTCCCAAGCATTGGAAGATTTCATCAATGATTGGACAAAATTGCAATCACCAGAGGAGAAGCCGGATCATACATACTGGATGATTCACTTTGACGGTTCAAGGCAGTTAGAAGGCTCGGGGGCTGGAGTTGTTTTAACTTCCCCGCGAGGTGACAAGTTTTGTTATGTCCTCCGTCTAATGTTTCCTTGTACTAACAATGCAGCAGAATATGAGGCATTGCTTCATGGCCTGCGGATGGCTAAGGAGATGAGCTTGAGCCGGGTCAAGTGTTTTGGTGATTCAGATTTAGTGGCACAGCAAGTATCTGGCAAGTGGGATTCTAAAGACCCTCTAATGGCAGCTTACAGGCGAGAGGTTTAAGCAGTCGCAGGATATTTCAAAGGGTATCAAGTGGATCACATAGACCGGCGACGGAATGAAGCGGCTGATGCTCTAAGCCGGTTGGGTTCACAGCGTAAACCGGTGCCACCGAATACTTTTTTGGATGAGTTACACAGTCCATCAGTTCAAATAGCGTCGGAGGAGGATTTGGCCGTTCCTGATCCGGAAGCACAGCTAGTTGCGGCACTTCATGTTATCCCGGATTGGACACTCCCTTACTTGGCATATCTAAGCCGTGGAGAGTTGCCGGATGATGAGATTGAAGCAAGACAGATAATCCGGCGATCCAAATCTATGACAATTGTAAACGGAGAACTTCACCATCGCAGTGTTTCTAGAGCATTTCAGCGATGTGTGTCATCTGAGGAAGGTTGTGACATCCTTCGTGAGATCCATGAAGGGGATTGTGGTCATCATGCCGGTTCAAAATCATTGGTTTCTAAAGCTTTTCGACATGGGTTCTACTGGCTGACAGCCCATGCTGACGCGGAGGATCTAGTCCGGAAGTGTGATGCGTGCCAGAAGTTTTCACGGCGTGCTCTTGTTCCGGCACAGGAACTGGGGATGATACCAATTACTTGGCCTTTTGCGACTTGGGGGCTTGATATGGTCGGGCCTTTTAAACGATCCCAGGATCAAAAAACTCATCTGCTGGTTGTTGTGGATAAGTTTACAAAGTGGATTGAGGCAGAGCTTGTGAGCAAGTGTGATGCGGCAACAACAGTTAAATTCATCAAAAAGGTAATTTTTCGGTTTGGATTTCCACACAGCATCATCACAGACAATGGCACCAATTTATCTAAAGGAGAGATGGAAGAGTTTTGTCAACGAGAGCATATTTGCCTAGATGTGTCTTTTGTAGCTCACCCTCAATCCAATGGTCAAGCTGAAAGGGCCAATCAAGAGATTTTGCGAGGTATCAAGCCCCGGCTTATGACTCCTTTGCAAATAACACCAGGGTGCTGGGTTGAGGAGTTACCCTCTGTCATCTGGATCATCAATACTACGCCGAACCGGTCCATAGATTATACACCTTTCTTCATGGTGTACGGTCCTGAAGCAGTTCTTCCAAGCGATATCCGCCATGATTCACCACGGGTGACAGCTTATGTTGAAGCGGCCAATGAGCAGGCAAGACAGGACAGTTTGGACCGGCTAGATGAAGAGCGTGACATAGCAGCAGCACGATCCGCGATTTATCAACAGGACTTGCGCAGATATCACAGCCGCCGGGTCAAAACCAGAACGTTCCAGGAGGGGGATTTGGTACTCCGGCTCATCCAAGACCAAACAGATATGCACAAGCTATCCCCGCCTTGGGAAGGTCCCTTTGTGGTCAGCAAGAATCTACACAACGGTTCATATTACCTGGTGGACGTTCGAGAGCACAAGGACTCACGGACAACGGAAGAAGAGACAAAGAGGCCGTGGAACATCGCTCTCCTGCGGCCCTACTATACCTGAGCCATGAACTCTGTTGTATCCTATGTATATATTATGATTAATGAATAAACCGGCACCCTCGATAAACCGGGGGATCAGCCCTTTTTCCAATATAAGTATCTTATGGCGATATCGATCTAAAATTTATTTCTCTTGATATATATCATTTTCAGTAAGAAAATAAGATGCTTTGATCAGTCTATCTGGCTATGCAGGACAATTCTATAAGGAACCAAAGAAGGTTTGCCGCATAGTGCAACTCCCATATAGGTACCCTACTTCTACATTTACTAAGGGGCTTCCTGTTCAAACATAGGTCGTATTCGAACCAAACAGAACATAGCCAAACTTACTAAAGGGCTTCCTGTTCAAACATAGGTCGTATTCGAACCAAAGAAAACATAGCCATTCATGTTCAAACATAGGTCGTATTCGAACCAAAGAGAACATAACCATTCCTGTTCAAACATAGGTCGTATTCGAACCAAAGAGAACATAACCATTTCCTGTTCAAACATAGGTCGTATTCGAACCAAAGAGAACATAACCATTTCCTGTTCAAACATAGGTCGTATTCGAACCAAAGAGAACATAGCAATTTCCTGTTCAAACATAGGTCGTATTCGAACCAAAGAGAACATAACCATTTCCTGTTCAAACATAGGTCGTATTCGAACCAAAGAGAACAAAGCTCCTTGGATCGTATTCGAATCCATTGATTGCCTAAAATTTCAAGGCCACTGGGGGCTACACGGTCGTATTCGAATCCTAGCTTAACCCCTTTGGTCCGGTTTACTGATCGTATTCGAATCAGAAGCCTCGATTTGGAGCCTGGTAGCTCGCAAAAAGCCTCGAATACATGGTATTATTTGCAAACCTGTGTTTTTGATGTTTATGATTTTTTTTATGTGTTTTTTCATGGTTTTTTTATCCGGAGTGGGACAAACTTCGAAGTTAACCACATCTCTTCAAAAGTCTGGACATAGAGCTCCAGCATTATTTAAACCGGTAGCTTCTGTAAACCCGGAATTATTATTGGGTACACCCCAACGGAGCCAAGAGCTTCCTCAGAAACAACAATGTTCGCCGGATTAAGGATATCCAGCATACTTAATCACAGGTATGAAGCTATTTCTGGTATAAAAAAGACTTGTTTAATATATTTATGGGAGCACTTTAATCGGTCCGGCGGTAAGCCGCTAGGACATCTTTCAAGTGTTATTTATGCATATACAAATAATATAAAGATCAGCCATAACATACAAGCAATTAAGATCTATAAAAGGCCCAATCAAACGTCTGACATCCGGATCAAGACGGACAATATTTCAAGCTATCCTATTACAAGGAACAGCAAGCTTGAACGGATTAAAGTTTTTCTGGCAAAATAATACTGCAACTACAAAGATAAACTGTGCGGCCTATGCTTCTTCCTGCTGCGACGGCTGAGGATCGACCTGTTCCGGAGCTTCTTCGTCTTCTTGAAGCGGCTGAAAGTCAGGGACGCACCAATCGATTTTTGATAAAGCACGGAAGTACATCTCTTCCGTAATGAGATCAGACGGATCAACATCAGGGGCGAAAGTGTGAGGGCGCACTGGTGGGATTAGATTTACGGTATCATAAACCGGCCGATCCACCCGCTCATTCTGTAAATCGTACGCCGGATGATACCTAGTCAAGTCTGATTCAACAGCAAGTTTGCTGGCAAGAGGATGCATCTCCTTCGTCAAAGCATGAAGGTCTTTGCCAGTGAAGGCCGATCCATCTTCTTTGGTGCTGGGATACCCGTTCATGGCTTCTTCCGGATCAAAGTCTGGAACCCACGCTTTGGCCCTGGTGAGCGCTACAAGAGAACCGGCTCGGGCAGCAGACTTCTTCACCTCTTCCAAGCGTACAGGCAAGATAGACAACTTCTCCAGAGTACCTTGGATAGTGGTGGGGGCCGGTTTATTAAAAGACATCGCACTTATGATCCTTTGAGCGCCGGAATACAGCTGCTCAACCAGAGTATAAGAGGCCTTGAGTTTCTTCCGCAAATCATCCCCAAGATGGGTGACGCGGCGCCCTGCATATGATTATCATAGTTAAACCAGAGCGGAGTAAAGATTGTAGAGATGAAAGCACGTGCAAGTTAAGTATTTACCAAAGATGGCAGAAGTCATAAGCTCTATTTGCCGCTTTAAACCAACCAACTCTTGTGTCACCGGGTTAAGGGCTTCCTCAGCATCCTTTGCTCTTTGTTCAAGAGCATTCTTCTGCAACTCCCAGGTTGTCCGCTCTGCTTCAAAATATTTCTTCAATTGTTCGACAGTGGTTAAGCTCAGCGCCAGATCTTTTTTGGCCTTGGCAGCAGCAGATTCAGTTTCAGCAAGTCTATTCCGAAGCTCAGTTATCTCTTCAGCTCTTCGGGTCAAATCAGCCTGCAAAGAAAATCAAGTGGAATAAATGACTAAGTTCCGACAAGTCTCAAGCACATAACCAAGTTATCCACTTGACACTTGGGGGCTAATGAGTAATTGAAGTATCAAAGAGTGACAATTAAAGACAAGTCTCAAGCACACAAGCAAGTCGTCTACTTGACACTTGGGGGCTAATGAGCAATTGAAGTATCAAAGAGTGACAATTAAAGACAAGTATCAAGCACACAAGCAAGTTGTCTACTTGACACTTGGGGGCTAATGGGCAGTTGAAACATCGAAAGAAAGATTCAGACAAGTCCCAAGCACATAAACTGAGTTATGCCCCTGGCACTTGGGGGCTAATGTAAGATTATTTGCTCACATTTCAAAGTACCGGTTCACCTTTCAACAAAGCTAAACCGGAACTTGGGGGCTACCATGATATAGACACAAATACAAAGAAGGCAAAAGCAAAAGACAAGTAAGATACCTCATATTTATCCTTCATCAGATTGACCAAGCCCGCTTTATAGTCCCGACTGGTATGCAGCTGGTTCAAATATCCGGAATAAAGCTCCTGGGCACTCAGATCAGCATAATTGGATAAATCGGTGCTCCATTTGCCTTTCTCTTGCTGAAGCTACTCCGCTTTAGCAGTATGCTTGGCTAAAATGATAGGCTCAGCAGGAGCGGTAAAACCTGTACTGGTTATTTGAATATCCGGAGAAGAGGCAGCGGCCGGTTGTGGAGTAGCAGCATGAGCCGGACTAGTGGGAGCCGGGCTAGTCCGAGGAGGGTTGGCCCGGACAGGACTTGCCGGTTCATGGACATCCTCAGCATTGATATTTTCAGGAGCAGTAGCATGATCATGATCCATGGGAGCAGGATCGTCAGGCTGAACTGTAGGCTCATTTTCCGGAGGGATGACTGTATCCGGATCAACCACTGGATCATCATTGGCAGTCTCAGCAGCCGTTTTGCTGGCCTTTGCCCTTTTGCTAGGTTTGGGCTTGCTGAAAGGAATTGGAAAAGAAATCAAAGTCACAAAAGCAAATACAAAAGTAAACCGGATGAGGTAAGGACTTACCCAGGGACGGTCTTCAGAGTTGGGACCTGTGTGGCGGTTGATTCGCGAGAAGATGATAAAGGAGTCTCCTGATAATTAGGATCAGACGGTTTAAGTGGTTTGCATATAAGTCCGGCCTTGGGATGAAGAAGAGTTGGAGAAAGTAAAACCTCAGAGCGGCGCCTCCGAGCCGGAGTGAGAGATATTCCGGAAGACTCGACTACATGGCCACTATGGCGTGTAGTCCGGCGGGCTTCATTTTGATGTTTCTTCAAAAGAAAATTGGGGTCCAATTGAGCGTAAGGATGAGAAAAAGGGTACTTCCGAGATGATTTACGAATTTTGGGCACCGACGATTCAGAATCTGAAGAAAGAGTGATTACCTCAGTGTCGGCCGCTTTATCAGTTTCAGCCAAATCCTGTGAAAGGACACTATTAACATAAATCGGGATAAAAGAGAACAAAGCATATCAGGATTAACTCATACCTCAGAATCTGGATCATCTTCTTCTTCAACATGTGAACCGGAGCCAGCTGCCGCCTTTTTATTTTTTACAGCGAAGGTTTTCCGGCGCGGCTGTTTGCCTGACTTATCCTGAGGTTTCCTTTTCCAGAAAGGATCATCGGCCTGTGTAGAAGATGAGAGATAAATAGAAGATAATTTAAATGGACGGATTAGAAACAAACAGAAGAGATTAAGGCTTACCGCTGGCAGTTTGTTCTTCTTATAATATGGAGCCAATCCGGTTTTGCTACATTCCTCCAAAGAGATGTTGAGCATTTTCTTGGCAGATTCAATGACTTCCTTTTCAGAAAGCGTTACGTCAGAAAACCGCTGAGGATCATTCGGCTTTCCGGTATACTGATACATTAAACCGGAGCGCCAGCTCAGAGGGAGGATACTCCAGGAAAGCCAGCAACGCATAAAATCAACTCCAGTCAATCCGTTGGCCATAAAGGCTTTGAGCTTGGCGAGTTGAGAGGCGAACCGGGGCCGTTCTGAAGAGCTAAGACGTTGCGGCAGTGGATGATCTTCAGGAAGACGATGTTCGCGATAACCCGGCAGTGGGTTCTCTCCTTCAGGTGAAGTATCGTGGCAATAGAACCAAGATTTGTTCCAATCCTTGGGGTGTGTATGGAGAGCGGCGTGAGGAAAGACCGCGTCTCTTCTCTTTTGAATGCTAACCCCACCCAGTTCTTGATGAGGTCCGCCAGTAAACTCAGTTCGCCGGTTCAAATGGAAAAAATCCCGGAACAAGTCGACTGATGGCTCCTCTTGAAGATACACCTCGGAGAAAACTTAGAAATCGCAGATGTTTGATATGGAATTTGGACCTATGTCCTGAGGATGAAGCTGAAAGGTGGCAAGCACGTCCCGGAAGAACTTTGAACCGGGAGGACTAAAGCCCCGGGCTATATGATCAAAGAAAACAATAATTTCTCCTTCTTTGGGAGCAGGGGGCATTCATTTCCTGGGGCCCGCCATTTCAGAACTGCTTGAGGGCCCAGAGTGCCAATTGTAGCAGCATTAGCTAAGTCTTCTTCCGTAATGACGGAAGGAACCCAGTCGCAAGAAACGAACTGCTTGGCAGACATATTAGCAGAAGGAAAAGTGTTGAAAAGGTAAAGTATAAAATCCGGATTATTCAAGTACAGAGGCATAAACCGGATCACATATGCAAAATTACAACGACGGTTTAGACAAGGGACTAATGGCATGGACAACCCGGAAGCAAGCAGGAAACGAGTTGCTACCGGTTTATGACAACAAAAAAGAAAGAAGCTAAACCGTCGGGTTCATGGTTGATACGTTGCAGAAACAATGCATGATTGACTAAACCGACGAGTATCCTACAGATCTATGAGGATGAAGAAACAGGTTTCTACAAGAGGCTAAGGTCAAACAGATCTGAGCGGTAAGAAAAGCGGAAATTTATGTAGGTCTATTACAGAAGAACTGTGGGGGTCTTATACAGAGCGGATGAATCTAAGGATTTAATCTAAAAATACCAAGTCTAAGCATAAAGCAGCGGAGCAGGAGCAGATCTCAAAGGTAATCTGAGATTGAATCTACCGCAGAAACAGCGTAAGGGATGAACAGATAGAGCTTCGAGGTCGCATGGCAGAATCAATTGTGAAACCCTAAAGCTATAGATCTGCAGCGAGGGAAAAAGGAATACCTGAGGCAGAAGGAAACGGCCGCGGAGTGGCTCTGGACGCGATTCAGGTTGATGGAGCGGCCTGGTCGGCGATGGTGATGAGCTCGAGCGCAGCGGAGAAGCTTTGGGTGACGGAGGAGGAAGATGAGCGGAAGGAAGAAAAGTAAGGGTGCGGCAGTATTTATAAAGGTGGAGAGACGAAATGGCAAGCGCGGGATTTGAGGAAGACAGAGATTGGATAAAGATTCCCCTGTCGCCTCGATTCTCCGGATGGCCTTTAAAGCAAAGATAATAAACAGCTGTGCGCGATAAATGTGGAAGTGATGTCACGATCGAATCAAATGATTTCCAGGGATGAAGTCATCGCCGGTTTACAAAAACTGAGAAGATACAAGAAAGAAGGTTATGCAAGATTGAGAAGACTGACATGAACAAGTTCAAATCATTCTGGGGCCTAATGTCAGGGATATTGCTAGTAGGTGTAAACCGGCTAGGGTAAACCAGATTATGATGATATAGTTGTATAATTGTAGGCTCAGTAGAGGTTACGGCCCATGAAGGCTTATGGGCCATGTGTAAAGTTTACAGTTTGTAAACCGTCCTATCATGTAAACTTGAGATACAAGGAAGAAAGAGCAGAGATCGAGGCGGACACAATTATGAGCCGGCCTCGAGACTCTGTAACCCGGACCGGGCATTACCTCCTATATAAAGGGACGACCCCGCGACGGTTCAAGGACAAGAAACAACCCGTCGAGACACAGGCAAGCAATCCGCTCCCTGTTCATCGACGCCCAAGCAATACCAAACCAAACTAGACGTGGACTTTTACCTTCATCGAAGGGGCCGAACTAGTATAAACCCTCTATGTCCTTTGTGTGCTTTTAACCCCTTCAAGCTAACCCGTGCGATGGTTCCTCAACTAAGTCTGTTAAACCGGACATCTGCCGTGTTAATTGCACGACACGAATCAAATAAGACTTTAGCAGGAATTGAGTTAACTGGAAGATTACCAATTATCACATCGGAAGAATTCTCTGCTTGAGCTGCACTCATCAAGTTCACTCTTGCATGCTTGGGATTGTGCTTGACAATAGCATTGCTGACAGGTGGAGGATGTGGAAGGCGCCTTGGGTTGGGACACTTGTTGGCATAGTGACCCTTCTGAGAACACTTGTTGCAAGTAACTTCTGAGAGAGGCCGATGATAAGGACCACTTGGTCTTGGAGCTTGGAACTGAGGCTTGGAATGGTTGCTTGGGTTGGGTGGGTGGGAGAATCCACGACCACCTGAATGCTTGTTGTTGCTTGGAGGACGAAGCGCTGGAGGAGGCGGTAGCCAGAACTTCTGCTGCTTGGCAACCACTTGAGAGGAAGAGGAGGAGTGAACATCATCTCTTATCCTCTTTTTGGAAGCTTCACACTTGAGCTGAGCTGCCTCTTGCTTGAGAGCCATATTGTAGAATTGGTAAAATTCATCCGGCTCGAACAAGGTGAGAGCAAGTTGGAGTTCATCTTTCAGACCACCTCGGAACTGGTATATCTTGCTCTTGGCATCGGGGATGTCTTGCTTCGCATAACGGGCAAGATTCTGGAACTTGACATCGTATTGATAGACGGACATGGTGCCTTGCTTCAGGTTGCGGAATTGCTCACGCGTGCCTTCAATGACACTGGTTGGAATGTGATGAGAACGGAAATCTCTGCAGAAATCAGTCCACGAGATCTCACGGCCACCTCTGGAGTCTTTATACTGTTGCCACCAATCAGCAACTTGATCTTTGAGTTGGAAAGTGGCAAACTTGACATAATCCTCAGGTCTCATGTTACTGCATTCAAAGTGCTTCTTGATGTCTGTGATCCAATCTTCAGCATCTAGCGGGTCCACACAGTAACTGAAAGACTTTGGTTGGTTTGCCAGGAATTGGTTCAGTATCGCAAAGTGAGGTTGATTGAACAGATTACCTTGGCCTTGGTTCCCATGATTGCCTTGATTTGCTTGATTGGCTTGGAAATTCTACATCATCTGCATGAGCATATGAGTGTTCTAGTTGGTTGCTTGCATAATCGCTCTCCATGCCTCAGACGGAGGAGGAGGGGAAGGAGGACGTTCAGGAGGACGCTCTTCTTCACCCTCTTGGTTAGGGTTGGGAACCTTCTTAGGAGCCATCCTGAATATGATGACAACCGTTAGCCATTGATGCAAAAAAAGGTAAGCTGAATCAACGGCTAGATATTTGCAACATAACGTCTTCACAATGATCATTTGAACAAAGTGAACGAATGAATTCCATAGCTTAATGGTACAACAATCTTGTCGAGAAGCCACTTGGGAGACAAAAGATAAAATAAAACAACAAGGTGCAGATGGAACAAATACATGATAGAAGTTTCATCCCACATGTTCGTGCTGAATGCCCCATGGTACGTGTTACAAAGGGTCTTGCAATCCTCGGATCAGCATAGCCAAGGACTCTTTAAGATGCAACTCCCAATTAGAACAGCGCCCATGAAACCTGTTCACTAGATGTTGAAACCCAAACCTCATACCATGCACTCGTTGGAAGATTACCTACGAGCTACTTGAAACCCACCTATTAATTCCGGAAGCTCTCCGATTATGCAATCTGGTATTAGGGATATAGGGGAAGCACCGCACACTCAACTCTAAACCTACATACAGTTGTATCCATTGGTCAACACATAACCAGTCATCCTCGGAAACTGTTTACCTCAGACCTTCGAAACGCATCCGCTATACTAGTTGTGGCAATACTCCCGAACTATCTCCCTAGTATAGGGTGACGTCGGGGTTATCTCACCACCAGACATGCATAGAAGAGTTTTCGATGTCGGCCGCCTTTGGTATTCTAGAACCGCTACGATACATTTGTGACGACAACACCTCGGAGCTCAACTCCCCGGGACACTGCCACAACCCCTAAATGACAGGAGGCATCGAGAACAATGTTCTCGTCACAAAGATATCGGAACAATCCAAACAATACCCGCATTATCCAAAAAAAATAGTAAAATTTTGAGAGTAGAGGAGATAGAACAACGTCAGGAGTCCTCACTAGAGCGATGAAGGGGATGAGGAGTAAAAAGAAATCCTACTCTCCGATACAACCGTCAACGGTTCGATGAATCAGGGGGCTCCTAGGTCGGAGAAGGCTCTGAATACCAACTTGTAATGCCCAGTATGTGACTATGTCTCCCACGTGTCGAGGCACGACTTAGAGACATAAGCGCATACTAGAATGATCTCAAGTATGGTATCTTTGCACATCTCATGTAAATTTCAGGGATGAAATAGAAAAGATAGTTGGCTTACACTCGCCACGTCACACAATGAATACAATAGCATACATCATCCCAATAACACAGGGTCCGACTACGGACGAAATCCAAATGAGAAAGATACCATAAACACAAGCCCGGATCCTCCTAGTAAGAACCACTATTGATCGTCGGGATACAAAACATAGTAACGTCCACGCTCTTCATCGAACGCCCACTGAAGTTCTGAACCATCTCCTGCATTGTTCTCAGCGGTACCTGCATCTGGTGTGTGTTGAATCTGTGAGCCACAAAGGACTCAGCAATCCCGTTCCCGGGTATCAAAACTAACAAAGCCTTAGGTGTGGAAAGGCTATAAAAGGGGTTGCAACATGCACTACGCACTAGCTTACGAGTTTAGAGCGAGAAGAGAATAAGTGCCAACGATCGCCAAGTTGATCGACAAGTGATCCTAGCTGCTCACGATCAAACATAACCCCACCATGTTCACTTCCCGGAGCCCTTCAGAAAGAGACCATCACGGTTACTCACATAGGTAGAGTATTCTTATGAATAAGGTGTCAAGTTATCTACAGCCGGATATTAACAAATTCCCATCTACCACATAACCGCGGGCACGGCTTTCGAAATATCAAACCCTGCAGGGGTGTCCCAACTTAGCCCATCACAAGCTCACAATCCGCGGAGTCGCAACTCCAATGTGGGAAGACCCGAGTATTCTCGGAATCCCGTGCTCAAGATATTTCGACAAAGGTAAAACTAATCCAGCAAGACCTCCCGGCGTGCCGACACCCTGATAGTAGCCACGCGTATCTCGTCTCAGGCTACGACCGGATGGGTGATTCTACAGGTATATACCAAATGTCGGGTTTCCCCGTGGTGGCCCCGCAGAACCCCCAGTTTGGACCAACACTCATGAGGAGCACTAGCCCGGGTTGTTAATTAAGAACTCGGGTTTGCAACGCCCTATGCAAGTTTTAGTTATTAGGCAAATGTAAAACCAAAGTTGGGCCTTGCTGGAAAAGCTTTAAATAGAGCGAATTATCAAGAGGGGCCCATAAACCCCAACCGTGTTAGGAACGCAAAATCAAGGAACATAACACCGGTTTATCGGTTCCTAAGGTGGCATGAGTGGAACAAAACACCAAGCAGAAAGGCTTAGCCTTCCACCCATTTCCAATATATAGGTGCATTAGTTTAACAGGTAATATATTGTGTTATCCCAATAACAAGTTCATCATGGACCATTCTTCAAAACTTCACCTGCAAGTAACAACGCTATAAGAGGGGCTGAGCGATGCGTACTTAGCCAAACAACGGTTTGCTAGGAAGGCGGTTAGAGCGTTTCATGGCAACAATAGGAGGCTGACAAACAGGAATAGGCATCGAGGCATATCTAAAAGAACGAGACATCTAGCATAGGCAAAGATAAAAGTGATATCGGGGAATGGTCATCTTGCCTGTTGAGTCCACGGAGGGATCATAACCTTGATCCTCAAACTCAGTCTCGAAAGGAACCTCGAACTCTGAATCATCACCGGGCTCTAACCAACACAACAATACAAACACCAGAACAACAATCAATCATCGTGCAATGCTCAAACACATGATGCATGAATATGATGCATATGGACATGGGTAGGATATGATGCAACTCCTAGGAACAAGAAGAGTGCACAAGCAACATGGCAATAACCAAGATCATACACAAGTTGGAACACAAGCAAAAAGGAGATCAAACTAACATGGCCACAAGTGGTTATGTAGATGATTTAAGCAAGCACCCAACAAGTTTTATAAGTTGTTTAAACATGGCAAGGGGTGCAACTAGGATCAACAACATCATGCTAGCAATTTAAATGGGCCGGAAAGAACAAACAACAATTTCTGGAAACTCCCAAATTAAGAAAAACACAAATAGCAAAGAACTGAGAAAGTCATATTTTAAAATTGTTAAACATGCAAAGTAACATCACCATCTTAATCTACACCTTTTTCCACCCCAAATACATATAAAGTTTGTCAAAATTGGAGTTAGGGTTATTTAGTTATGATTTTTACAAGTTTGAGCATATTTAAACACAAATAAATATCAAACAACATTTTAAATGTTGTTAACATGGCAACAAACTGCATATTAATATTTTACCTGAAAAACTAGGCAGTTTTCATATATAATGCTTTTTCATCAGATGCATATATTAAAAGATATAAAAATGCAAAAGAAAGTGCAGAAAAGAAAATAAAAACAAAAACAGAAAAGAAAACAAGGGCTAACAGACCCCGCCTGGACCTAGCCTTAGGCACTGATCCGTGGGTCCAGGGAACTGATGTGGCGGCTGAGTGGGTGCGGAGAGGGGCGTGAGGAGCTGGGAGGCTGACAGGTGGGGTCGGCATGTCAGCGAGTCACAGAAATGCAAAAATGGGGTTTATCCACTGCCCCGGCGCGGAATCGAACCCGCGGCTGCGCGCTGTGAGGGAGTGGCTCAAGCCACTGGGTTAAGTGTGTTCGTCTGACAGAGTAGAGGGGTGATGCCTTAAGTGTTAACTAACGAAGCATAAACCAGAGGGGAAACAGAGCCCGTCGGAGGAGCTCGTCGGAGCTGCTCCGGCGACCAAAATAGGCGGCGGAGGGGTGCGGTGTGCTCCTGAAGGAGTTCCGCACACACGATGTGTACTAGCCGAGCCTGACGATGACTACAACGACGCCGGCGGCAAGCAACAGAGGCGGCGGCGACGGACTACGACGCGGCAGGATACGGGCCCTAACGGAGCGGCGAGAGCACAAACAGGCCCAACTCGACACGGCGAAGGCGATGGACAAACACGGAGAAGCAAGGGAGGTCGGGGCACTCGCCGGAGACGAGGCCCGACGGCGATGAGCTCGGGCGCACGACAAACTAGATGCTAGATGGCGCAGAAAAAGGAGAACAGGCACGGGGAGGTGTGGATGCTCACCACGAACACGGTGGTGTGTTCGGCTGGCCGGGAGGTGGACGGAGTCGACGAGCAAACACTTGCGGTGGCCGGAGTCGACGTCGAGGAAGAAGAGGACGAAGCCATGGCCTTCAGCTCCGTGTAGCTGCCGTAGACGACGTAGTCGACGTCGAGGAAGAAGATGGACATGCTTGGCGAGGCTGCGGAGGACAAGGGGCTCATCAGCGACGAGCCCGTGCGCTCAGATGCGCTCGGGACGGTGATGGCACGGCGGATCTGATGGCTCTCAGCTCACCAGGCGGCGGGAGGAGGAAGAGGAGAACCATAGGGGGTTGTTGGACAAGGCGGGGGCTTAAAAGAGAGGCCAGGGCGACGACGGTGCGCGATGGCGTGCTCGCCCGCGGTCCCCATGGCGTGAACCGAAGGAGGAAGAAAAGGTGGGTGAGAAGAGAGACGCGGTCGCTGATGCGCGGGCCCGTCCTGGCCACGTGGGCGCGAAGCAGAGGGAGTAAGCGGGGGCGGGGTGAGAAACAGCGAGAGGAACGGCGCGGGCTGGCTAGCTGGGCTGCGGGAGTGCGCTAGCTGTTGGGCCAAAGGGGAGGCCAAGCCCAAGTGCTGCTGGCTGCTACTGCTGTTGCTTTTTCTTTTTCTTTTTCCTCAGACAGAAAAACAAAAGGAAAAGCACATGTTAAAAGAAAAGGAATCTGGAGGAAAATAAAATATCCCCTAGCTCCTGGATTTATGCCCTATTTTATAAAAATGACTTGGGCATTTTTAGAGGTAGAAAAATAAAATAATTTTGAATATGGTTCAAACTTCTGTCATTTTTTAACCTAACCAAAACATTTTAAATTGGGGCAAGGCTTTGCAAGGTGACTTATGTCAAGGAACCAAAGAAGTGGGGAGAAGAGGAACATTAAAGGAGATGGTTAAGCCACTTCCAAAAATGCTTAAAGAATGGAAAAGAAAAGAAGGAAAGAGAAGAAGTGGTGCAAGAAGAAGGGGTAGGGTTAGTATGGCCATGGTCTCACTATCACCATCACAACAAGATCAAGGTGACCTCACTTAACAAACTAAGGATGAATAAAACACAATGACAAGTGAAGAATGCCATGATGATCATGATGCAATGATGATGATGGAGTAATGCATGAATGCAAAAGGAAAAAATAAAATGAAAATGCAATAACAATAAGAATGCATAAATGAAAAAGAACCCCCAAGGAAAGGACAAGGATCAATTGATAAATGCTATATTGCCATATATGGAAGGTATCACATATGGGGTGTTACAAAGGCACCCATGGATACAGTTATCCATGGCTTGTGAAAGTTTGGTGGAAAAAGGAATAAAATTTATTTTATGTTGGGGAACCGCCTAAGATATATCTAGCATGGAAAGTGTAGGGAAGTCTAAGTCATTTTCGTTGGTGGGAAAATTATGCCACCCAGGCACCTCTACAAATCTCTACTTCCCTCTGTGAAGGTCCTTTCTTTTTTACTTCATGCAATTTTTATTTTGAATTTCAGTCTCCATCTTCTCTTATAAACCACCAACTAAGAGGCACTATGATCGTACTTGAGTATTGGGTATAGTTAATATGTGAGTGTGTTCCATTAATGGATCAATGGTTGAGCATGATGGGCTAGGGAGAACTTATTTTAGCATTGTTATTTTGAAAGACATGGTTGCTTGTTGATATGCTTGAGTATTTAAATCTCATGTCAAAACTAGACTATTGCTTGAACCATATAAAAGTCCAAATGTCCATGCTATAAAGAAAAGAATATGATAAGACATGTTAGGCAGCATTCCACATCAAAAATTCTGTTTTTTTCATTTTCCTACTCGAGGACAAGCAGGAATTAAGCTTGGGGATGCTGATATGTCTCTAACGTATATATAATTTTTGATTGATCCATGCTATTATATTATCATTCTTGGATATTTTATAACCATTTTATAGTCATTTTATATCATTTTTTGGTACTAACCTATTGACATAGTGCCAAGTGCCAGTTGTTGTTTTCTGCATGTTTTTTACATCGCAGGAAATCAATACCAAACGGAGTCCAAACGCAGCGAAACTTTTTCTGGAATTTTTTTGGACCAGAAGACATCCAGTGGGTTGGAGAAGCGCTTGGGGGTGCTCTGAGGGGAGCACAACCCAAACCCTAGGGGAGTCGACGAAAATCAATTCCAGCCGCCGTAGAGTTGAGTACTACCAGATCCAATATAGACACCATCACAGAGGGGTTCACCACTTGCATTGGTGCCTCTCCGATGATGCGTGAGTAGTTCTTTGTAGACCTACGGGTCCGTAGTTAGTAGCTTGATGGCTTCCTCTCTCTCTCTCTCTCTTTTGATTATCATTACAATGGTCTCTTGGGGATCCATATGATGTAACTCTTTTTGCGGTGTGTTTGTTGGGATCCGATGAACTTTGAGTTTATGATCAGATCTATCTTTTTTATATCCATGAAAGTTATTTGAGTCTTCTTTGATATTTGGGTTATGTTTGGCTAACTTGATCTATTTATCTTGCAATGGGAAGAGGTGCTTTGTAGTGGGTTCGATCTTATGGTGCTTGATCCTAGTGACAGAAGGGGAACCGACACATTTGTATCGTTGCTACTAAGGATAAAACGATGGGTTCTACTTCTACATAAATAGATCTTGTCTACATCATGTCATCGTTCTTATTGCATTACTCCATGAACTTAATACACTAGATGCTTGCTGGATAGTCATCGATGTGTGGAGTAATAGTAGTAGATGCAGGCAGGAGTCGGTCTACTAATCTTGGACGTGATGCCTATATAATGATCATTGTCTGGATGTCGTCATGATTATTTGAAGTTCTATCAGTTGCCCAACAGTAATTTTTCACCCACCATTTGCTATTTTCTCGAGAGAAGACACTAGTGAAACCTACGGGCCCCAGGTCTCTTTCTCATATTATTTGCCTTTGCGATCTATTTTCCTTTGTTTTTATTTTCAGATCTATTAAACCAAAAATACAAAAATACCTTACTGCAATTTATCTTATTTGGTGTTCGATCTATCAATATTTACAACTCTCTCACGTCTGTTTGCCTATCTCTAGGCGTCGTTACCCGAAAGGGATTGACAACCCCTTTTACAAGTTGGGTTGCGAGTATTTGTTATTTGTGTGCAAGTGCCGTTTACATTGATGTAGTTCTAGCAAGCATCAAAAACCATCTATGGTCCTACACCCAATGTTAGTGGTTTATTGAATCTCGATCGTAGTAATACACATATTCGTAATGTTGATGCCAAAAGATGCAAAGTTGATAATGATAGTGCAACATACTTGTAGCACTGCCGTTTAGATCATATTGGTGTAAAAGCGCATGAAGAAACTCCATGTTGATGGACTTTTGGAATCATTTGATACTTGTGAACCATGCCTCATGGGCAAGATGACTAAAACTCCGTTCTCTAGAACAATGGAGCGAGCTAATGACTTATTGGAAAAAAATACATACCGATGTATGCGGTCCGATGAGTGTTGAAGCACACGGCAAGTATCGTTATTTTCTCACCTTCACAAATGATTTGAGTAGATATGTGTATATCTACTTAATGAAACACAAACTCTGAAACATTTGAAAAGTTCAAAGAATTTCAGAGTGAAGTAGAAAATCATCGTAACAAGAAAATAAAGTTTCTACGATCCGATCGCGGAGGCGAATATTTGAGTTATGAGTTTGGTCTTCGTTTGAAACAATATGGAATAGTTTCACAGCTCACGCCACCTGGAACACCACAGCATAATGGTGTGTCCGAACGTCATAACCGTACTTTATTGGATATGGTGTGTTCTATGATGTCTCTTACCGATTTGCCTTTATCATTTTGGGGTTATGCATTAGAGACAGTTAAATTCATGTTAAATAGAGCACCATATAAATCCGTTGAGACGACACCGTATGAACTATGGTTTGGCAAAAAATCAAAGCCGTCATTTCTTAAAATTTGGGGTTGCGATGCTTATGTGAAAAGCTTCAGCTTGATAAGCTCGAACTCAAATCAGAGAAGTGCGTCTTCATAGGATACCCAAAATAAACTGTTGGGTACACCTTCTACCACAGATCCGAAGGCAAGATCTTTGTTGCTAAGAATGGATCCTTTCTAGAGAAGGAGTTTCTCTCGCAATAAGTGAGTGGGAGGAAAGTAGAACTTGATGAGGTAATTGTACCTTCTCTTGAATTGGAAAGTAGATCATCAGAGAAAACCGTTCCCGTGATGCTTACACCAACTAGAGAAGAAGCTAATGATAATGATCATGAAACTTTAGATCGAGTTAGTGCTGAACCTCGAAGGTCGTCCAGAACACTTTCCACACCAGAGTGGTACGGCAATCCTGTCCTGGAAGTGATGTTGTTAGACAATGGTGAACCTTCGAACTATGAAGAAGCTATGATGAGCCTAGATTCCGAAGTATGGCTTGAGGCCATGAAATCTGAGATATGATCCATGTATGAGAACAAAGTATGGACTTTGGTGGACTTGCCCGATGATCGGCAAGCCATAGAAAATAAATAGATCTTCAAGAGGAGGACGGACGCTGATGGTAATGTTACTATCTACAAAGCTCGACTTGTCGCAAAGTGTTTTGACAAGTTCAAGGAGTTGACTATGATGAGACTTTCTCACTCGTAGCGATGCTTAAGTCTGTCCGAATCATGTTAGCAATTGCAGCATTTTATGATTATGAAATCTGGCAAATGGATGTCAAAATTGCATTCTTTAATGATTTTCAGAAAGAAGAGTTGTATATGATTCAACCAGAAGGTATTGTCGATCCTAAATGTGCTAACGAAGTGTGCAAGCTCCAGCGATCTATCTATGGACTCGTTCAAGCATCTTGGAGTTGGAATATACGCTTTGATGAGGTGATCAAAGCATATGGTTTTATACAGACTTATGGTGAAGCCTGTATTTACAAGAAAGTGAGTGGGAGCTCTATAGCATTTCTGATATTATATGTGGACGACATATTGTTGATTGGAAATGATGTAGAATTTCTGGATAGCATAAAAGGATACTTGAATAAGAATTTTTTGAAAGACCTCGATGAAGTTGCTTACATATTGGGCATAAAGACCTATGGAGATAGATCAAGACGCTTGATAAGACTTTTGATGAGTACATACATTGATAAGATTTTGAAGGAGTTCAAAATGGCCCAGTCAAAGAAGGAGTTCTTGCTTGAGTTGTAAGGTATGAAGTTGAGTAAGACTCAAAGCCCGACCATAGCAAGAAAATAGAGATAATGAAAGGCATTCCCTATGCCTTAGCCATAGGTGTTAAACATGTTAGTGTGGGGGCGTCAAGGGTCCTGTCTTGCACCTCACACCTGAATATCTAGGGATAGATCTCATGTCCTGTTAAACCTCCTTCTATCCCGATCTCCTCTCTCTCTCTTGAATTCATATTCTGTTACAACAACCAGACCACTGATACGTCTCCAACGTATCTATAATTTTTTATTGTTCCATGCTATTATATTATTATTTTTGGATGTTTAATGGGCTTTATTATACACTTTTATATTATTTTCGGGACTAACCTACTAACCCAAGGCCCAGTGCAAATTGTTGTTTTTTTGCCTATTTTAGTGTTTCGCAGAAAAGGAATATCAAACGGAGTCCAAACGGAATGAAACCTTCGGGAGAGTCGTTTTTGGAACAAATGCAACACAGAAGACTTGGAGTACATGTCAGGGAAGAAACAAGGCGGCCACAAGGGGGGAGGGCGTGCCCGGGGGGGTAGGCGCGCCCCCCACCCTCGTGGGCCCCCTGTTGCTCCATCGACGTGCCTCTTCCTCTTATATATACCCATGTACCCTGAAAACATCCGAGAGCACCACGAAGCCCTAATTCCACCACCGCAACCTTCTGTACCCATGAGATCCCATCTTGGGCCTGTTCTGGAGCTCCACTGGAGGGGGAATCGATCATGGAGGGCTTCTACATCAACACCATAGCCTCTCCGATGAGTTGTGAGTAGTTTACCATAGGCCTTCGGGTCCATAGTTATTAGCTACATGGCTTCTTCTCTCTCTTTGGATCTCAATACAAAGTTCTCCTCGATCTTCTTGGAGATCTATTTGATGTAATTCTTTTTGTGGTGTGTTTCTCGAGATCCAATGAATTGTGGGTTTATGATCAAGATGATCTATGAACAATATTCGATTCTTCTCTGAATTCTTATATGCATGATTAAAATATCTTTGCAAGTCTCTTCGAATTATCAGTTTGGTTTGGCCTACTAGATTGGTAGTTCTTGCAATGGGAGAAGTGCTTAGCTTTGGGTTCAATCTTGCGGTGTCCTTTCCCAGTGATAGCAGGGGCAGCAAGGCACGTATTGTATTGTTGCCATCGAGGGTAAAAAGATGTGGTTTACATCATATTGCATGAGTTTACCCCTCTACATCATATCATCTTGCTTAAGGCGTTACTCTGTTCTTATGAACTTAATACTCTACATGCATGTTGGGTAGCAGTCGATGTGTGGAGTAATAGTAGTAGATGCAGAATCGTTTCGGTCTACTTGTCATCGACGTGATGCATATATACATCATCATACCTAGATATTCTCATAACTATGTGCTTTTCTACCAATTGCTCGACAATAATTTGTTCACCCATCGTAGAAATCTGCTATCTTGAGAGAAGCCACTAATGAAACCTATGGCCCCCGGGTCTATCTTCTATCATAACAATCTTCCAGCAACTATTTATCTTTACTTTACTTTTATTTTGCAATCTTTACTTTCAATCTATACAACAAAAATACCAAAAATGTTTTCCTATTATCTCTATCAGATCTCACTCTTACAAGTGGCCGAGAAGGGATTGACAACCCCTTTATCACGTTGGTTGCAAGGTTCTTATTTGTTTGTGCATGTACGAGGAACTTGCGTGTAGTCTCCTACTTGATTGATACCTTGGTTCTCAAAAACTGAGGGAAATACTTACGCTACTTTGCTACATCACCCTTTCCTCTTCAAGGGAAAACCAACGCATGCTCAAGAGGTAGCAACCACCTTGTATATCACGTTTACAATCTATATAAACATCTGCGGGCTCCCGATCAGGGAGTTGAGACACTTCATTATCACTTTCATGGTATCAGAGCGGGTTCCTTCCACCACGTCTAGCCAATCCTCATCGATCTCGTAAAAACCATCTCTCCGCCATGTCTACCTCCTCCGCTCCAGTATCCTACGGCCTCAACTACAATGTCTCCGAGCCACTCACCCGAACGAACTACGTTCTCTGGCGAGCCCAGGTGCGATCCCAGATAATGGGAATTGGTCTGTATGGCTACATCGACCAAACCACGACCGAACCTCCCAAGATCATCACCACCAAGGACAAGGGCGGCAAGGACCAGGTGATCACCAACCCTGCCTATGCCCCCTGGTTAGTTCAAGATCAACAGATCATCGCATATCTCCTTCGAAATCTCTCCAATGAGGTGTTGGTTCAAGTTGCATCGATGGAAACATCACGTGCGATTTGGACGGCCCGGAGCAACATGTTCTCCACTGTCTCGCTCACCCACGTCAACAACATCCGGGCGTCCCTCACCAACGCCCAGAAGAGAAACCAGTCAGCAGCAACCTACTTCGGGCACATGCATGCTCTCTCCGATGGGCTTGCGGCGGTAGGCAAACCGGTCGGGGAGGACGAGCTGGTGTCGTTCATCCTCGCGGGGCTTGACATGGAGTATTAGCCCATCATCTCCGCCTTGGACGCATGCACTGGTCTAGTCACCGTCGAGAACCTCTTCGCCATGGTAGCCAATTTCGACCAGCGTGTCGAGATGTTTCATGGGACAGGTGTCGTCTGCTACCTCTTGAGCATGCGTTGTTTTTCCCTTGAAGATGAAAGGGTGATGCAGCAAAGTAGCGTAAGTATTTCCCTCGGTTTTTGAGAACCAAGGTATCAATCCAGTAGGAGACTAGACGCAAATCCCTAGTACCAGCACAAACAATTAAGAACCTTCCAACCAACGCGATAAAGGGGTTGTCAATCCCTTCACGGCCACTTGCAAAAGTGAGATCTGATAGAGATAATAAGATAAATATTTTTGGTATTTATTTTTGTATAGATTGAAAAGTAAAGATTGCAAAATAAAAGAACAATAAAGATAGCTAGTTGATGGAAGATTAATACGATGGAAAATAGACCCGGTGGCCATAGGTTTCACTAGTAGCTTATCTCAAGATAGCAAATCTTACGGTGGGTGAACAAATTACTGTCGAGCAATTCATAGAAAAGCCCATAGTTTTGAGAATATCTAGGCATGATCATGTATATAGGCATCATGTCTGTGACAAGTATATCGAAATGATTCTACATCTACTACTATTACTCCACACATCAACCGCTATCCAGCATGCATCTAGAGTATTAAATTCATAAGAACAGAGTAATGCATTAAGCAAGATGACATGTTGTAGAGGGATAAACTCATGCAATATGATATAAACCCCATCTTTTTATCCTCGATGCCAACAATACAATACGTGCCTTGATGCCCCTGCTATCACTGGGAAAGGACACCGCAAGATTGAACCCAAAGCTAAGCACTTCTCCCATTGCAAGAAAGATCAATCTGGTAGGCCAAACCAAACTGATAATTCAAAGAGACTTGCAAAGATATTAAATCATACATATAAGAATTCAGAGAAGAACCAAATATTGTTCATAGATAATCTTGATCATAAACCCACAATTCAACGGATCTTGACAAACACATTGCAAAAAGTATTACATCAAATACATCTCCAAGAAGATCGAGGAGAACTTTGTATTGAGATCCAAAGAGATAGAAGAAGCCATCTAGCTAATAACTATGGACCCGAAGGTCTGTGGTAAACTACTCACACATCATCGGAGAGGCTATGGTGTTTATGTAGAAGCCCTCCATGATCGATTCCCCCTCCGGTGGAACTCCGGAAAAGGCCCCAAGATGGGATCTCACTGGTATAGAAGGTTGTGGCAGTGGAAATAGGGTTTCGTGGTGCTCTCCGATGTTTTCAGGGTATATGAGTATATATAGGAGGAAGAGGTACGTCAGTGGAGCTAAGAGGGGCCCACGAGGGTGGGGGCGCGCCTACCCCCCTGGGTGCGCCCTCCTGCCTTGTGGCCACCTCATGGCTTCCCATACTTGCAATCCAAGTCTCCTGGATTGTGTTTGTTCCAAAAACGATCCTCGCGAAGGTTTTATTCCGTTTGCACTCCGTTCGATATTCCTTTTCTACGAAACATAGAAATAGGCAAAAAACATCAATTTGCACTAGGCCTTTGGTTAGTAGGTTAGTCCCAAAAATAATATAAAAGTGCATATTAAAGCCCATTAAACATCCAAAACAGTTAATATAATAGCATGGAACAATAAAAAATTATAGATACGTTGGAGACGTATCAAGCATCCCCAAGCTTAATTACTGCTCGTCCTCGAGTAGGTAAATGATAAAAACAGAATTTTTGATGTGGAATGATACCTAACATGGTTCTCAATGTAATTCTCTTTATTGTGGCATGAATGTTCAGATCCGAAAGATTCAAGACAAAAGTTTAATATTGACATAAGAATAATAATACTTCAAGCATACTAGCAAAGCAATTATGTCTTCTCAAAATAACATGGCCAAAGAAAGTTCATCCCTACAAAATCATATAGTTTGGCTATGCTCCATCTTCGTCACACAAAATACCCAAATCATCCACAACCCCGGTTTTGGCCAAGCAATTGTTTCATACTTAAATTTTTTCAAACGTTTTCAACTTTCACGCAATACATGAGCGTGAGCCATGGATATAGCACTATAGGTGGAATAGAGTGGTGGTTGTGGAGAAGACAAAAAGAGGAAGATGGTCTCACGTCAACTAGGCGTATCAATGGGCTATGGAGATACCCATCAATAGATATCAATGTGAGTGAGTAGGGATTGCCATGCAACGAATGCACTAGAGCTATAAATGTATGAAAGCTCAACAAAAGATACTAAGTGGGTGTGCATCCAACTTGCTTGCTCGGGAAGACCTAGGGCATTTGAGGAAGCCCATCGTTGGAATATACAATCCAAGTTCTATATTGAAAATTCCTACTAGTATATGAAAGTGACAAAACAAGAGACTCTCTATCATGAAGATCATGGTGCTACTTTGAAGCACAAGTGTGGAAAAAAGATAGTAGCATTGTCCCCCCTTTTTTGGGCCTTCCTTTTTTTGGCCTTTCTTTTTCTTTTATTTGGCCTTTTTTCTGGGACCATGCTCTAATAATGATGATCATCACACTTCTATTTATTTACAACTCATGAATTACAACTCGATACTTAGAACAAGATATGACTCTATATGAATGCCTCCAGCGGTGTACAGGGGTGTGCAATGAATCAAGAGTGACATGTATGAAAGAATTATGAATGGTGGCCTTGCCACAAATACGATGTCAACTACATGATCATGCGAGGCAATATGACAATGATGAAATGTGCCATAATAAACGGAATGGTGGAAAGTTGCATGGCAATATATCTCGGAATGGCTATGGAAATGTCATAATAGGTAGGTATGGTGGCTGTTTTGAGGAAGATATATGGTGGGTGTATGGTACCGGTGAAAGTTGCGCGGTACAAGAGAGGCTAGCAATGGTGGAAGGGTGAGAGTGCGTATAATCCATGGACTCAACATTAGTCATAAAGAACTCACATACTTATTGCAAAAATCTACAAGTCATCAAAACAAAGTACTACACGCATGCTCCTAGGGGAAGGGTTGATAGGAGTTAACCATCGCGCGATCCCGACCTCCACACAAAGGATGACAATCAAAGAAATACATCATGCTTCAAATTTGTGACACAACGGTTACCATACGTGCATGCTACGAGACTTGCAAACCTCAACACAAGTATTTCTCAAATTCACAACTGCTCTACTAGCATGACTCTAATATCACCATCCTTGTCATGGAATTAACACGGCAGATGTCCAGTTTAACGGACTTGATAATGGAACCATCGCACGGGTTAGCTTGAAGGGGTTAAAAGCACACAAAGGACACAAGGGGATTTATACTAGTTCGGCCCCTTCGATGAAGGTAAAAGCCTACGTCTAGTTTGGTTTGGTATTGCTTGGGCGTCGATGAACAGGGAGCGGATCGCTTGCCTGTATCTCGACGGGTTGTTTCTTGTCCTTGAACCGTCGCCGGGTCGCCCCTTTATATAGAGGCGACGCCCGGTCTGGTTTACAGAGTCCCGAGGCCGGCTCATACTTGTGTCCGCCTCGGTCTCTGCTCTTTCTTCCTTGTTCCACAAGTTACATGATTAGGCAGTTTACAAACCGTAACTCTACATATGGGCCCTAAGCCTCCTTGGGCCGTAATCTCTTACTGGGTATTACAACTATACAACAATATTATCATAATCCGGTTTATACTAGCCGGTTTATACCTGCTAGTAGTATCCCTGACATTAGGCCCCAGAATGATTTGAACTTGTTCATATCAATCTCCTCAGTCTTGCATAATCTTCTTTTCTTGTATCTTCTCATTTCTGTAAACCGGCGATGACGTCATCCTTGGAAATCATTTAATTTGACCGTGACATCACTTCCGCATTTAATGCGCGCAGCTGTCTATCACTTTGTTTAAAGGCCATCCCGAGAATCGAGGCGGCAGGGAATCTTTATCCAATCTTTTGTCTCCTCAAATCTCGCGCCTGCCGTTTCATCTCTGCCCCCTTATAAATACCGCTGCCTCTCCTCCTTGTCTTCCTTCTACTCGTCTTCTTCCTCTACCGCCCGAGCTCGAACCTCCGCCGTCGTCCGTCAAGATCGTCGTCGCCAGCAAGTCCGGCCGCCGCATCAACTCGAACGTGACCAGATAACTTCGTCGTCTTCTCCTGTAGCCTCAGGTAACCCTTTCTCCTTTGTTGTAGATCTGTAGCTTTAGGGTTCTTCTCGCGCCTCCGCCATTAACCCTAGGAGAAAGCTTCATCTGTTCGTCCTAGGCACCGAGTTCGAAGTAGTTTCAGTCTTTAGATCTTGCCCTTAAAACTTGCTTCTGTTCCGCTGTCGTATGGTTAGATTTATGTGTTTAGATTCAATCTTTAGATTTGTCCGCTCCGTATATGACCCCCCTAGTTCTTCTTGTAATAGTCTTGCATTTGTTTTTGTTTTTCCTGGGCGCTCAGATCTGTTTTACTTTAGCTGTCTATAAAAACTTGTTTCTTCATCCTTGTAGATCTGTAAAATACTCTCCGGTTGAACCAGTCGTATGTTGCTTCTGTAATAATTCAATGACGAACGTGACGGTTTAGCTCCTTCTCTTTTGCTATTCTGAACCGGTAGTAATACGTTTTCCTGCTTACTGCCGGGTTAGCCATATCATTAGTCCCTTGTCTAAACCGTCGTGTGATCTTTGCCTATGTCTTCCGGTTTATGCCACAGTACTCGAATAATCCGGGTTTACACTTTACCCTTTCAGCACTGTTCTTCTGTTGCTATGGCTAAACAGTTTGTCTCTTGCAACTGGGTTCCTTCCGTCGTTACGGAAGAAGATTTAGTCAACGCTGCTGCAATCGGCACTCTAGGCCCTCAGTCCGTTTTAAAATGGCGGGCCCCAGGAAATGAATGCCCTCCTGCTCCCAGAGAGGGGGAGGTTATTGTCTTCTTCGACCACATAGCTCGAGGTTTCACTCCTCCCGGTTCAAAGTTCTTTCGGGACGTACTTGCCGCTTTCCAACTCCACCCTCAGGACATAGGTCCCAACTCTGTTTCCAACATCTGCGATTTTCAAGTTTTCTCAGAGGTGTATTTGCAAGAAGAGCCGTCAGTCGACCTGTTCCGGGACTTCTTCCACTTGAACCGGCGAACTGAGTTTACTAGCGGACCTCATCAAGAACTGGGCGGGGTCAGCATTCAGAAGAGAAAAGACGCAGTCTTTCCTCATGCCGCTCTCCACACGCACCCCAAGGATTGGAACAAGTCTTGGTTTTATTGCATTGACACTTCACCTGAAGGGGAAAACCCACTGCCGGGTTATCGCGAGCACCGTCTTCCGGAGGATCACCCTTTGCCGCAGCGCCTCAGCTCCTCAGAGCGGCCCCGGTTTGCCTCCCAACTTGCCAAGCTGAAAGCCTTTATGGCTAACGGTTTAACCGGAATTGATTTTATGCGCTGCAGGCTTTCCTGGAGTATCCTTCCTCTGAGCCCGCGCCCGAGTCTGATGTGTAAATATTCTGGTAAACCGGATGATCCTCAACGGTTTTCCAAGGAAAAGATTTCTGCATCGGAAGTCATTGAACCTGCTAAAAAGATGATCAATGTCTCTTTGGAAGAATGCAGCCAAACCGGATTGGCTCCGTATTTCAAGAAGAGTAAGCTGCCTGCGGTAAGTCTTTATTCTCTTGCGTGTTTTTGTAATCCGTTCATTTAAATCGTTTTCTCACTATCTCTCACCTTTTGAATAGGCTGATTATCCTTTTTGGAAGAGGAAGCCTCAGGAGAAGGCTGGAAAACAGCCACGCCGGAAAGCTTACGCTATCAAGAAGAGAATGGCGGCTACTGGCTCCCGTTCACATGCTGAAGATGATGATCCAGACTCTGAGGTATGAGTTAATCAAGCTATGACTTGTTCACTTTTATCCAGATTTTTGTTAACAGTATCTTTTCACAGGATTTGGCGGAAGGAGATAAACCGGCAGAAATTGAGGTAACTATTCTTTCTTCAGATTCAGAACCACCTCCACCAAAAATTCGTCGGACAGTCCGGAAATACCAGTTTTCTCACCCTTATGCTCAACTGGACCCCAATTTTCTTTTGAAGAAACAGCAACATGAAGCCCTTCGCCGGACTACCCGCCACAGCAGCCTTGCGGTTGAATCGTCTGGAATATCTCTTACTCCAGCTCGGAGGCGCCGCTCTGAGGTTATACTTTCTCCAACTCTTCTTCATACCAAGGCCGGGCTTATACGCAAACCCCTTAAACCGTCTGACCCTAATTATCAGGAGACTCCCTTATCTTCTTCTGGTGAATCCACTGCCACACAAGTCCCAGTTTTAAAGACTGTCCCTGGGTAAGTCCTTTATCTTATTCGGTTTATGATTACTTTTGCTTCTATGGCACTGATTTTTCTTTCTAATTCCTTTCAGCAAGCCTAAGCCTAGCAAAAGGGCAAAGGCCAACAAACCAACTGCTGAGACTGCCACTGATGATCCGGCGGTTGATCCGGATACAACCGTCCCTCCAGAAGGCGAGCCTACAATTCCGCTTGAAGATCCTGCTCCTATGGATCATACTACTGCACCTGAGAATCCCAACACTGAGAACGCCCATGAACCGGCGAGTCCTGCCCAGGTCGATCCTCCTCAAACTAGCCCTGCTCGCACTAGTCCGGTTCACACCGCTACTCCACCACCAGCAACTGCCCCTTCTCCGGACGTCCAGATAACTGGTACTGCTTATACCGCTCCTGCTGAACCCACTGTTTTAGCTAAGCACACAGCTAAAGCGGAAAAAATCCATCAAGAGAAGGGTAAATGGAGCACGAAGTTGTCTGGTTTCGCCGATCTGAGTGCCCAAGAGCTTTATTCCGGGTATTTGAACCGGCTTCACACTGGTCGGGACTATGAAGCGGGCTTAATCAGCATGATGAAAGAAAAATACGAGGTAACTCCCTTGTCTTTGCTTTACTTTTATTGTGTTTCTGTCCATACTATGGTAGCCCCCAAATTCCGGTTTAGCTGCATTTAGAAGGTGAACCGGTACTTCCTGATTGAATAGATGATCTTACATTAGCCCCCAAGTGCCAGGGGCATTACTTGTTTTATGTGCCTGGGACTTGCTTGAATTTTTCCTTTGATACTTCAACTATCCATTAGCCCCCAAGTGTCAAGTAGACAACTTGTTTGTGTGCTTGAGACTTGTCTTTGAATTGCTACTGTTTGACGCTTCAACTGCCCATTAGCCCCCAAGTGTCAAGTGGATAACTTGGTTATGTGCTTGAGACTTGCTTGATTTTTACTTTATTCCACTTGATTTTTCTTGCAGGCTGATTTGAACCGGCGGGCTGAAGAAATTACTGAACTCCGGAACAGACTTGCCGAAACTGAATCTGCTGCTGCTAAGGCCAAGAAAGATTTTGCGGTGAGTTTAACTACCGCTAAACAGCTGAAGAAGTTTTTTGAAGAGGAGTAGACCGCCTTTGAAGTGCAGAAGAAGGATCTGGAAAAAGGGCAAAGGATGCTGAGGAAGCCCTTAATCCGGTAACTGAAGAGTTAACCGGTTTAAAGTGGAAAATAGAACTGATGACTTCTGCTGTCTTCGGTAAGTACTTAATCTGTTGCTCATGCTTTTCATCCTTGCAATTCTGTATTCCGGCCTGGTTTAACTATAATGATTTTTATGTAGGGCGTCGTGTTTCCCACCTCGGGGATGATTTACGGAAAAAGCTCAAGGCGTCTTATACTCTGGTCGAGCAGCTGTATTCCGGCGCTCAAAGGATCATAAGCGCCATGTCTTACAATAAACCGGCCCCCACGACTATCCAAGGCACACTAGAAAAACTCTCTATCTTGCCAGCGCGCTTGGAAGAAACGAAGAAGTCTGCTGCTCGGGCCGGTTCTCTCATGGCACTCACCAGAGCCAAAGCGTGGGTTCCAGACTTTGATCCGGAAGAAGCCTTGAATGGGTATCCTGGTACCAAAGAAGACGGATCAGCTTTTACCGCTAAAGACCTTCACGCTTTAACTAAGGAGATGCGTCCTCTCGCTAGCAAGCTTGCTGCCGATTCAGATTTGTCCAGGTATCATCCGGGATATGATTTACAGAATGAGCGGGTGGATCGGCCGGTTTATGATACCGTGAATCTAATCCCACCAGTGCGCCCTCATACTTTCGCCTCAGATATTGATCCGTCTGAACTTATCACGGAAGAGATGTACTTCCGCGCTCTAACGAAAATTGATTGGTGCGTCCCTGACTTCCAGCCGCTTCAAGAAGAGGAAGATACTCCGAAGCCAGTTGATCCCCAGCCGTCGCAGCAGGAGGAGGCGTAGGCCATAGCATATCTTTGTAGTTGCAATCTTATTTCGCTGGATAGTCTTTAATCCGTTCAGGCTTGCTATGCCTTGTAATAGGATAGCATAAAACATTGTTCATCTTGATCCGGATGTTCCAACTTTGCTGTGATGTTGCCAATTTAAGTCTGGCCTGATATGGTTGATCTTGCATATTATCTGTTCCTGCATGAATAACACTTTCAAGATGTCCTGAAATCAAGTATGCTTGATACTCTAAATCCGGCGAAATTTGCAATTTTCTGAGGGAGCCTTTGATAGTCCCAATAATAATCCCGGGTTTTATAGAAGCTACCGGTTTAGATCATGCTGGAATTCTGTCCAGACTTTTGAAGATATGTGGTCAATTCTGGAGTTGTCCCACTCCGGATTAAAGAACCATAAAAACATAAATACCAAAAATGCAAGTTTGCAAATAAAACCATGTAGTCGAGGCTTTTTATGAGCTGCCAGGCTCAAAGCAAGGTTCAGCCAATCAATGGACGCGGGTACCATCCAGAGGGCCTTATGGTTCGGATACGACCATAGGAACCGGATACAACCAACAGGGGTTAAGCTAGGATTCGGGTACAATCCTGCCCCCTGCTGGCCATATAAAACTTAGCCAATCAATGGATTCGGATACGATCCATTGGGCTTATGCCATGTCCTCTTTGGTTCGGATACGACCTATGTTTGAACAGAATGGCATTATTAAGTTTGGGTATGTTCTCTTTGGTTCGAATACGACCTATGTTTGAACAGGAATCCCTTCAGTAAGTTTGGCTATGTTCTCTTTGGTTCAAATACGACCTATGTTTGAACAGGAAGCCCTTAAGTGGGTTTGGCTATGTTCTCTTTGGTTCGAATACGACCTATGTTTGAACAGGAAGCCCTTCAGTGGGTTTGGGTATGTTCTCTTTGGTTCGAATACGACCTATGTTTGAACAGGAAGCCCTTCAATGGGTTTGGCTATGTTCTCTTTGGTTCGAATACGACCTATGTTTGAACAGGAAGCCCTTCGGTGAATTACTGCTCTAGAGTGCATATGCCCTGCATAACCAGCTAGACCGATCAAAGTATTTGAAATATGACATATAATAAGAAATATATGGTTATCACCATAAGACACTTGTATTGGAAAAAAGGCTGAGCCCCCGGTTTACCGAGGGTGCCGGTTTATTCATTAATCATAATATATACATAGGATACAGTAGAGCTCATGGCTCAAGTATAGTAGGGCCGCAAGAGGGCGATGTTCCACAGCCTCTTCGTCTCTTCCTCCGATGTCCGTGAGTCCTTGTGTTCTCGAACGTCCACCAGATAATATGAAACGTTGTGTAGATTCTTGCTGACCACAAAGGGCCCTTCCCAAGGCGGGGATAACTTATGCATATCTGTTTGATCTTGGATGAGCCGGAGTACCAAATCTCCCTCTTGGAACGTCCTGGTTTTGATCCGGCGGCTGTGATATCTGCGCAAGTCTTGTTGATAAATTGCAGACCGTGTTGCTGCTATATTACACTCTTCATCCAGCCGGTCCAAACTGTCTTGTCTCGCCTGCTCATTGGTCACTTCAACATAGGCTGTCACCCTTGGTGAATCATGACGGATATCACTTGGAAGTACCGCTTCAGCACCATACACCATAAAGAAAGGTGTGTAACCTGTGGACCGGTTTGGCGTAGTATTGATACTCCAAAGAACAGAAGGTAACTCCTCAACCCAGCACCCTGGTGTTCTTTGCAAGGGAGTCATAAGCCGGGGCTTGATACCTCGCAAAATCTCCTGATTTGCTCTTTCAGCTTGACCATTGGATTGAGGGTGAGCTACAGAAGACACGTCCAGGCGAATATGCTCCCGTTGACAAAACTCTTCCATCTCTCCTTTAGATAAATTGGTGTCGTTGTCTGTGATGATGCTGTGTGGAAAGCCAAACCGGAAAATTACCTTTTTGATGAATTTAACCGCTGTTGCCGCATCACACTTGCTCACAGGCTCTGCCTCAATCCATTTTGTAAATTTATCCACAGCCACCAGTAGATGAGTTTTCTGATCTTGGGATTGTTTGAAGGGTCCAACCATATCAAGCCCCCAAGTCGCAAACGGCCAGGTTATCGGTATCATCCGGAGCTCCTGTGCCGGAACAAGAGCACGTCGTGAAAACTTCTGACAAGCATCACACTTCCGGACTAGATCCGCCGCATCAGCATGGGCTGTCAACCAATAGAACCCATGTCGAAAATCTTTAGCCACCAAGGACTTTGAACCGGCATGATGGCCACAATCCCCTTCATGGATCTCTCGAAGAATATCACAACCTTCCTCAGCTGACACACACCGCTGAAACGCTCCAGAAACTCTGCGATGATGAAGTTCTCCGTTTGCAATTGTCATGGACTTAGAGTGCCAGATTATCTGTCTTGCTTCGATCTCGTCGTCTGGCAGCTCTCCTCGGCTTAGATACTCCAAATAAGGCAGCATCCAATCGGGAATAACATGAAGTGCCGCAACTAGCTGTGCCTCCGGATCAGGAACAGCCAGGTCTTCCTCTGATGGTATTTGAACTGATGGACTGTGCAGCTCATCCAAAAAAGTATTCGGTGGTACCGGTTTACGTTGAGAACCCAGCCGGCTCAGAGCATCAGCCGCTTCATTCCTTCGCCGGTCTATGTGATACACCTGATATCCATTGAAATATCCTGCAACTGCTTCAACTTCTCGTCTGTAAGCTGCCATGAAAGGATCTCTTGAATCCCACTTGCCGGATACTTGCAGTGCCACTAAATCTGAATCGCCGAAGCACTTGACCCGGCTCAAGTTCATCTCCTTGGCCATCCGCAAGCCATGAAGCAACGCTTCATACTCTGCTGCATTATTAGTACAAGGAAACAATAAACGGAGGACATAACAAAACTTGTCTCCTCGCGGGGAAGTTAAAACAACTACAGCCCCCGAGCCTTCTAACTGCCTTGAACCGTCAAAGTGAATCATCCAGTATGTAAGATCCGGCTTCCCCTCTGGTGTTTGCAGTTCTGTCCAATCATTGATGAAATCCACCAATGCTTGAGATTGGATAGCGGTGCGTGGCACATATTTCAATTCGTGTGGGCTGAGCTCAATGGCCCACTTCGCCACTCTACCCGTAGCTTCCCTGTTCTGGATTATATCCCCCAATGGTGCTGAACTAACCACAGTTATCGGGTGGCCTTGGAAATAATGTTTCAACTTTCGGTTTGCCATGAAGACACCATATACCAGCTTCTACCAATGTGGGTACCTTTGCTTAGACTTAATGAGAACTTCACTGACATAGTAAACCGGACGCTGAACCGGGTACTCCTTCCCTGCCTCCTTGCGTTCAACCATGATTGCTACGCTGATTGCCCGTGCGTTGGCGGCGACGTATAACAGCAACGGCTCATTATCAACAGGGGCAGCAAGAACCGGCGGTTGCGCCAATTGCCGCTTTAAATCCTCAAACGCAGCGTTGGCCTCATCGCTCCATATAAACCGGTCCGTCTTTTTCAGCATCTGATAAAGCGGTATTGCCTTCTCTCCCAAATGGCTGATGAACCGGCTCAATGTTGTGATTCGGCCAGCGATACGCTGAACATCATTGATGCAAACTGGTTTAGTCAAAGATGTGATTGCCTTGATCTTCTCCGGATTAGCTTCTATCCCCCTGTTAGACACCAAGAATCCAAGGAGCTTGCCCGCCGGAACACCAAAGGCACACTTCTCCGGATTAAGCATCATTTTATAGGCTCGAAGATTGTCAAAAGTCTCTTTGAGGTCCTATATCAGCGTCTCTTCCTTCCTTGATTTTACCACAATATCATCCACATAGGCATGAACATTCCTCCCTATCTGCCCCTTAAGACAATTCTGGACGCAACGCTGATAAGTTGCTTGGGCACTCTTGAGCCCAAAGGGCATAGAAACATAGCAAAAAGCACCAAAAGGCGTTATGAAGGATGTCTTCTCCTGGTCTTTAACTGCCATCTTGATCTGGTGATATCCTGAATATACATCCAAAAAACTTAGCCGCTCACATCCCGTTGTAGCATCAATGATCTGATCAATGCGAGGGAGAGCAAAAGGATCAGTTGGACAAGCTTTGTTTAGGTCCGTGTAATCTACACACATTCTCCACTTTCCATTCTTCTTTAACACCAGCACCGGATTAGCCAACCACTCCGGGTGAAAAACTTCAACTATGAACCCTGCGGCCAAAAGCCTGGCCACTTTTTCCCTATAGCCTTGCGCCTTTCTTCATTGAAGCGGCGTAGATACTGCTTGACCGGTTTAAACTTCGGATCAATATTAAGACTGTGCTCAGCGAGTTCCCTCGGTATACCTGGCATGTCAAAAGGTTTCCATGCAAAGATATCCCGGTTCTCACGGATGAACTCGATGAGCGCGCTTTCCTATTTAGGGTCAAGGTTAGCGCTGATAGTGAACTGCTTGGATGAATCGCCCGGCACAAAGTCAACTTGCTTGGTCTCCTCTGCCGATTTAAACTTCAACGCCGGATCATGCTCCGTAGTTGGCTTCTTCAACGGGGACATATCCGCTGGATCAACATTGTCTTTGAATTACTTCAACTCCTCCGTAGCACATACTGCCTCCGCGTAGGCAGCGTCTCCTTCCTCACACTCCAAAGCAATCTTGCGACTTCCATGAAGCGTGATTGTTCCTTTGCGACCCAGCATCTTGAGCTGTAGATAAACATAACACGGTCTGGCCATAAATTTGGCGTAAACCGTCCTCCCGAATAGAGCATGATAAGGGCTCCGGATCTTGACGACTTCAAAGGTTATCATCTCTGACCTGGAATCCTGTTCATCTCCAAAGGTAACTTTTAGGTCAATTTTCCCAACTGGGTAAGCTGATTTACCTGGCACCACTCCATGAAACACCGTATTTGATTGTCTTAGCTTTTTATCCGTCAGCCCCATGCGACGGAAAGTCTCATAATATAAGATATTGATGCTACTGCCGCCGTCCATGAGGACCTTGGTGAACTTGTATCCACCCACCTGTGGTGCTACTACCAAGGCCAAGTGGCCCGGATTATCAACTCGCAGCGGGTGATCCTCCCTGCTCCACACAATGGGTTGCTCTGACCAGCACAGGAATTGCGGCGTCGCCGGTTCAACCGCGTGGACCGCCCGCTTCAAAACTTTTTGATCTCGTTTACACAAAATCATGGTGAACACATGATACTGCCCACTACTCAACTCCTTCGGATTACTCTGATATCCGGATTGCGGCTGCTGTTGCTGACGCTGCTGATTACCTTGGTTATTGTGATTACCCTGGCCCTGCTGTTGGTTGTTTTGGTTATTGTAACCACCTTGACCATGCTGCTGATTGCCTTGGTTACTATAGCCGCCTTTACCATATTGGTTATTGCCTCGGTTATTATAATCACTGTTGTTGCCACGATATCCTGATCCGGAACCGTTCCCCTGGTGACCTGGACCGTAAAATCCTGGGCCTGAACCGCCGCCTGGAGGCCCGTTGTTGGAACTGAACCGGCTCATTACGGCTTCCATCATGTTCTTACATTCTCCTATAGTGTGTTTTGCTGGACGTTCCCTTGAGCCGTGTTTTGGACAAGGCTCATTTAACTCTTGCTCCCAGCTAACGGTCCTTCCGCTGGTTTGCAGAGGTGGCTTACCCTTATTGCGCTGAAAACCCCCTTGAACTTGGGTATTGGCCACGAAATCAGAGCCATCCTCTGCTTTTCGCTTGCCTAAGAAACTTGCACCAGCCGGACTAACCTGTGCCGGTTTACCAGGCTTATTGACCTTTCCAGCTTTGTCTCCTTCCGCTTCTGGATACTTAGTGTTGTCGGAGTCCCCGTACTTCACCAAAGCGCTCATGAGAGTTCCCATGTCATTACAATCCCGTTTAGGCCGTCCCAGTTTTAACTTGAGAGACTTGATGGCTTCTCGCCCCTCGTTGGTTACCCCAAGTGGAAGGTTTGAGATGTAGTGTAGCGGAAGTTTTCCCTTGGAAAGATACCAAGGATCGATTTCCCCTGAGACTCCTAGTTTCAACAAGAAGGTGTCAACTGCTAACGGCGCCAGATATTAGCAATCAACGTGGACCTGCACACAAATACAAATAACTTTGCTCCCAACGAGTACAGAGAGGTTGTCAACCCCTCCGGCCTTGTCGTTTACAAAGGGTCAAACGCAAGTGATAATAGTGATAGGTAAAATTGTAACTAGTATGGAAAAGCAGAAAGTAAATAGCGGATGTGATCAGTGATGGTAATATGGACCGGGGTCCCATGATGTTCACTAGTGATGTCTCTCTCCCAAAAGACGATAAAACAGCTATTTGAGGTAAATGAATTACAGCTGGGCAATTGACAGAATTATGTGCGCAAACCAATGCTAACTATGCTGCAAAAAAGGTAGAGGTTCAAAGCATGGGCGGTACGCCAAGGCAAGTAGACCGAAATCCATCTGCATCTACTACTAATCATCCACCTTGAGATATCTATCCAGAACATCTCGCTGGTATTAAGTTGCGAGTCCCACCCATAGTGTAAACTCAAAGCAACAGACAACTGCATTAAAAGAACTTTGCGTAAAGTAAACAGTCCTTGCACCCGCAGGCACAAGCACCGTTGTTTTCCCCCTTGTGGCAACAGCACATCCCCTAGACTCATGTTTTTGTCACTCAAGCTAGTCATCGAGGGGCATGAACCCACAATCGAGCATAACGTTCCCTCTTGGGGTCACTACCTACTACTTGGCCAAAGCAATAAATGGCAACGGAGAACATGCAAGAATTACTTACGAACATAAATATAAAAGAGGTAAATCAAATATATTACTCAAACACAATCTGAACATAATCTCACAATCCATCGGATCCCAGCAAACTCATCAAAGCAACAGCATAAGGATTACATATGTGCCTCGATCATGTAGGGCAGCTCACGAGGTCTAATTAGTGAAGCACAAGAAGGGGAGGAGAACATCACATAGCTACTGGTCATGGACCCATGGTCCAAGGGAGACTACTCACAACTCATTCGGGAGGCGTCCATGGTGGTGGAGAGGCTCCCGGTGGTGATCCTCCCCTCCGGCAGGGTGCCGGGAAGAGTTCTCCAGGTGCTCCCGATCCTGGAAGCGTGGCGGCGGCGGAACAGAGATGAGATCGCGAAAAAGGGTTCCCGTCTCGAGGGTTTCGGGACGCGTGTTAAATATATGCCAAAGGGGGCATCAGCGGAGGCCTGGGGGGCCCAGGCGCCCCCCCGGCGCGGCCAGGAGGGGGGCCGCGCCACCAGGGCGCCTGGAGCCCTGGTGGCCCCCCTCCGGCTCTACTTTGGTTGCCGGGAAGCATCTGGAACGCTGATTTTTTATATAATTTTTCCGGGATTTTTCTGGCAGTTTACGTGATGGGAAAACCTGAAATACAAAAACAGCAGAAAACAGAAACTGGCACTGGGGTGCATTGAGTTAATAGGTTAGTCCAAATATGATCAAAAGTGTATGGAAGTGTATAAATATCATAGCAATATCACCCAAAAGAGGCATGGAGCAAGCAGAAATTATAGATACGTTTTGGACGTATCAACATCCCCAAGCTTAATTCCTGCTCGTCCTCGAGTAGGTAAATGATAACAAGATTAATTTCTGTGGTGACATGCTATTAACCATATAGGACTTTTTCATAGTCACATGACAAAAGCTTACTGAGACAATGAATCTGTGGTAATTAAGTTGCCTTATGAGAAAATCACAAAGAACTGAAAGTTTTACAATATGATATTGAAACATCAAATAGATTTGTAATGAGCATGGTGTGCAAATATGATAAAGTGATATCTCGCTTGCCCCCTTTAGTGAAGCAAAACATAAATGCAGGGGCACCTCCAAGGTTTAAGTGAGGACTGGATACAATGATTTCAGAATAAACGATATCACAATCATGCAAAAGACAATGCTACTTTGGGACAATGCACATTACACTCAGAATGACAATCATGCTCCCAGTAGTTGGTGCTTTAAAAGAAGGTGGAGACTCTCGAACCGTGGCTTTTGTTGGCAAGGTTGAAAACCCGTGGTCGGAAACAAAGACAAAACATGTACCAGAGCTCTTGGTTTTAAAAACAGAGGTAATAATTATTTTTTTGGATCATGCATGTTTCGTCAACGAATGCTAGCAGACAACTCAATCACTTCTTGAGATGGACAAGTTTCGAGGAACGGCTCCCGAATGAGGACGATCACATCCTCTTAATCTCCTTTGTTTATCACTGCCAAAGTTTTCTGATTTCTCATGAACAAAGCGTGAAGGAGGGTTTGTTTGTTATATTATTTTTGAGTCGGGCGCACTCTTTGCCAGTTCCTTCTCGTATTATGGGTTTGCACATTAGACATGCAATCCCGGGGTGAATCTTGTCCAACTTAAAAAGATCATGAATTAACTACTACTACCTCATGAACTAAAACAGAGGCACAAAACAGAAATGCATTTTTTTGAATAATTTCGAGATGGTACATGAAAGTCTTCGTTGGGAATGCTAGGTAAATACCATGTATAGGAAGGTATGGTGGACTCATATGGCATAACTGGTTTAAAAGAATTTGGATGCACAAGCAGTCAGTCCGCTTAGTACAGGTGGAGGTTAGCAAAAGACTGGGAGCGACCAACTAAAAGAGCAATGACGGTCATAATCATGCAGAGCGACAAAGCAACATTGAATCAGGCATGGAAGTTATATCGCTACTCAGAAACAAAAGATCATCAAGGCTTGACAGACTTTCTTTACAGTCTTAAATATGCGTGAGCATACGCCAAGTCAATCAAAATAAATTCTTGAAGGAAGATATTACTAAACCATACCACATCATAGGCAAACAAATCATGTTGGTACTCCAATAACTCATTGGAAACCCCCCAGCTATTTGAGACTAAGCATAAGAAAACATGAACTACTAAGCACCATTATGCACGTAGCATTTTTATCATAGACATATCGACCAATGCAACAGAAGCAAACTCTCTTAATAAGATAAGCATGATAACTAAAGAGAGTTCAAGCAACCAACTAAACAAAAGCTCTTTAAAAAGATAAGCATGAAAACTAAGAGCTAAGCATGATAGTAGCTATTGAAAGACAAAGAACACACACAGCAAAGATAGACATGAAAATTCTATGTTATGTTCTAGGTTGAAGTGGAGCGTGTTTCTCTCCCACACAAAGAAAGCTGAGTTCCGACTCGTTATGAAAAGCTAAAGAAAACTAAAAAGGAAACTAAAAGCAAGACGCTCCAAGCATAGCACATAACACATGAAGTGATAAAAATATAGTGGAACGAAAGATGAACTGATAATGTTGATGGAGAAGGGGATGCACGGGGGCATCCCCAAGCTTAGACGCTTGAGTCTTCTTGAATATTTCTTGGGGGTGCATGGGGGCATCCCCAAGCTTGAGCGTTTGACACTCCTGAATCTTTTTATCATCTTCCCTCGCACACTTGAAAACTCCCTTCATACATAACTCATCAGAATCTGATTAGCGAGGTTAGTACCCTTAATAAAATAATTGTTCCTTGCTGGAAATAAGGATATTCTTGAAGGTCTACTGTTTCTCAAGATTGCCAAAAGGTTTTTGCAAAGAAAAAGCAAGCTCAAGGTTTGCAAAATGAAAGAAAGGCAAAACAGGACAGAATCTGTGAAAAACAGAACAGCAGGTAGTAAATGATTTTTTCGGGGCACTTCTGCAACTCTAATCAAAAAACTCATAACAGACGCCCGAAAGACAATTGTATAGAGCACGCTGTCGAAAAAATTCAGACCAAAAAGATGATCTGGTGATTTTATACGAATTTTTCTATCCAAGGACAGAATTTGTTTCCTGGACAGCACGTCACAACTTTTGAACTTTCTTGCAATCAGAGGTTACACTTGGCACAAAGTTGAAAAGTAAAGATACAATGATGATGCTACTGTATTAACAACATCAAGACACAACAAAAGCAAAATAAAATTTATTCATTGTGGGTTGCCTCCCAAAAGCGCTTTCTTTTATGCCTTTAAGCTAGGCATAATGCAAAAAGATCAAGTTTTATCAAGAGTAAAAGAATAGCTAGCCCGTATAACGGACTCAAAAGGTAACTTAATCTTCTTTCTAGGGAAGTGTTCCATCCCTTTCTTAAGAGGAAATTGGAATTTTATATTCCCCTCTTTCATGTCAATGATAGCACCAACGGTGCGTAGAAAAGGACGTCCCAAAATAATTGGACAAGAAGGTTCACATTCAATGTCCATAATAGTAAAATCAACAGGAACATAATTGTCATTGACAATGATAAGAACATCGTCGATCCTCCCCAAAGGTTTCTTTATGGAAGAATCAACGAGACGAACACCAAAAGAACAAGAATCAAAAGGTTTCAATTTAAGCATGTCATATATTCTTTTGGGCATAACGGAGGTACTAGCTCCAACATCACATAAAGCATAGCAAGAGAAGTTATTCAACTTAATTTTAATCATAGGATCCCAACCATCTTCTAGCTTTCTAGGCATGGAGGCTTCTACTCTAAGTTTCTCCTCCCTAGCTTTGATGAGAGCATTCGTGATATGCTCTGTGAAGGCAAGGTTAAGCGTGCTAGTGCGGGGATCTCTAGACATCTTGTGAAGGAAATCAATAACTTCGGTAAGAGTGCAATTATCAAAATCAAGGTCACTACTATCAAGTAAAGTGGTAGTGGTGTCCTTTAGGTTCACTTGTTTGGTAGTTTCTATGGTCATAGCATCACCGTTAATAGGTCCATTGGGACCAGGAGTGCATTGGGTGCTAAGAGTTTGGATATCCTCAACAACTTGGATAGTAGCAACAGTGTGGTGGGTAGGAAGGTTCTTAATTCTATCTTCTTCCTCCCTTTCTCTAGCCCATCTCTCTTTAAGTTGGCCAACATCCTAATGTTTTCATTAATTTGCACTTGAATAGCATTCATAGGAGTGACCTTCCTCTCCTCAAGAGGAGAGGTTCTAATTTTAAGCAATTCTACCTCATGGGCTAAATTGTCTACCTTCGAAGAGAGATCATCTAGTTTGTTTAGTTTTTCTTCTACACTCTTATTAAAGGCTTTTTGGGTAGTGATGAAATCTTTAAGCATAATCTCTAGTTCAGTAGTGGAGTTCTTGGTGCTAGGATAAGCATTGTTATTCCCATAAGAATTAGAGGGGAACGGTCTAGGATTGCTACCAAAATTACTCCTATAAGCATTGTTGTTGAAATTGTTTCTAGAGATAAAGTTAACATCTACTTGTTCTTGAGCAATCAAAGAATTCAAGGGAACATCACGAGGATCAACAGAAGATTGCTTCGAAAGTAGAGACATGATCAAGTCAACTTTTTCATTTAGGGAGGAAATCTCCTCGAGAGAGTTTACCTTCCTACCTGTTGGAGCGCGTTCGGTGTGCCATTGGGAATAATTGGTCATCATATCATCGAGAAGCTTTGTGGCAGCACCAAGTGTAGTTGACATAAAGGTTCCTCCCGCGGCCGAATCTAACAAGTTCCGCGAGGTAAAGTTCAAGCCTGCATAAAAAGTTTGGATAACCATCCAAGTAGTCAAACCATGAGTAGGGCAGTTCTTGATAAGAGATTTCATACGTTCCCAAGCTTGGGCAACGTGTTCATTATCCAATTGTTTAAAATTCATTATGTTACTTCTTAGTTGGATAATTTTAGCAGGTGGACAGTACTTTCCAATAAAAGCATCTTTGCACTTGTCCCATGAATCTATGCTATTTCTAGGCAAAGATTGAAACCAAATTTTAGCTCCTCCTCTCAAGGAGAAAGGAAAAAGCTTAAGCTTAACAATATTACCATCTATTTCTTGGTACTTTTGCATATCACAGAGTTCAACAAAATTGTTTAAGTGTAAAGCAGCATCATCTCCAGCACCGGAGAATTGATCTTTCATAACTAGGTTCAGTAAAGCAGGTTTAATTTCATAAGAAGGTGCTGAAGTGGCAGGTGTAGTGATAGGCGTGCAAATAAAGTCATCGTTGTTATGACTAGAGAAGTCACACAACTTGGTGTTCTCGGTGGAACCCATAGCAGCAAGCAAGCAAGATAACTATTTTTGTGATTTTCGATAAAGGATACTAAAGCAAAAACTGAAAGGTAAACTAACAAGACTAAAAAGCAAAGGTAAAAGATAGCATGCAACTCCCCTATCTTGAAGAGTGGAGTCCCCGGCAACGGCGCCAGAAAACTTTGCTTGATGGCTTCTCGCCCCTCGTTGGTTACCCCAAGTGGAAGGTTTGAGATGCAGTGTAGCGGAAGTTTTCCCTTGGCAAAGATACCAAGGATCGATTTCCCCTGAGACTCCTAGTTTCAACAAGAAGGTGTCAACTTCTAACGGTGCCAGATATTAGCAATCAACGTGGACCTGCACATAGATACAAATAACTTTGCTCCCAACGAGTACAAAGAGGTTGTCAGTCCCTCCGGTCTTGTCGTTTACAAAGGGTCAAACGCAAGTGATAATAGTGATAGGTAAAATTGTAACTAGTATGTAAAAGCAGAAAGTAAATAGCGGATGTGATCAGTGATGGTAATATGGACCGGGGTCCCATGATGTTCACTAGTGATGTCTCTCTCCCAAAAGACGATAAAACAGCTATGTGAGGTAAACGAATTACAGCTGGGCAATTGACAGAATTATGTGCGCAAACCAATGCTAACTATGCTGCAAGAAAGGTAGAGGTTCAAAGCATGGGCGGTACACCAAGGCAAGTAGACCGAAATCCATCTGCATCTACTACTAATCATCCACCTTGAGATATCTATCCAGAACATCTCGCTGGTATTAAGTTGCGAGTCCCACCCATAGTGTAAACTCAAAGCAACAGACAACTGCATTAAAAGAACTTTGCGTAAAGTAAATAGTCCTTGCACCCGCGGGCACAAGCACCATTGTTTTCCCCCTTGTGGCAACAGCACATCCCCTAGACTCATGTTTCTGTCACTCAAGCTAGTCATCGAGGGGCATGAACCCACAATCGAGCATAACGTTCCCTCTTGGGGTCACTACCTACTACTTGGCCAAAGCAATAAATAGCAACGGAGAACATGCAAGAATTACTTACGAACATAAATATAAAAGAGGTAAATCAAATATATTACTCAAACACAATCTGAACATAATCTCACAATCCATCGGATCCCAGCAAACTCATCATAGCAACAGCATAAGGATTACATATGTGCCTCGATCATGTAGGGCAGCTCACGAGGTCTAATTAGTGAAGCACAAGAAGGGGAGGAGAACTTCACATAGCTACTGGTCATGGACCCATGGTCCAAGGGAGACTACTCACAACTCATCCGGGAGGCGTCCATGGTGGTGGAGAGGCTCCCAGTGGTGATCCTCCCCTCCGGTAGGGTGCCGGGAAGAGTTCTCCTGGTGCTCCCGATCTTGGAAGCGCGGCGGCGGCGGAACAGAGATGAGATCGTGAAAAAGGGTTCCCGTCTCGAGGGTTTCGGGACGCGTGTTAAATATATGCCAAAGGGGGGCATCAACGGAGGCCTGGGGGGCCCAGGCGCCCCCCCGGCGCGGCCAGGAGGGGGGCCGCACCACCAGGGCGCCTGGAGCCCTGGTGGCCCCCCTCCGGCTCTACTTTGGCTGCCGGGAAGCTTCTGGAACGCTGATTTTTTATATAATTTTTCCGGGATTTTTCTAGCAGTTTACGTGATGGGAAAACCTGAAATACAAAAACAGCAGAAAACAGAAACTGGCACTGGGGTGCACTGAGTTAATAGGTTAGTCCAAATATGATCAAAAGTGTATGGAAGTGTATAAATATCATAGCAATATCACCCAAAAGAGGCATGGAGCAAGTAGAAATTATAGATACGTTTTGGACGTATCAAGACTCAAACCGGCAATTGTTTTCCAGTGTCACTATCGCCGTACTGGGGTTGATACCGTTCGAAGAGTGCAAGATTTCTGATACTCGCCGCACCCATGCACTTGTAGACTCATGTTCTCCTTGTACACAGGCTGCTAGATCTACTATTGACATCGGCTGCTTGCATGTATCCTTGAAGTTTTTGATAAACTGGCGACGTAACTCTCCCCACGATCCGATAGAATTAGGGGGTAAACCCTTTAGCCAGGTCCGGGCTGTACCTTCAAGCATCATGGTGAAGTATTTCGCACAAGCCGCTTCATCCACGTCCAACATCTCCATGGCCATCTCGTAACTCTCAACCCAAGCTTCCGGTGCCAAATCTGCTGTGTAATTAGGCACTTTACGTGGACCTTTAAAATCCTTGGGCAGCTTCACGCTCCGTAAAGCGGGGATAAGACATTGCACCCCAAAGGAGCTCGTTGTGACTCCTGTCTCTACTGTGGTTGTGTGAACCGGCGTCGTTTGACGGACCTCCTCACGGGCCACAGATCTAACCCGGTTTGCATCCTGAGCTTGCATCCACGCCTGCCGGATTATTTTGTCTGTGACGGTGTCGCCTGCGTTCACTACTAGACACTTCTGGCTCCTCCCAATGCCTAGTGTAACTCCGGCTGTGGCGTGGTGTTGAATGGAGCCTCTCCCTGCTATAAGAATATGCTTGTTGTTGTGTTAATGTCGTGTTAAGCAGATCCTTGACCCTGTGTGCCCACAACGCCACGGGGGATGTCCCCTCAATGGGTAAAGCGGCCAAGCGTGAAGCAGCAGCAAAGATGTTGTCCAAAGGATTTGAATAATGACCCGGAGGGGTAGGAACGTGAGGCGCAGACGTAATCCGCCGATCTTGCTCCGCAGTAGGCTGCTGAACCGGCTCATCCCTTGCTGGGGCTGCCCTCCGTTTAAAGCCGGATCATTGCTGGTCCCCGCTCCTGGTGTCCTGAAAAGATCTGTCGCCTCGTAAACCGGCGGTAGACGAGACTGGTACTTCCGACTCCTTACTCCCTGTGCAGAGGCCTGCTCCATCCTTAGATGAAAAGCCTGATCATCCAGCTCTGCCTGCCTCATTACTGTCATAGCCTTCTCTGCTTTCAGACTTTCCCTCGCTTGATCGATCCGGCCCTTTAGCTGAAGGAGCTCTGCATCATGTTGCGCCTTGTCTGCTGGAGCTACCTCTGCCATGGCTCGGGCTGTGAACTCCTCGACCAAGGTGGATAGAACGTCAGTGGGTGAGAGGGCCTGGCCGCTCCCCCCTACACCAGCTTCTGCTGTCGCCCCGATCACCGTGGACTGTGGCGTAGGTTGTGAACCGGCCATAAAGACAGCCACCCGGTTTGGCGGGTCAAAGGGGTCCGGAATACTGTCTCCGTCGGACTCGCCCTCAGACCGGCCGTCCCGCAACTGATACAAAGACTCAGTATCTCCGGATGAAGATTCATCATCGGAATAGATAATTGTCTCGCCACCGGAATCCGGTCCGTCCTCGGTTTGAACCCCGTGAACTGGTCCAACGAAAACGCGCTTCATGGCGGGCTGAATCTGGGCCGACCTCGCACACTGAGCCGGCTCGACGATGTTGGGGAAGACGTCCGGCTCAGGTCCCGGTTCGCTGATCTTGCCGATGAAGACGTGGATGCCACCGAAGGGAACCCGGTACCCGTATTCGATTGAATCGTCCTCCAGTCCCCAACCTGCGTCGTCGATTTAGATCCGGCCGCGGTGACTCTTAGTCATCCGGCCGACCGCGTAGCCCCTGAGCCCTTCAAAGCTGCCCTTCAAGAACTCGAAACCATCGTGCGGAGGTCCCACGGTGGGCGCCAACTGTCGTGGAATTAACACGGCAGATGTCCGGTTTAACATACTTGATAATGGAACCATCGCACGGGTTAGCTTGAAGGGGTTAAAAGCACACAAAGGGCACAAGGGGATTTATACTAGTTCGGCCCCTTCGAGGAAGGTAAAAGCCCACGTCTAGTTTGGTTTGGTATTGCTTGGGCGTCAATGAACAGGGAGCGGATCGCTTGTCTGTATCTCGACGGGTTGTTTCTTGTCCTTGAACCGTCGCCGGGCCGTCCCTTTATATAGAGGCGACGCCCGGTCCGGTTTACAGAGTCCCGAGGCCGGCTCATACTTGTGTCCGCCTCGGTCTCTGCTCTTTCTTCCTTGTTCCTCAAGTTACATGATTAGGCAGTTTACAAACCGTAACTCTACATATGGGCCCTAAGCCTCCTTGGGCCGTAATCTCTTACTGGGCATTACAACTATACAACAATATTATCATAATCCGGTTTATACTAGCCGGTTTATACCTGCTAGTAGTATCCCTGACAATCCTCATATCTCAAAACAATCATCAAGCATCAAACTTCTCATAGTATTCAATGCACTTTATATGAAAGTTTTTATTATACTCATCTTGGATGCCTATCATATTAGGACTAATTTTATAGCCAAAGCAAATTACCATGTTGTTCTAAAGTACTCTCAAAATAATATAAGTGAAGCATGAGAGATCAATAATTTCTACATAATAAAACCACTACCGTGCTCTAAAAAGATATAAGTGAAGCACTAGAGCAAAATTATCTAGCTCAAAAGATATAAGTGAAGCACAAAGAGTATTCAAATAAATCTTGATTCATGTGTGTCTCTCCCAAAAGGTGTGTACAGCAAGGATGATTGTGGTAAACTAAAAAGCAAAGACTCAAATCATACAAGATGCTTCAAGCAAAACACATATTATGTGGTGAATAAAAATATAGTCTAAAGTAAAGTTACCGATAGACGAAGACAAAAGAGGGGATGCCTTTCCGGGGCATCCCCAAGCTTAGGCTTTTGGTTATCCTTGAATTTTACCTTGGGGTGCCTTGGGCATTACAAGCTTAGGCTCTTGCCACTCTTTATTCCATAGTCCATCAAATCCTTACCCCAAAACTTGAAAACTTCACAACACAAAACTTAACAGAAAATCTCGTGAGCTCCGTTAGTATAAGAAAACAAACCACCACTTTAAGGTAATGTATTGAACTCATTCTTTATTTATATTGGTGTTAAACCTACTACATTCCCACTTCTCTCTAGTTCATACCCCCCGATACTACTCATAGATTCATCAAAATAAGCAAACAACACACGAAAAACAGAATATGTCAAGAACAGAACAGTCTGTAGCAATCTGTAACTTTCGAATACTTCTGTAACTCTAAAAATTCTGGAAAAAAAATTGGTGGACGTGAGGAATTTGTCTATTAATAATCTGCAAAATGAATCAACTTAAAAGCACTCTCCAGTAAAAAATGGCAGCTAATCTCATGAGCGTAAAAGTTTCTGTTTTTACAGCAAGATTGCAAAGACTTCACCCAAGTCTTTGAAGGAAATATGCCCTAGAGGCAATAATAAAGATGTTATTTGTATTTCCTTATATCATGATAAATGTCTTTTATTCATGCTAGAATTGTATTAACCGGAAACTTAGTACATGTGTGGATACATAGACAAAACAGTATGTCCCTAGTATGCCTCTACTAGACTAGCTCATTGATCAAAGATGGCTATGTTTCCTAGCCATAGACATGAGTTGTCATTTGATCAACGGGATCACATCATTAGGAGAATGATGTGATGGACTAGACCCATTCGTTAGCATAGCACTATGATCGTTTAGTTTTACTGCTATTGCTTTCTTCATGACTTATACATGTTCCTATGACTATGAGATTATGCAACTCCCGAATATCGTAGGAACACCTTGTGTGCTATCAAACGTCACAACGTAACTGGGTGATCATAAAGATGCTCTACAGGTGTATCCGAAAGTATTCGTGGTGTTGGCATAGATCAAGATTAGGATTTGTCACTCCGAGTGTCGGAGAGGTATCTCTGGGCCCTCTCGGTAACACACATCATAATAAGCCTTGCAAGCAAAAGACTAATGAGTTAGTCACGAGATGATGTGTTACGGAACGAGTAAAGAGACTTGCCGGTAACGAGATTGAACTAGGTATGGAGATACCGACGATCGAATCTCGGGCAAGTAACATACCGATGACAAAAAGGAACAACGTATGTTGTTATGCGGTTTAACCGATAAAAGATCTTCGTAGAATATGTAGGAGCCAATATGAACATCCAGGTTCCGCTATTGGTTATTGACCGGAGATGAGTCTCGGTCATGTCTACATAGTTCTCGAACCCGTAGGGTCCGCACGCTTAACGTTTGATGACGATCGGTTTTATGAGTTTATGAGTTTTGATGTACCAAAGGTAGTTCGGAGTCCCGGATGAGATCACGAACATGACGAGGAGTCTCGGAATGTCCGAGACATAAAGATTGATATATTGGACGACTATATTCGGACACCGGAAGTGTTCCTGAAAAGTTTCGGATTTAACTGGATTGCCGGAGGGGGTTACCGGAACCCCCTACGAGGGGGGATGGTCCATAGTGGGCCTTAAGGAAAGGAGAGAGGCAGCCCATAGAGGCTGGTGTAGGATCGAAAGTATGTCTAGAGGGGGGGTGATTAGACTACTTGTCAATATAAAAGTTCTGCCTTTTGACAAAGAACAGTTTTTGGCAGATTCACAATTATGATCAAGTCAAGCATCACCCTACACATGCAATTCTAGAGTATAGGCAGCGGAAAGTAAATTGCACATGTAGTAAAGAGAGGTGGAGAAGAGCAAACGCAATTTTGGAGACGCGGTGATTTTTCCCGTGGTTCCGATAGGTGGCGCTATCGTACATCCACGTTGATGGAGACTTCAACCCACGGAGGGTAACGGCTGCGCGAGTCCACGGAGGGCTCCACCCACGAAGGGTCCACGAAGAAGCAACCTTGTCTATTCCATCATGGCCTACGCCCACGGAGGGCTAGCCTTACTCGGGGTAGATCTTCACGAAGTAGGCGATCTCCTTGCCCTTACAAACTTCTTGGTTCAACTCCACATCTCGACGACGGAGGCTCCCAAGCGACACCTAACCAATCTAGGAGGCACCACCCTCCAAAAGGTAATAGATGTTGTAGATGATGATGAACTCCTTGCTCTTGTGCTTCGAATGATAATCTCCCCAACACTCAACTCTCCTCACTGATTTGGCTGTGGTGGAAGAAAGGATTGAGTGGAAAGCAACTTGGGAAGGCTAGAGATCAAGCTTCATATGGTGGGAGTGGAGCAACTTGATCTCAACACAAGGGTAGGTAGTTCTCTTCTCAGAAATGTAAGGTAGGAGTGGTAGTTCTTTCTGATGGCTCTCTCCATGAATGAAGAGGGGGTGGAGGGGTATAAATAGCCTCCACACAAAATCCAACCGTTACACACATTTGAGCAATCTCGGTGGGACCGAAGTGGACAACTCGGTGAGACCGATAGTTCAAATAATGTGAACGTTGGGATTTTCGGTGGGACCGAATATACAATCTCGGTTAGTCCGATTCGTGCAATGACAAGAGCATGCCAGTTTCGGTGGGACCGACTTCATCATCTCGGTGACACCGATTTGATGACAGAAGGTTACAGAAACTTGGCAACTCATGTTTCGGTGAGACCGAGTTCAGAATCGGAAAATCCGAGTTTACTAGGGTTTGGCTTATGGCTGAGGTGGTTCATCTCGGTGTGACTGAGTTTGGAATATCCGTGGGACCGAGACTACTTATGAGTGTCTATGGCAGTGAAAGTTGCTGATAGTTTAGGAGATGTATCACTAAGCACTTGAGCAACCAGATCATCATCATAACCTCATCCCCTTTTAATAGTATTGGCTTTTCCTATGGACTCAATGTGATCTTGGATCACTAAACCAAAAATGGAGTCTTGAGCTTTTGCCAATGCTTGCCTTAGCATTTTGGGGGGTCCACTTCTTCAGTCCTTGCCATACCCATATCACTGAACTCTCTGAAATGATTCTCAAGTAACTATTAGTTCAATGATATATATGTTGTTATTAATTACCAAAACCACCCGGGGATTAGTTGCACTTTCAATCTCCCCCTTTTTGGTAATTGATGACAACATATAGATCAAAGCTTCGACAAAGGATATAATCAATGAATAATATCGTCGCTTTGAGAAGTATGTGATAAGCAAGAGCTCCCCCTAAATTTGTGCATTATTTAAGATTTGCGTTTGAATGCAAATGCACAATCGATTAGGATCATGGGTCACTCTTTCATGTCACATACATCTTGGTGGAGCGCACAAAATGATAAGAATGAACAGCATGCACCCAATCACCAAGACATGACTAAATGGTCATACGAGATAGGAATGGCATATGATAAGCATTAAGGACACATTAAAGCATAGTACGACCAAGCACTCATTAAGGTAGAATCAAACGGAGTATCAAACACACTGAATATCTCAAAAACCAAAAGTATCTCAGAGAAACCGCAAAAGAACGAAAGAGCAAAAGCGCAAAGACAACAGCATTCTCTCTGTCGAAGCCCTATGATCTATACAATTTCTCCCCCTTTGGCAACAAGTTACCAAAAAGTTCGAAAAAGCATAGAGCTAAGCGTCACTGTGGACTCTGCTGGCGGCTCCCGTCTGGGTTGATGTCGGAGTGGATATGACAGCATCGGCGAAGACTTCAGCTGATGTCTGTGCTGGAGGAGTGGACACTGGAGCTGGAGCTGGAGTAGGAGCAACTGCTGGAACTGTGGGAGGTGTTGAAGCTGTAGTCCTGGTGTCAGTCATTGGAATAGCAGCTGATCGGGATCCTTTGGGAACCGGAGCAGTCTGTCGATGAGAATCCTGGACTAAGTCATCCTGCAACTCACGCATGAGCTCTGCCTTGTCCTGCTTTGCTTCCTCAATGTCTGCCTCGAGCTTGTTGACGGTCACTTGTACTTCAGTCAGCTTCACGTCCAGAGCGTGGATCTTCTCGTCAACAATCCTCTCTAAGCTCTCCTGAGACTGTTCAATGCTGGCCAGGCGTTGTTCAATCCTTTGAATAGCTTCAAGAATTTGCTCTCCGAAACTCTTTGGTTTAGCTGCTGCTGCTGCTGCTGCTTCCTTGTCAGCTTTGGCTTTCTTAGCAGCTGCGATCTTGGCTTGACCTTCAACAGATGTCGGATCCTCCTCATCCATCACAACAACATTGTCTTCATGCTCTGGCTGCAACGGTAAATGTTCTCTATCCAACAAGAATGTGCCCGTGCCAAACTTGGCATTGATAAGCATCTGAATCTGCGGGGCAAATCCACATGACCTTTTCTGGTCAGCTGCAGTCCTCTTAATGGTCTCTACCATCAAGTCCATCACCTTGAAAGGTGCTCTCTCATCAAGTATGTGCAGCATGTTGATAGAGTATCCTCTGATCATGCGATCATCTCCATATTTGGGCATCAAGGTATGCCTCAAAATGGTATTAGTGGTAGGTAAGCCTGCCTGGAGATGGTAGACTGAGCCGAGCTTCCAGATTTCCAAATCCTCTGCTGGAACCTCTTTGTACATGTTTTTCATGGATTCATGATTCTTCTTTGGAATCCCATATATATCAATATCATCTTCTCGTTGCACTGGAGCATTCAGAATTTCTGCCCATTCTTCAACAGAAGAAGAAAACCTTTGACCTTCAGTCATCCACATAATCTTTCCATCAGGGTAGAAGTGAGTTGTGGCATAAAATTGCATTATCATCTCATCGTTCCAACTGGTCAATTTCTGACCTACAAAATCTGCAACTCCACATGCAGTGAAACTTTCATGCACATGTGGAAAGAAATCTCTGTGCTCTTCGCTGTCAATGTACTTCCAGTCAACATATCTGGTGTCTGCGACTATGGGCTTCTTGTCCATCAGCACGGTCTCATAGAAGTCATGCTGCTCTCTGGTGTGAAATCTGGGATCTACAGCAGTTCTTCTCCTCACGGCATATGGGTCAGTTTGTCTCCATAGCCTGAGACCTCTATCTTTCCTTGCCTTCATATCCTCAGCTTGAGGATGAGCATCATTATGGAGTGGCAGTTTTGGACGAAGTTTCAGCAAAACTGGTCCTTCATCATCAGACTCAGCTGGTGGCACATCATCCTTGTTCTTTTCAGACGCTGGAATGTTTCTGATGGTCCTCTTGGGCTTGGCAGCAGGCTTTGCTGGAGCTGCCTTAGCTGGAGCAGATTTCTTGGGCTTTGATGTGGCTCCAGCCTTAATGGCATCACCCATGAGCTTCGGCTTCTGAGGAGGAGGCTGGGGTGCTTCCTCATCCTCATCCTCTACTGCTGCATCTGCATGAGGATCAATATACATATCTGCTCTAGCTCCTGACACATGCACTATCCTCTTTCTCTTGGTGGTTTTCTTCACTTTGCTTGCAGCTGCCTCTCCCAAATTCAGCTTCTTAGCAACAGTTGACTGCTTGACTTTGCTGCTGCCCTTCTTAGATTGTTTATCTTGTTGCTCTTTGGCAACAACATTCCTTTTAGGCTTTGAGGTCACCTCTTCCTCAACAACAAAATATGAATCCTCATCATCTGAATTCCTCTTCTTTCTAGCTCTGGTGGCTGCAGGAGGCATGCCACTTGGTGTACTCCTCTCACCATCGTCGGATGAGCTACTAGGATCAGGACTAGTGCCTGCCTCTGGAATGTCTGCAATGGGTGTCTCTGACCTGTTCTCACTGTCACTGGCATCTGACATGGCTGACAACCTGTGAATAGATAAGGTGTAGGCAGAGAAGAAGAGTCATCACAAAATGCAGAAGTTTTTGCAAAAAAATGAGTTCAAATTCTAGTATTAAGTTTTCACAGAAGACATTTCGGTCAGACCGAGTTTAAGGTTCGGTGAATCCGAAGTGTTAAACAGGAGCTTGGCACACCACTTTCGGTTTGACCGAAGTGGGTTTCGGTCCTGCCGAAAACACTAGGGTTTCACAGAATCTTCATTTCGGTCACACCGATTTTGCACAACTCGGTTGGACCGAAGGGTGCAGTGCAATGGCCATAGGCCAAATCGGTCATACCGAAAATATAAAATCGGTCTCACCGAGATGTGTTCCGCGGAAACCTAACCCTATAACTTTTACTCGAATCTAGTTCAAACGAACCAATCTGGTGTACAGGAGGATTTCAATCGTGGCAAGATACTAGGCAATCCAAACGTGCATTGAATCGGAAATGGGAGCACGAGTGGGATCAAAACTCACCCTAACTTGGTGGAGTTTTTCTACGGCGGCAACGGCGCGGAGGAGATGGCCGTTGACGGCGACGGAGACCTGCGGCGAGGGCGCACAGGCGACGACGGCGACGATCCGGAGACCAAGGCAACGGCAGCAAGGGGTGTGGGGGCGAAACGTTTGAAGGAGGAATCAACGCGCGCGGCCCTCGGAATATATACCCCTTCGCTGTCGGTGGGACCGAGTTGTAAAACTCGGTGGCACCGAGATGGATAACTGCTAGGCAGTTATGCACTTCGGTCACGCCGAAAATCACAACTCGGTTTCACCGAGATGAAAACCTAGATCAGTCTAAATGCGTTCGGTTCGACCAAGTTTGAGTGAGTTGGTCTGACCGAAATCAATTAGAAGGTTTTGGAAATTAGCCCTTGACGGATCGGTGGCTCCGAGTGCTCCTCACCCGGAGGGTCCGAAAATGACTTGTTCACAATTTGTGATGTAAGCATGAATAGAATTTGAGACAAGAAAGCATAGATAGCTAGGGGAGGTACTTAGGCATTCTTGTCCATCCATTTGGTCAGAAAACTCAAAACGACCAAAACAACAAATGGATGTCCTTGAATGGATAAAATCATGCATCCAACATGCTCACACAATAAGATAGCAAATGAAATATGTGTCAAACATGCACAACCAAAACTCTAGCAACTAACACACAATTTGTCGATGACTAGGTCATCTTTATATGAGTATATTGACTTAGGAGCCAAATGAGAACATTTGATCATAGGTCATACTCATCGTTTAAGCACAAGTGGGGTTACCACTTTTACATAAAGCATTGATGTGTCCACATCATTTGAAGATGCTTTAGCTCAATTTTTTAGAGCAAAGCTCCCCCTAGATGTGAGAACCCCTTTTAAAGGGTCAAACTAACCTTGGGTTGTCGTAGAAGACTTCATGTAGATGTTGAAGATGTGGATGCTCAATGTTGATGGAGATCATCAAGAGTTGGGAGCTATCCTTTGGATTCGGGCACTTTCAATACCTACATGGGTTAGTCCCACAAGGAACAAACAAGGATATCCATGGACATAGATTGAAGTTCACAATAGATGATGTCCATGAAAGCAATGATTACCTTGTCCCTTGACTTACCAACAAGAGGGTTTGTGACTCCATGAACTAGTGCACGATGTGGAAGTTGATTGCACAAGCCTTTGCCAAAATGAATGTGAGTGAAGTATGTTGGCGGAGTCACCCTCAAGAACTTTCTAGTTCTTCTTCTTCGGGATCCACATCATCTTGATGGGAATCCTTGGGGTTGTAGTTGAGCTTGACGAAGTAGAACTTGACGTTTCCTTGGGAACCCACTTGACCATGGCTTGAGGTGCTTCAACAAAGGCATCAATCTCCTCTTGAAGCTTGTCCTTGGCTTTTAGCTTGTGGTCTTCTGGTGGAAGGTCATCTTGAGCTTGTTCCACATTGGAAGAAGTAGGATCATACTTCTCCTTTTGAGGAACAAACTGTGGAGTAGGATATTGACCTTCTTCCCACTCAACACCTTCGGCGTTGAACTTTCGCTCAAAACTAATTCCTTGATTCTTCCGGTGCCTTCCTTGCTTGCGAACAATTTCCTCAAAGTTCTTGCTTCCGGCAAGGCTCTTGTAGACACCTTTCTCTATGATCCCTTTCAATAAACTATTCTCTTGCTCAAGTGTAACTTGGCTTGAAACATTGTTAGTGGAATCAAGAGAACTACTAGAAGCAACAACATTGGATTTAGCATGGTTATTGTTACTGCTAGAGGAAGAATTTTTCTTATGCTTGTCATGCTTAGTCTTAATGGGTGGCAAGAAATTAGACAAGAGAAGTCGTTTGGCAAGATATGAAGAACTCTTCTTTCGAAGATCGTCATTGATTGCTTTTAGAAACTCATGTTCTTGCTCTAGAGTGAGCTTCTCGAAGCGTAGCTTCTCATGAGATCTTAGGAGCTCTCTATGATCTTCTTGAGTTGTTTCATGAGCTAACTTAAGAGTGTTTAGTTCTTTAGTTAGACGCTCAATCTCCTTCATAGCATTGTCATTCGACTCTTCTCGACTATAAAGACTACTAGCATGTTCATCGTTACTAGGCTCACTGGATTTATCATGCAAGAGCTCATCTTCACCAAGCAAGTCATCCTCATCACTATAGAAGTCAATGAATTCAGGGTGTGATACCTTGGGGCCTTTAGCCATGAAACATCTTCCAATTCCCTCATTTGGTGAATCAAATAAGTCGTAGGAGTTGGAGTTGGAGGATACGAGAGCAAGACCGGCAACACCTTCATCTTGACTGTAGTCGGAGTCGGAGTGATAGCTTCCTTCGGATTGATTGTCGGAGTCGGAGCCGGAGACCCATTCACCTACATGAGCTTGATGTTTTCTTCTTGTGTAGCTCCTTGATGACTTGTCTTTCCTCTCCGAATCCTTGCTTCTCCGAGAGGGTCTTCGTTCATAACGACCATCTCTACTCCTTCTCTCTTTCCGAGGTGACTCATCTCTTGAGCTTCTTCTTACTGGAGATTCTTCTCTTCTCTTGTGGGGAGCCGTACACTCATTTGAGTAGTGTCCGGGTCTTCCACAATTGTAGCAGTTTCGATCACGACTAGAAGATCTCTTTTCATCATATGATCTAGACTTTGAGCTTCTCTCTTTGCCTCTATTCTTGTAGAATTTGTTGAAGTTCTTGACCATTAGGCTTATCTCTTCATTGGAAACTAACTTGTCACTTGAGGTTGTGGGAGCATCACTTGTAGCTTTGTAAGCGCCACTTGACTTGTTGTGAAGCTCTTCCTTATCCTTAAGTGTCATCTCATGAGCAACAATTCTTCCAATGACTTCGGTTGGCTTGAGAGTCTTGTAGTTTGGCATCATTTGGATCAAAGTGCACACGGTGTCATACTTTCCATCCAAAGCTCTGAGAATCTTCTTGATGAAGAATCGGTCGGTCATTTCTTCGCTTCCTAAGCCGGCAATCTCATTTGTGATGAGAGCAAGCCTAGAGTACATTTCAGCGACTCCTTCACCATCCTTCATCTTGAACTTGTCAAGTTGACCTTGAAGAATATCTAGCTTTGATTCCTTCACGGACTCGGTACCTTCGTGCATTTCAACCAAAGTATCCCAAATCTCTTTTGCATTCTCAAGACGGCTGATTTTGTTGAACTCCTTGGGACACAAGGCATTGAAGAGAATGTCACAAGCTTGAGCATTGTTTTGCAACATCCGCAATTCTTCCGGTGTAGCTTCGCGATCCGGAACTTTTCCTTCCTCGAAGAATTCACCTTGCATACCAACACAAATAATGCCCCATGCGGCTGGGTTATGACCACGAATATGCATTTTCATTTTATGCTTCCAACTAGCAAAATTTGTACCATCAAAGTAAGGACCTCTACGAAAGTTACCCTCACTAGACGCCATACTCTCCTAGGTTGTGAAACCAAGCTTATGGTGTCCAATGCAATGGAAACCAATACAATGGAGACCAAAGCTCTGATACCACTTGTAGGATCGAAAGTATGTCTAGAGGGGGGGGTGATTAGACTACTTGTCAATATAAAAATTCTGCCTTTTGACAAAGAATAGTTTTTGGCAGATTCACAATTATGATCAAGTCAAGCATCACCCTACACATGCAATTCTAGAGTATAGGCAGCGGAGAGTAAATTGCACATGTAGTAAAGAGAGGTGGAGAAGAGCAAACGCAATTTTGGAGACGCAGTGATTTTTCCCGTGGTTCCGATAGGTGGCGCTATCGTACATCCACGTTGATGGAGACTTCAACACACAGAGGGTAACGGCTGCGCGAGTCCACGGAGGGCTCCACCCACGAAGGGTCCACGAAGAAGAAACCTTGTCTATTCCATCATGGCCTACGCCCACGGAGGGCTAGCCTTACTCGGGGTAGATCTTCACGAAGTAGGCGATCTCCTTGCCCTTACAAACTTCTTGGTTCAACTCCACATCTCGACGACGGAGGCTCCCAAGCGACACCTAACCAATCTAGGAGGCACCACCCTCCAAAAGGTAATAGATGTTGTAGATGATGATGAACTCCTTGCTCTTGTGCTTCAAAGGATAATCTCCCCAACACTCAACTCTCCTCACTGATTTGGCTGTGGTGGAATAAAGGATTGAGTGGAAAGCAACTTGGGAAGGCTAGAGATCAAGCTTCATATGGTGGGAGTGGAGCAACTTGATCTCAACACAAGGGTAGGTAGTTCTCTTCTCAGAAATGTAAGGTAGGAGTGGTAGTTCTTTCTGATGGCTCTCTCCACGAATGAAGAGGGGGTGGAGGGGTATAAATAGCCTCCACACAAAATCCAACCGTTACACACATTTGAGCAATCTCGGTGGGACCGAAGTGGACAACTCGGTGAGACCGATAGTTCAAATAATGTGAACGTTGGGATTTTCGGTGGGACCGAATATACAATCTCGGTTAGTCCGATTCGTGCAATGACAAGAGCATGCCAGTTTCGGTGGGACCGACTTCATCATCTCGGTGACACCGATTTGATGACAGAAGGTTACAGAAACTTGGCAACTCATGTTTCGGTGAGACCGAGTTCAGAATCGGAAAATCCGAGTTTACTAGGGTTTGGCTTATGGCTGAGGTGGTTCATCTCGGTGTGACTGAGTTTGGAATATCCGTGGGACCGAGACTACTTATGAGTGTCTATGGCAGTGAAAGTTGCTGATAGTTTAGGAGATGTATCACTAAGCACTTGAGCAACCAGATCATCATCATAACCTCATCCCCTTTTAATAGTATTGGCTTTTCCTATGGACTCAATGTGATCTTGGATCACTAAACCAAAAATGGAGTATTGAGCTTTTGCCAATGCTTGCCTTAGCATTTTGAGGGGTCCACTTCTTCAGTCCTTGCCATACCCATATCACTGAACTCTATGAAATGATTCTCAAGTAACTATTAGTTCAATGATATATATGTTGTTATTAATTACCAAAACCACCCGGGGATTAGTTGCACTTTTAGCTGGCCGGCGCCCCACCTAGGGATCCTAGTTGGACTAGGATTGGGGAGGCGCCACCTCTCCCTCTTTTCCTTTCCCTCTCTTCCTTCTTGGTGGACTCCTACTAGGAATAGGATTGCAATCCTATTCCTAGTAGGATTGCCCTAGCCGCACCATAGGAGGCCGGCCGGCCCTCCTCCCTTGCTCCTTTATATATGGGGGCAGGAGGGCACCCAAAGACACACAAGTTGAATTGTTCCAGCCGTGTGCGGTGCCCCCCTCCACAGAACCACACCTCGGTCATACCGTTGCAGTGCTTAGGTGAAGCCCTGCGCCGGTGAATACATCATATCCGTCACCACGCCGTCGTGCTGACGAAACTCTCCCGTGAAGCTCAACTGGATCAAGAGCTCGTGGGACGTCATCGAGCTGAACGTGTGCTGAACGCGGAGGTGCCGTACGTTCGGTGCTTGATCGGTTGAATCGCGAAGAAGTTCGACTACATCAACCGCGTCACTTGACGCTTCCGCTTCCGGTCTACGAGGGTACGTAGACACACTCTTCCCTCTCGTTGCTATGCATCTGGTAGATAGATCTTGTGTGATCGTAGGAAAATTTTAAAATACAACGTTCCCCAACAGTGGCATCATGAGCCAGGTCTATTCCTAGATGATATGCACGAGTAGAACACAATGAGTTGTGGGCGATACTAGTCATACTGCTTACCAGCATGTCATACTTTGCTTTGGCGGTATTGTGAGATGAAGCGGCCCGGACCGACATTACGCGTACGCTTATGCGAGACTGGTTTCACCGTTACGAGCACTCGTTGCTTAAAGGTGACTGGCGGGTGTCTGTCTCTCTCACTTTAGCTGAATCAAGTGTGGCTACGCCCGGTCCTTATGAAGGTTAAAACAGCACATACTTGACGAAACATCGTTGTGGTTTTGTATGCGTAGGTAAGAACGGTTCTTGCTAAGCCCGTAGCAGCCACGTAAAACTTGCAACAACAAAGTAGAGGACGTCTAACTTGTTTTTGCAGGGCATGTTGTGATGTGATATGGTCAAGACATGATGAGTTATACGGTTTTGTATGAGATGATCATGTTTTGTAATGTTATCGGCAACTGGCAGGAGCCATATGGTTGTCGCTTTATTGTATGAAATGCAATCGCCATGTAATTGCTTTACTTTATCACTAAGCGGTAGCAATAGTCGTAGAAGCAATAGTTGGCGAGACGACAATGATGCTACGATGGAGAACAAGGTGTCGCGCCGGTGACGAAGGTGATCATGATGGTGCTTTGGAGATGGAGATCAAAAGCACAAGATGATGATGGCCATATCATGTCACATATTTTGATTGCATGTGATGTTTATCTTATGATGCTTCTTATTTTGCTTAGAACGACGGTAGCATTATAAGATGATCCCTCACTAAAATTTCAAGGTATAAGTGTTCTCCCTGAGTATGCACCATTGCGAAAGTTCGTCGTGCCGAGACACCACGTGATGATCGGGTGTGATAAGCTCTACGTTCAAATATAACGGGTGTAAGCCAGTTTTGCACACGCAGAATACTCGGGTTAAACTTGACGAGCCTAGCATATGCAGATATGGCCTCGGAACACTGGAGACCGAAAGGTCGAGCGTGAATCATATAGTAGATATGATCAACATAAGATGTTCACCATTGAAACTACTCCATCTCACGTGATGATCGGACATGGTTTAGTTGATTTGGATCACGTGATCATTTAGATGACCAGAGGGATGTCTATCTAAGTGGGAGTTCTTTAATTAATATGATTAAATTGAACTTTAATTTATCATGAACTTAGTCCTGATAGTTTTTGCATATCTATGTTGTTGTAGATCAATGGCCCGTGCTACCGTTCCTTTGAATTTTAATGCATTCCTAGAGAAAGCTAAGTTGAAAGGTGATGGTAGCAATTACACGGATTGGGTCCGTAACTTGAGGATTATCCTCATTGCTGCACAGAAGAATTATGTCCTTGAAGCACCGCTAGGTGACAAGACCCCTCCCGCTAATGTAGACGCTTTGAACGTCTGGCAGTCGCGGTCTGATGACTACACGATAGTTCAGTGTGCCATGCTTTACGGCTTGGAACCGGGACTTCAACGACGTTTCGAACGTCATGGACCATATGAGATGTTCCAAGAGTTGAAGTTAATATTTCAAGCAAATGCCCGGATTGAGAAATATGAGATTTCCAATAAGTTCTACAGCTGCAAGATGGAGGAGAATAGTTCTATCAGCGAACACTTGCTCAGAATGTCTGGGTACTACAATCATATGACTCAACTTGGTTGCAAAGTTGACGAGGATAGTGTTATTGATAGAGTTCTTCAATCACTGCCACCAAGCTATAAAGGCTTCGTGATGAACTATAATATGCAAGGGATGCAAAAGACAATTCCCGAGCTCTTCGCTATGCTTCAGGCTGCGGAGGTAGAAATCAAAAAGGAGCATCAAGTGTTGATGGTTAACAAGACCACTAGTTTCAAGAAAAAGGGCAAGGGAAAGAAGGGGAACTTCAAGAAGAATAGCAAGACAGTTGCTACTCCCACGAAGAAACCCAAGTCTGGAGCCAAGCCTGAAACTGAGTGCTTCTACTGCAAGGGGACTGGACACTGGAAGCGGAACTGCCCCAAGTATTTGGCGGATAAGAAGGATGGCAAGGTGAACAAAGGTATATGTGATATACATGTTATTGATGTGTACCTTACTAATGCTCGTAGTAGTACCTGGGTATTTGATACCGGTTCGGTTGCTAATATTTGTAACTCGAAACAGGGACTACGGATTAAACGAAGATTGGCTAAGGACGAGGTGACGATGCGCGTAGGAAATGGTTCCAAAGTCGATGTAATCGCCGTCGGCACGCTACCTCTACATCTACCTTCGGGATTAGTTTTAGACCTGAATAATTGTTATTTGGTGCCAGCGTTAAGCATGAACATTATATCTGGATCTTGTTTATTGCGAGACGATTATTCATTTAAATCAGAGAATAATGGTTGTTCTATTTTTATGAATAATATCTTTTATGGTCATGCACCCTTAAAGAGTGGTCTATTCTTATTGGATCTCTATTGTAGTGATACACATATTCATAATATTGAAACCAAAAGATGCAAAGTTAATAATGATAGTGCAACTTATTTGTGGCACTGCCGTTTAGGTCATATTGGTGTAAAGCGCATGAAGAAACTCCATAGTGATGGACTTTTGGAATCACTTGATTATGAATCACTTGGTGCTTGCGAACCATGCCTCATGGGCAAGATGACTAAAACTCCGTTCTCCGGAACTATGGAGCGAGCAACAGATTTGTTGGAAATCATACATACTGATGTATGTGGGCCAATGAGTGTTGAAGCTCGCGGCGGATATCGTTATTTTCTGACCTTCACTGATGATTTAAGCAGATATGGGTATATCTACTTAATGAAGCACAAGTCTGAAACATTTGAAAAGTTTAAAGAATTTCAGAGTGAAGTAGAAAATCATCGTAACAAGAAAATAAAATTTCTACGATCTGATCGTGGAGGAGAATATTTGAGTTACGAGTTTGGTCTTCATTTGAAACAATGTGGAATAGTTTCACAACTCACGCCACCCGGAACACCACAGCGTAATGGTGTGTCCGAACGTCGTAACCGTACTTTATTGGATATGGTACGATCTATGATGTCTCTTACCGATTTACCACTATCATTTTGGGGTTATGCTTTAGAGACAGCTGCATTCACGTTAAATAGGGCACCATCTAAATCCGTTGATACGACACCTTATGAACTATGGTTTGGCAAGAAACCAAAGTTGTCGTTTCTTAAAGTTTGGGGCTGCGATGCTTATGTGAAAAAGCTTCAACCTGATAAGCTCGAACCCAAGTCGGAGAAATGTGTCTTCATAGGATACCCAAAAGAGACTGTTGGGTACACCTTCTATCACAGATCCGAAGGCAAGATATTCGTTGCTAAGAATGGATCCTTTCTAGAGAAGGAGTTTCTCTCGAAAGAAGTGAGTGGGAGGAAAGTAGAACTTGATGAGGTAATTGTACCTTCTCCTGAATTGGAAAGTCGTACATCACAGAAAATTGTTCCAATGATTCCTACACCAATCAGTGAGGAAGTTGATGATGATGATCATGAAACTTCAGATCAAGTTTCTGTTGAACGTCGTAGATCAACCAGAGTACGTTCCGCACCAGAGTGGTACGGCAACCCAGTTCTGGAAATCATGTTACTGGACCATGATGAACCTACGAACTATGAGGAAGCGATGATGAGCCCAGATTCCGCAAAATGGCTTGAGGCCATGAAATCTGAGATGGGATCCATGTATGAGAACAAAGTGTGGACTTTGGTTGACTTGCCCGATGATCGGCAAGCCATCGAAAATAAATGGATCTTCAAGAGGAAGACCGACGCAAACAGTAATGTTACTGTTTACAAAGCTCGACTTGTTGCGAAAGGGTTTCGACAAGTTCAAGGAGTTGACTACGATGAGACTTTCTCACCTGTAGCGATGCTTAAGTCTGTCCAAATCATGTTAGCAATTGCCGCATTTTATGATTATGAAATCTGGCAAATGGATGTCAAAACTGCATTCCTGAATGGATATCTCAAAGAAGAGTTGTATATGATGTAACCAGAAGGTTTTGTCGATCCAAAAGGTGCTGACAAAGTATGCAAGCTCCAGCGATCCATCTATGGACTGGTGCAAGCATCTCGGAGTTGGAATATACGCTTTGATGAGGTGATCAAAGCTTATGGTTTTATAGAGACTTTTGGAGAAGCCTGTATTTACAAGAAAGTGAGTGGGAGCTCTGTAGCATTTCTAATATTATATGTGGATGACATATTGTTGATTGGAAATGATATAGAATTTCTGGATAGCATAAAAGGATATTTGAATAAGAATTTTTCAATGAAAGACCTCGGTGAAGCTGCTTATATATTAGGCATCAAGATCTATAGAGATAGATCAAGACGCTTAATTGGACTTTCACAAAGCACATACCTTGATAAGATTTTGAAGAAGTTCAAAATGGATCAGTCAAAGAAAGGGTTCTTGCCTGTATTACAAGGTATGAAGTTGAGTAAGACTCAATGCCCGACCACTGCAGAAGATAGAGAGAAAATGAAAGTCATTCCCTATGCCTCAGCCATAGGATCTATCATGTATGCAATGCTGTGTACCAGACCTGATGTGTGCCTTGCTATAAGTCTAGCAGGGAGGTACCAAAGTAATCCAGGAGTGGATCACTGGACAGCGGTCAAAAACATCCTGAAATACCTGAAAAGGACTAAGGATATGTTTCTCGTGTATGGAGGTGACAAAGAGCTCGTCGTAAACGGTTACGTCGATTCTAGCTTTGACACTGATCCGGATGACTCTAAGTCACAAACCGGATATGTATTTTTATTGAACAGTGGAGTTGTCAGTTGGTGCAGTTCCAAGCAGAGCGTCGTGGCGGGATCTACGTGTGAAGCGGAATACATAGCTGCTTCGGAAGCATCAAATGAAGGAGTCTGGATGAAGGAGTTCATATCCGATCTAGGTGTAATACCTAGTGCATCGGGTCCAATGAAAATCTTTTGTGACAACACTGGAGCAATAGCCTTGGCGAAGGAATCCAGGTTTCACAAGAGAACATCAAAAGACGCTTCAATTCCATCCGCGATCTAGTCAAGGAGGGAGACATAGAGATTTGCAAAATACATACGGATCTGAATGTTGCAGACCCGTTGACTAAGCCTCTTCTGTTGGGGAACGTAGTATTTTAAAATTTTCCTACGATCACGCAAGATCTATCTACTAGATGCATAGCAACGAGAGGGAAGAGTGTGTCTACGTACCCTCGTAGACCGGGAGCGGAAGCGTCAAGTGACGCGGTTGATGTTGTCGAACTTCTTCGCGATCCAACCGATCAAGCACCGAACGTACGGCACCTCCGCGTTCAGCACACGTTCAGCTTGATGACGTCCCACGAGCTCTTGATCCAGTTGAGCTTCACGGGAGAGTTTCGTCAGCACGACGGCGTGGTGACGGATATGATGTGTTCACCGGCGCAGGGCTTCGCCTAAGCTCCGCGACGGTATGACCGAGGTGTGATTCTGTGGAGGGGCGCACCGCACACGGCTAAAACAATTCAACTTGTGTGTCTTTGGGTGCCCCCCTGCCCCCGTACATAAAGGAGCAAGGGAGGGAGGCCGGCCGGCCCTTCCTGGTGCGGCTAGGGAAGGAGTCCTACTAGGAATAGGATTGCAATCCTATTCCTAGTAGGATTCACCAAAAGGAAGAAGAGGGAAAGGAATAGGAGAGGTGGCGCCCCCCCAATCCTAGTCCAACTAGGAACCCTAGGTGGGGGCGCCGGCCAGCCCTATGGGCTGCCTCTCTCTTTCCCTTTAGGCCCACTATGGACCATCCCCTCTCGTAGGGGGTTCCGGTAACCCCCTCCGGCAATCCCGATAAATCCGAAACTTTTTCCGGAACACTTCCGGTGTCCGAATATAGTCGTCCAATATATCAATCTTTATGTCTCGGACATTCCGAGACTCCTCGTCATGTCCGTGATCTCATCCGGGACTCCGAACTACCTTCGGTACATCAATACTCATAAACTCATAATACCGATCGTCATCAAACGTTAAGCGTGCGGACCCTACGGGTTCGAGAACTATGTAGACATGACCGAGACTCATCTCCGGTCAATAACCAATAGCGGAACCTGGATGTTCATATTGGCTCCTACATATTCTACGAAGATCTTTTATCGGTCAGAACCGCATAACAATATACGTTGTTCCTTTTGTCAAACGGTATGTTACTTGCCCGAGATTCGATCGTCGGTATCTCTATACCTAGTTCAATCTCGTTACCGGCAAGTCTCTTTACTCGTTCCGTAACACATCATCTCGTGACTAACTCATTAGTCTTTTTCTTGCAAGGCTTATTGTGATGTGTGTTACCGAGAGGGCCCAGAGATACCTCTCTGACACTCGGAGTGACAAATCCTATTCTTGATATATGCCAACACCACGAATACTTTCGGAGACACCTATAGAGCATCTTTATGATCACCCAGTTACGTTGTGACGTTTGATAGCACACAAGGTGTTCCTACGGTATTCGGGAGTTACATAATCTCATAGTCATAGGAACATGTATAAGTCATGAAGAAAGCAATAGCAGTTAAACTAAACGATCATAGTGCTATGCTAACGGATGGGTCTAGTCCATCACATCATTCTCCTAATGATGTGATCCCGTTGATCAAATGACAACTCATGTCTATGTCTAGGAAACATAACCATCTTTGATCAATGAGCTAGTCTAGTAGAGGCATACTAGGGACACTTTGTTTTGTCTATGTATTCACACATGTACTAAGTTTCCGGTTAGTACAATTCTAGCATGAATAATAAACATTTATCATGATATAAGGAAATATAAATAACAACTTTATTATTGCCTCTAGGGCATATTTCCTTCAGTCTCCCACTTGCACTAGAGTCAATAATCTAGCTCACATCGCCATGTGATTTAATACCGATAGTTCACATCGTTATGTGAATAACACCGATAGTTCACATCGCCATGTGACCAATACCCAAAGGGTTTACTAGAGTCAATAATCTAGTTCACATCGCTATGTGATTAATACCCAAGAGTAATAAGGTGTGATCATGTTTTGCTTGTGAGAGAAGTTTAGTCAACGGGTCTGTCACATTCAGATCCGTATGTATTTCGCAAATTTCTATGTCTACAATGCTCTGCATAGAGCTACTCTAGCTAATTGCTCCCACTTTCAATACGCATCCAGATGGATACTTAGAGTCATCTGGATTTAGTGTCAAAGCTTGCATCGGCGTAACCCTTTACGACGAACTCTTTATCACCTCCATAATCGAGAAATATTTCCTTAGTCATCCAGTTACTAAGGATAATTTTGACCGCTGTACAGTGATCTACTCCTGGATCACTATTGTACCCCCTTGACAAACTCATGGCAAGGTACACAACATGTTTGGTACACAGCATGGCATACTTTATAGAACCTATGGCTGAGGCATAGGGAATGACTTTCATTCTCTCTATATTTTTGCAGTGGTCGGGCATTGAGTCTTACTCAACTTCATACCTTGTAATACAGGCAAGAACTCTTTCTTTGACTGATCCATTTTGAACTTCTTCAAAATCTTATCAAGGTATGTGCTTTGTGAAAGTCCAATTAAGCGTCTTGATCTATCTCTATAGATCTTGATGCCTAATATATAAGCAGCTTCACCGAGGTCTTTCATTGAAAAACTCTTATTCAAGTATCCTTTTATGCTGTCCAGAAATTCTATATCATTTCCAATCAACAATATGTCATCCACATATAATATTAGAAATGCTACAGAGCTCCCACTCACTTTCTTGTAAATACAGGCTTCTCCAAAAGTCTGTATAAAACCATATGCTTTGATCATCTATTCAAAGCGTATATTCCAACTCCGAGATGCTTGCACCAGTCCATAGATAGATCGCTGGAGCTTGCATACTTTGTTAGCACCTTTTGGATCGACAAAACCTTCTGGTTGCATCATATACACCTCTTCTTTGAGATATCCATTCAGGAATGCAGTTTTGACATCCATTTGCCAGATTTCATAATCATAAAATGCGGCAATTGCTAACATGATTCGGACAGGCTTAAGCATCGCTACAGGTGAGAAAGTCTCATCGTAGTCAACTCCTTGAACTTGTCGAAAACCTTTCGCAACAAGTCGAGCTTTGTAAACAGTAATATTACCGTCTGCGTCGGTCTTCCTCTTGAAAATCCATTTGTTTTCGATGGCTTGCCGATCATCGGGCAAGTCAACCAAAGTCCACACTTTGTTCTCATACATGGATCCCATCTCAGATTTCATGGCTTCAAGCCATTTTGCGGAATCTGGGCTCATCATCGCTTCCTCATAGTTCGTAGGTTCATCATGGTCTAGTAACATGACTTCCAGAACTGGGTTGCCGTACCACTCTGGTGCGGAACGTACTCTGGTTGATCTACGACGTTCAGCAGAAACTTGATCCGAAGTTTCATGATCATTATCATTAACTTCCTCACTAATTGGTGTAGGAATCACTGGAACAATTTCCTGTGATGTACTACTTTCCAATCCGGGAGAAGGTATAATTACCTCATCAAGTTCTACTTTCCTCCCACTCACTTCTTTCGAGAGAAACTCCTTCTCTAGAAAGGATCCACTCTTAGCAACAAAGATCTTGCCTTCGGATCTGTGATAGAAGGTGTACCCAACAGTTTCTTTTGGGTATCCTATGAAGATTTACTTCTCCGATTTGGGTTCGAGCTTATCATGTTGAAACTTTTTCACATAAGCATCGCAGTCCCAAACTTAAAGAAATGACAGTTTATATGGTGTCATCTCCACGGATTTAGATGGTGCCCTATTTAACGTGAATGTAGCTGTCTCTAATGCATAACCCCAAAAGTGATAGTGGTAAATCGGTAAGAGACATCATAGATCGCACCATATCCAATAAAGTACGGTTACGACGTTCGGACACACCATTACGCAGTGGTGTTCCGGGTGGCGTGAGTTGTGAAACTATTCCACATTGTTTCAAATGAAGACCAAACTCGTAACTCAAATATTCTCCTCCACAATCAGATCGTAGAAACTTTATTTTCTTGTTACGATGATTCTCTACTTCACTCTGAAATTCTTTGAACTTTTCAAATGTTTCAGACTTGTGTTTCATTAAGTAGATATACCCATATCTGCTCAAATCATCAGTGAAGGTCAGAAAATAACGATACCCGCCGCGAGCTTCAACACTCATTGGCCCACATACATCAGTATGTATGATTTCCAACAACTCTGTTGCTCGCTCCATAGTTCTGGAGAACGGACTTTTAGTCATCTTGCCCATGAGGCATGGTTCGCAAGCACCAAGTGATTCATAATCAAGTGATTCCAAAAGTCCATCATTATGGAGTTTCTTCATGCGTTTTACACCAATATGACCTAAACGGCAGTGCCACAAATAAGTTGCACTATCATTATTAACCTTGCATCTTTTGGCTTCAATATTATGAATATGTGTATCACACGATCGAGATCCAACAAACTATTTTCATTGGGTGTATGACCATAGAAGGTTTTATTCATGTAAACAGAACAACAATTATTCTCTAACTTACATGAATAACTGTATTGCAATAAACATGATCAAATCATATTCATGCTCAACACAAACACCCAATAACACTTATTTAGGTTCAACACTAATTCCGAAAGTATAGGGAGTGTGCGATGATGATCATATCAATCTTGGAACTGCTTCCAATACACATCGTCACTTCATCCTTTAACTAGTTTCTGTTCATTATGCAACTCCCATTTCGAGTTACTACTCTTTAGCAACTGAACCAGTATCAAATACCGAGGGTTTTCTATGAACACTAGTAAAATACACATCAATAATCTGTATATCAAATATACCTTTGTTCACTTTGCCATCCTTCTTATCCGCCAAGTATCTAGGGCAGTTCCACTTCCGGTGACCATTTCCTTTGCAGTAGAAGCACTTAGTTTCAGGCTTGAGTTTAGCTTTGGGTTTCTTCATGGGAGTGACAACTTGCTTGTCATTCTTCTTGAAGTTCCCTTTCTATCCCTTTGCCCTTTACTTGAAACAAGTGGTCTTATTAACCATCAACACTTGATGTTCTTTCTTGATTTCTACCTTCGCCGATTTCAGCATCGTGAAGAGCTCGGGAATTACTTTCGTCATCCCTTGCATATTATAGTTCACCACAAAGTTCTACTAACTTGGTGATAGTGACTAGAGAACTTTGTCAATTACTTTCTTATCTGGAAGATTAACTCCCACTTGATTCAAGTAATTGTAGTACCCAGACAATCTGAGCACATGCTCACTAGTTGAGCTATTCTCCTCCATCTTTAGGCAAAGTACTGTCAGAAGTCTTATACCTCTAGACACGGGCATGAGTATGAAATACTAATTTCAACTCTTGGAACATCTCATATGCTCCATGGCGTTTCAAAACGTTTTTGAAGTCCCGGTTATAAGCCGTAAAGCATGGTGCACTAAACTATCAAGTAGTCATCATACCGAGCTTTTGTCAAAACGTTCATAACGTCTACATCTGCTCCTGCAATAGGTCTGTCACCTAGCGGTGCATCAAGGACATATTTCTCTGTGCAGCAATGAGGATAATCCTCAGATCACGGAACAATTCCGCATCTCTGCTACTAACATTTTTCAACTTAGTTTTCTCTAGGAACATATGAAAAATAAACGGGGAGCAACATCGCGAGCTATTGATCTACAACATAGATATGCTAATACTACTAGGACTAAGTTCATGATAAATTAAAGTTCAATTAATCATATTACTTAAGAACTCCCACTTAGATAGACATCCCTCGGGTCATCTAAATGATCACGTGATCCAAATCAACTAAACCATGTCCGATCATCACGTGAGATGGAGTAGTTTCAATGGTGAACATCTTATGTTGATCATATCTACTATATGATTCACGCTCGACCTTTCGGTCTCCAGTGTTCCGAGGCCATATCTGCATATGCTAGGCTCGTCAAGTTTAACCCGAGTATTCTGCGTGTGCAAAACTGGCTTACACCCGTTGTATTTGAACGTAGAGCTTATCACACCCGATCATCACGTGGTGTCTCGGCACGACGAACTTTCGCAACGGTGCATACTCAGGGAGAACACTTATACCTTGAAATTTAGTAAGGGATCATCTTATAATGCTACCGTCGTTCTAAGCAAAATAAGAAGCATAATAAGATAAACATCACATGCAATCAAAATATGTGACATGATATGGCCATCATCATCTTGTGCTTTTGATCTCTATCTCCAAAACACCGTCATGATCACCTTCGTCACCGGCGCGACACCTTGATCTCCATCGTAGCATCGTTGTCGTCTCGCCAACTATTGCTTCTACGACTATCGCTACCGCTTAGTGATAAAGTAAAGCAATTACATGGCGATTGCATTTCATACAATAAAGCGACAACCATATGGCTCCTGCCAGTTGCCGATAACTTTACAAAACATGATCATCTCATACAAAACCGTATAACTCATCATGTCTTGACCATATGACATCACAACATGCCCTGCAAAAACAAGTTAGACGTCCTCTACTTTGTTGTTGCAAGTTTTACGTGGCTGCTACGGGCTTAGCAAGAACCGTTCTTACCTACGCATATAAAACCACAACGATGTTTCGTCAAGTATGTGCTGTTTTAACCTTCACAAGGACCGGGCGTAGCCACACTTGATTCAGCTAAAGTGAGAGAGACAGACACCCGCCAGTCACCTTTAAGCAACGAGTGCTCGTAACGGTGAAACCAGTCTCGCGTAAGCGTACGCGTAATGTCGGTCCGGGCCGCTTCATCTCACAATACCGCCGAAGCAAAGTATGACATGCTGGTAAGCAGTATGACTAGTATCGCCCACAACTCATTGTGTTCTACTCGTGCATATCATCTACGCATAGACCTGGCTCATGATGCCACTGTTGGGGAACGTAGTATTTTAAAATTTTCCTACGATCACGCAAGATCTATCTACCAGATGCATAGCAACGAGAGGGAAGAGTGTGTCTACGTACCCTCGTAGACCGGGAGCGGGAAGCGTCAAGTGACGCGGTTGATGTTGTCGAACTTTTTCGCGATCCAACCGATCAAGCACCGAACGTACGGCACCTCCGCGTTCAGCACACGTTCAGCTTGATGACGTCCCACGAGCTCTTGATCCAGTTGAGCTTCACGGGAGAGTTTCGTCAGCACGACGGCGTGGTGACGGATATGATGTGTTCACCGGCGCAGGGCTTCGCCTAAGCTCCGCGACGGTATGACCGAGGTGTGATTCTGTGGAGGGGGGCACCGCACACGGCTAAAACAATTCAACTTGTGTGTCTTTGGGTGCCCCCCTGCCCCCGTATATAAAGGAGCAAGGGAGGGAGGCCGGCCGGCCCTTCCTGGTGCGGCTAGGGAAGGAGTCCTACTAGGAATAGGATTGCAATCCTATTCCTAGTAGGATTCACCAAAAGGAAGAAGAGGGAAAGGAATAGGAGAGGTGGCGTCCCCCCCCCCCAATCCTAGTCCAACTAGGAACCCTAGGTGGGGGCGCCGGCCAGCCCTATGGGTTGCCTCTCTCTTTCCCTTTAGGCCCACTATGGACCATCCCCTCTCGTAGGGGGTTCCGGTAACCCCCTCCGGCAATCCCGATAAATCCGAAACTTTTCCGGAACACTTCCGGTGTCCGAATATAGTCGTCCAATATATCAATCTTTATGTCTCGGACATTCCGAGACTCCTCGTCATGTCCGTGATCTCATCCGGGACTCCGAACTACCTTCGGTACATCAATACTCATAAACTCATAATACCGATCGTCATCCAACGTTAAGCGTGCAGACCCTACGGGTTCGGGAACTATGTAGACATGACCGAGACTCATCTCCGGTCAATAACCAATAGCGGAACCTGGATGTTCATATTGCCTCCTACATATTCTACGAAGATCTTTTATCGGTCAGAACCGCATAACAATATACGTTGTTCCTTTTGTCAAACGGTATGTTACTTGCCCGAGATTCGATCGTCGGTATCTCTATACCTAGTTCAATCTCGTTACCGGCAAGTCTCTTTACTCGTTCCGTAACACATCATCTCGTGACTAACTCATTAGTCTTTTGCTTGCAAGTCTTATTGTGATGTGTGTTACCGAGAGGGCCCAGAGATACCTCTCCGACACTCGGAGTGACAAATCCTATTCTTGATCTATGCCAACACCACGAATACTTTCGGAGACACCTGTAGAGGATCTTTATGATCACCCAGTTACGTTGTGACGTTTGATAGCACACAAGGTGTTCCTACGGTATTCGGGAGTTGCATAATCTCATAGTCATAGGAACATGTATAAGTCATGAAGAAAGCAATAGCAGTTAAACTAAACGATCATAGTGCAGTGCTATGCTAACGGATGGGTCTAGTCCATCACATCATTCTCCTAATGATGTGATCCCGTTGATCAAATGACAACTCATGTCTATGGCTAGGAAACATAACCATCTTTGATCAATGAGCTAGTCTAGTAGAGGCATACTAGGGACACTTTGTTTTGTCTATGTATTCACACATGTACTAAGTTTCCGGTTAGTACAATTCTAGCATGAATAATAAACATTTATCATGATATAAAGAAATATAAATAACAACTTTATTATTGCCTCTAGGGCATATTTCCTTCATCTTCCACGGGCAAAACATGATCAACACCAGGACTCCATGGGTGTGAGGATCATCACTTTGTAATCTAGATTATTGACTCTAGTTCAAGTGGGAGACTGAAGGAAATATGCCCTAGAGGCAATAATAAAGATGTTATTTGTATTTCCTTATATCATGATAAATGTCTTTTATTCATGCTAGAATTGTATTAACCGGAAACTTAGTACATGTGTGGATACATAGACAAAACAGTATGTCCCTAGTATGCCTCTACTAGACTAGCTCATTGATCAAAGATGGCTATGTTTCCTAGCCATAGACATGAGTTGTCATTTGATCAAAGGGATCACATCATTAGGAGAATGATGTGATGGACTAGACCCATTCGTTAGCATAGCACTATGATCGTTTAGTTTTACTGCTATTGCTTTCTTCATGACTTATACATGTTCCTATGACTATGAGATTATGCAACTCCCGAATATCGTAGGAACACCTTGTGTGCTATCAAACGTCACAACGTAACTGGGTGATCATAAAGATGCTCTACAGGTGTATACGAAAGTATTCGTGGTGTTGGCATAGATCAAGATTAGGATTTGTCACTCCGAGTGTCGGAGAGGTATCTCTGGGCCCTCTCGGTAACACACATCATAATAAGCCTTGCAAGCAAAAGACTAATGAGTTAGTCACGAGATGATGAGTTACGGAACGAGTAAAGAGACTTGCCGGTAACGAGATTGAACTAGGTATGGAGATACCGACGATCGAATCTCGGGCAAGTAACATACCGATGACAAAAGGAACAACGTATGTTGTTATGCGGTTTGACCGATAAAAGATCTTCGTAGAATATGTAGGAGCCAATATGAACATCCAGGTTCCGCTATTGGTTATTGACCGGAGATGAGTCTCGGTCATGTCTACATAGTTCTCGAACCCGTAGGGTCCGCACGCTTAACGTTTGATGACGATCGGTATTATGAGTTTATGAGTTTTGATGTACCGAAGGTAGTTCGGAGTCCCGGATGAGATCACGAACATGACGAGGAGTCTCGGAATGTCCGAGACATAAAGATTGATATATTGGACGACTATATTCGGACACCGGAAGTGTTCCGGAAAAGTTTCGGATTTAACTGGATTGCCGGAGGGGGTTACCGGAACCCCCTACGAGGGGGGATGGTCCATAGTGGGCCTTAAGGAAAGGAGAGAGGCAGCCCATAGAGGCTAGTCGGCGCCCCACCTAGGGATCCTAGTTGGACTAGGATTGGGGAGGCGCCACCTCTCCCTCTTTTCCTTTCCCTCTCTTCCTTCTTGGTGGACTCCTACTAGGAATAGGATTGCAATCCTATTCCTAGTAGGATTGCCCTAGCCGCACCATAGGAGGCCGGCCGGCCCTCCTCCCTTGCTCCTTTATATATGGGGGCAGGGGGGCACCCAAAGACACAAAAGTTGAATTGTTCCAGCCGTGTGCGGTGCCCCCCTCCACAGAAACACACCCCGGTCATACCGTTGCAGTGCTTAGGCGAAGCCCTGCGCCGGTGAATACATCATATCCGTCACCACGCTGTCGTGCTGACGAAACTCTCCCGTGAAGCTCAACTGGAGCAAGAGCTCGTGGGACGTCATCGAGCTGAACGTGTGCTGAACGCGGAGGTGCCGTACGTTCGGTGCTTGATCGGTTGAATCCCGAAGAAGTTCGACTACATCAACCGCGTCACTTGACGCTTCCGCTTCCGGTCTACGAGGGTACGTAGACACACTCTTCCCTCTCGTTGCTATGCATCTGGTAGATAGATCTTGCGTGATCGTAGGAAAATTTTAAAATACTACGTTCCCCAACAGTCTTCCCAAAGGTTCTACTTGGCACAAATATTAATTAAAACACAAAACCACATCTAAACAGAAGCTAGATGAATTATTTATTACTAAACAGAAGTAAAGGCAAAGAAAATAAAACTGGGCTGCCTCCCAACAAGCGCTATCGTTTAACGCCCCTAGCTAGGCATAAAACAAGAATAGATCTAGGTATTACCGTAATGATAAGGTAAATCACAAAAACTCATCTCATATTCCCTATGTTCAGCAGCAAGTTTTCTTTGTGGCAAGCAAAAGTAATCGAAAGGACTAAATTTAATGGGACAGAAGTCCCCAAGATCAAGCTCGGGAGGTATGGGTTCCTCCTTTGGCCCCTCATATTGCACAACCAATTTATCATTATAAGCATTCTTTTGGGAAAAAGTCATGAGCCTTTGCTCAAGAGAAAAACCTAACCCATTGTTTTGAATAGCAAAATCATCATTCAGTTCAGAGATTCTATCAACTAGAACATCGGTAGGAACCTTTTTTCTAAGGTTTGCATTATAAGCAACATGATCTAAATATTGTAAACGCAATATGTCTTCTTGATTAAAAATGATAGCTTCTATGGGAGGGCGACCAGCGTCCACCCTATAATGCGTAGAAATTTCTTTGGCCTCTTTCATTATAAACCTGAACTCATGTGCCAAAAAGATAGTAGCTGCTCGCTTAACAGAAGAATGCTCAATATTGGAAAATTCTAGAAAAATTCTCTGAATGCAAGGATGCATGTGGATAAATTGAATTTTAAGTTCAAATACAAGCAAAGATATATCGTCCACAAGACTACTGGTTCTATGAAGAATAGATCCACCCATAGTGGGCAAAGCACCGACACAAGTAAAGAAATCTTGAATAACTCCTTTTCCAATAATATTACCACTACCAATCCAGAACTTTTTAGTGTGCAAGGTAGTAGGTTCCTCATGAGGATTATTAAAAACATCAAAGTCTCCCCCATCGTTACTATTATCTTTATCAACGATAACCTCCCCAGTTTCAGACATGATAGCAACAAACCACACTAAGGACGAACACACAAGAGACAAGCGAACAAAAAAAGGGTGAATAAAACGACAAAGGTGAAGTGGGGGAGAGGAAAACGAGAGGCGAATGGCAAATAATGTAATGCGAGGGATAAGAGTTTGTGATGGGTACTTGGTATGTCTTGACTTGTGCGTAGATCTCCCTGGCAACAGCGCCAGAAATTCTTCTTGCTACCTCTTGAGCGTGCGTTGGTTTTCCCTTGAAGAGGAAAGGGTGATGCAGCAAAGTAGCGTAAGTATTTCCCTCATCAACCGCTATCCAGCATGCATCTAGAGTATTAAGTTCATAAGAACAGAGTAACGCCTTAAGCAAGATGACATGATGTAGAGGGATAAACTCATGCAATATGATGTAAACCCCATATTTGTATCCTCGATGGCAACAATACAATACGTGTCTTGCTGCCCCTTCTGTCACTGGGAAAGGACACCACAAGATTGAACCCAAAGCTAAGCACTTCTCCCATTGCAAGAAAGATCAATCTAGTAGGCCAAACTAAACTGATAACTCGAAGAGACTTGCAAAGATATTAAATCATACATATAAGAATTCAGAGAAGAACCAAATATTGTTCATAGATAATCTTGATCATAAACCCACAATTCATCGAATCTCGACAAACACACCGCAAAAAGTATTACATCAAATAGATCTCCAAGAAGATCGAGGAGAACTTTGTATTGAGATCCAAAGAGAGAGAAGAAGCCATCTAGCTAATAACTATGGACCCGAAGGTCTGTGGTAAACTACTCACACATCATCGAAGAGGCTATGGTGTTGATGTAGAAGCCCTCTGTGATCGATTCCCCCTCCGGCGGAGCTCCGGAAAAGGCCCCAAGATGGGATCTCACGGGTACATAAGGTTGCGGTGGTGGAAATAGGGTTTCGTGGTGCTCTCCGATGTTTTCAGTGTATATGAGTATATATAGGAGGAAGAGGTACGTCGATGGAGCTACGTGGGGCCCACGAGGGTGGGGGCATGCCTACACCCCTGGGCGCGCTCTCCTGCCTCGTGGCCACCTCGTGGCTTCCCAGACTTGTACTCCAAGTCTCCTGGATTGTGTTTGTTCCAAAAACAATCCTCACGAAGGTTTCATTCCGTTTGGACTCCGTTTAATATTCCTTTTCTGCGAAACACTGCAATAGGCAAAAAAAATAGCAATTTGCATTGGGCCTTTGGCTAGTAGGTTAGTCCCAAAATAATGTAAAAGTGCATATTAATGTCCATTAAACATCCAAAACAGATAATATAATAGCATGGAACAATCAAAAATTATAGATATGTTGGAGACATATCACCGTCAACTACAAGTCGTCCCCCAACCTTGCTTCTCGCGGATGCCAGGGATCCAACAAGGGTTCATGTGGTTAGCAGAGGGGTGGCGGCGGCAGTGGATATCTCTCTGGTGGTGGCGGGGGCGGGAACTACAACAACGGCGGCGGCTACAATGGCGGCGGCTATAAGAAACCTGGCTACAATCCTAGCGGCTACAACAGCAACAATGGTGGCGGCGGCCACTACGGCAATGGTGGTGGTGGTGGCCATTATCATCAGGGAAACAATGGCGGTGGCTACCCTCTTCGACGCAACAATAGAGGGCGCAACAACTTTCAGGGGTATGAAGGGGTATGAAGCTTGCTGTCAAATTTGCAAAAAAAAACTAACCATCTCGCTAAAGATTGTGATTGGCGTTACGCTGATGACACATCCGAAAAGAAAAAAGTTGTTGTTGTAGTTGATGCATCATATGGTGTCGTACCAATTGGTACTTAGACACGGGTGCAACAAATCACATCACTGGAGAACTTGACAAGGTGACGATGCAAGAAAAATACCGCGGCCATGATCAAGCACCGCAGCAAACGGTGCAGGTATGAAGATTAGTCATATTGGTCAATCAATTATCGAAACTCCACATAAAAATCTAGTTCTGAAAGATATCTTGCATGTACCCAATGCTTCCAAAACTCTTCTTTCTGTCCATCGTATTGCTCTTAATAATAATGCCTTCCTTGAGTTTCACGCGTTCTTCTTTTTATCAAGGATCATGTCACGAAGAGAGTTCTCCATAGGGGTACATGTGTGCAAGGACTCTATGTGTTGCTTCCTCAATATTGTCAGTTCAACAAACAAGTCTATGGTGCCATCAAGCTCTGTGCTGAAAGGTGGCACAGTCGTCTAGGTCATCCCTCGTTTGCTACCGTACATCAAATTCTTAGTAAAAATAAACTCCCAGTTGTTGGTGAGCGAAATTTAGAAACTATTTGTGATTCTTATCAAAGAGCAAAAAGTCATCAGTTGCCTTATCCTATTTCTACTAGTGTGTCTACCCAGCCATTGTAACTTATTTTCTCTGATCTTTGGGGTCCGGCACCCACCTCCGTTGGCAGACACTCTTACTATGTGAGTTTAATTGATTATTATAGCAAATACACCTGGATATATCTTCTTAAAAAATGTTCTGACGTGTTCCAAGTTTTTCATAACTTTCAAGCACTTGTTGAACGAAAGTTTGATCACAAAATCCTTGCCATGCAATCAGACTGGGGTGGTGAATATGAAAAGCTCAATTCTTTTTTTCAAAGGATAGGAATTTCTCATCACGTGTCTTGTCCGCATGCTCACCAACAAAACGGCTCCACTAAACGAAAACATCGACACGTTGTTGAAGTAGGTCTTGCCCTCCTAGCTAACGCCTCTATGCCTTTAAAATTTTGGGACAAAGCATTTCTCACTGTTGTTCATCTCATCAATATGTGGCCTAGTAGTACTATTGCCAATGAAACCCCCACTAAACGTCTTCTTCATATCACACCAGATTATAATACACTTCATGTTTTTGGGTGTGCCTGTTGGCCAAACCTTCGTCCCTACATCTCTCGGAAACTTATGTTTCGATCTCAACAATGTGTCTTTCTTGGTTATAGTGCACAACATAAAGGTGTCAAGTGTCTTGATGTGCCCACCGGTCGTGTGTACATCTCCCGTGATGTTGTGTTTGATGAAACTCAATTCCCGTTTGCCAAACTTCATCCAAATGTCGGAGCCCTCCTTCGAAAGGAAATACTTCTCCTCCCATCTCATCTATCCGACATTGCTTTTGTGGGAATCGATGATTGTGATGACTTAAATTTGACTAATTCTTCTAATCTGTCATCTGACGCTGCTGCTATAGGTGAAGCATGTGTTGAAAACGGTGTCCAAAACAGTGCAATTTCTGCTGAAAACAGTGCTCTGTTGCGCCCTGTAGCTGTCACGATGGAGCTGCTGCAATCATCTTTGGGATTTGCGCCTCCGGTCTTGCTAGGGCCGACAGGATCTGCGCTGGATCCGCTCCTTCGTCCCATCCTACGCCCGCGTCTGCTCCGAGCCAATCCGTGCCAGCCTACAGTCGTCGCCCTGCACCCCGTGTCGGTCTGCGCCTAGGCACGACACCGTGGGCGCGCTTCACCAACCAACGCGGTTCCTGGCTGAACCTCGGGTCTACACCCGGCGGGCCCCATCTGGCGCACCAGACGCGCGCTCCCAGCTGGATTTCGCCCGGCCCGGATCTTCTGTGGCCATCTCGTTGTCCTCTATGGTTCAGCAGGCCGCAAACGATCATGTGTCTGATTCCTCAGGATTGCCGGCCTCGATCCAGGGGAGATTGTCGATTTTGCTGATACTGTTGTGTCTGGATCTTCTGCGCCAAAACATGTTGTTGCTACACCACCTCGTACACGTCTTCGTGCAGGTGTGATTCAACCTACAAATTATAAAGTTAAATTTGGTCTGGCTGCTTCCATAGGAGAACCCCGCACATGTAAGGAAGCTCTTGCTGATCCTAGTTGGAAAAAGGCTATGGAGGACGAATATCAGGCTCTTCAGAAGAATAACATGTGGCATTTAGTTCCCTCATGGCAAGGTAAAAATGTGATTGACTGCAAGTGGGTATTCAGGATCAAAAGAAGGTCTAATGGCACGATTGATCGTTATAAAGCCAGGTTTGTTGCCAAAGGTTTTAAACAGAGGTATGTCATAGATTATGAGGATACTTTCAGTCCTGTTGTTAAGGCTGCTACCATTCGTCTTGTTCTATCCATTGATGTGTCAAGAGGATGGAGTCTTAGACAGCTAGACGTGCAGAATGCGTTTCTTCATGGTGTTCTGGAAGAGGAAGTGTATATGAAGCAACCTCATGGGTTTGAGGACAAGAACAAACTGTCTCACATATGCAGGCTTGACAGATCACTCTATGGACTGAAACAAGCTGCGAGAGCATGGTACTCTAGGTTTAGTACAAAAGTGCAACAACTTGGTTTCACTCCTTCAAAATCCGACACATCACTGTTTATTTACAATAAGTCAAACACATCAGTTTTTGTGCTTATCTATGTTGATGATATTCTTGTCACAAGCTCATCTAATGAAGCGGTGACAGTTCTCTTATCAGGCTTGAACTCATAATTTGCTCTTAAAGATCTTGGTGACTTGCATTTTTTCCTTGGCATTGAGGTCAAGAGAAACAAAGAAGGTGGTCTTCATCTTTCTCAGGAAAAGTATGCTACATATCTTTTGAGGAGAGTTTGTTTACAGGGTTGTAAACCTTCCCCAACACCTTTGTCTAGTTCAGAGAAACTCACACGTGTTGAAGGAGAACTCTTGAATCAAGAGGATGGCACCAAATACAGAAGTCTGGTGGGCGTGCTTCAGTACTTGACTCTCACCAGGTCTGATCTCTCCTTTGCAGTAAACAAGGTCATGCACCAACCACTTCTCATTGGACGGCAGCCAAACGTATATTGAGTTATGTGAAAAATACTCGAAGTGTTGGTATAACCTTTAGTAAGTCATAATCCACTCTTGTCAGTGCCTTCTCTGATTCTAACTGGGTAGGTTGCTTGGATGACGGAAGATCAACTGGTGGCTTTGAAGTGTTCTTTGGTCCCAACTTGATCTCTTGGTGTGCAAACAAACATGCCATGGTTTCTAGATCTAGTACAGAGGCAGAATACAAAGCACTTGCCAATGGAACAACAAAAATTATTTGGGTGAAGTCTATGCTTAAGGAACTTGGTCTATATAACACTCAGACACCTTGTCTTTGGTGTGACAATCTTGGTACGACCTACTTGTCAGCTAATCCTTTGTTTCATGCACATACTAAACACATTGAAATTGATTATCACTTTGTGAGGGAAAGAGTTGCTAACAAGGAATTAGACATTCGATTTGTTCACTCGAAGGATCAAGTTGCTGATGGGTTTACAAAGGCGCTGGCTACAAGGTCGTTTGAGGAGTTTAAGCATAATCTAAACTTGCGCATTTCGGATTATGGGATGGTGTTAAACATGTTAGTGTGGAGGCGTCAAGGGTCCTGTCTTGTGCCTCATACTTGAATATCTAGGGATAGATCTCTTGTCCTGTTAAACCTCATTCTATCCCGATCTCCTCTCTCTCTTGTATTCCTATTATGTTACAACAACTAGACCACCTTGTACGTCACATTTACAATCTATATAAACATCTGCGGGCTCCCGATCAGGGGGATGAGACACTTCATTATCGCTTTCAATAGGTTCTATAAATCATGCCATGTTGTGTATCAGACCAAATGTGTATCTTGCCACATGTCAGGCAAGGGGGTACAAGAGTAATCCAGGAGTGGACCACTGGACAACGGTCAAAATTATTCTTAAAGGAATAAGGAAATGTCTCTCAGTTATGGACGTAATAAAGAGTTCGTCGTAAAGGGTTACGCCGATGCAATCTTTGACACTAATCCAGATGACTCTGAGTATCAATCTGGATGTGTATGTAACGTAGGAGCAACTAGCTAGAGTAGCTTTATGGAGAGCATTATAGACATAGAAATTTGCAAATTACACACGGATCTGAATGTTGTAGATCCGTTGACTAAAACCTCTCTCACAAGCAAAACATGATCATACCTTAGAGTGTTAATCACATAACGATGTGAACTAGATTAGATTATTGACTCTAGTTCAAATGACAACTCATGTCCATGGTTATGAAACCTTAATCATCTTTGATTAACGAGCTAGTCCAGTAAAGACTTACTAGGGACACGATATTTGTTTATATATTCACACATGTATTTAGGGTTCTAGTCAATACAATTCTAGCATGAATAATAAACCTTTATCATGGTTAAGTAAATATAATAATAACCATTTTATTATTGCCTCTAGAGCATATTTCCATCAGTGTCACCGGCGGCAACGTGGAGGTTCGGATCGAGGCGCATACATGGAGGTGTTGGAGGCTTGCTGCGGGGCGGTGAAGGAGATGTGTGCTCGAGTGTGGGGGCCTTCTTCATGCGGTGCGCGACACCGGCGTTGGTGAGGCCAGAGGCATCCAACGTGGAGATCGTCACCGGTCTTCCGGCTTGGCTGGTTCATCGTAGAATAGGGTGTTTATGCATGGTCCTAGATGGCGACAAGTTTGGCATGAAACCCGTACATGTCCTACAATGGCATGGGTGTTTTTTTCCTGGCCTTTCTTCAGAGAGTCTTCGTGTTTGTTTTGGGCAGTGAAACGACGACGTAGCCCTAGGGTAGAAATAATGTTCTCCCTGTCCTATCCCTGTTTCGTTGGTGTGTGTTTCGCCATCGGAGGGCATGCGCCATGTCTCGACGGGTCTCTTGGGCCCCACTTGGCTTAGGTTTTTGGTGGATCCGTCTGTATTCGGCGTCTATCGACGTTTTCTCTCCTTCGGGGCGGCGATTTGCTTTGTGAATCGCGATCACCGGCCTCTCCTGGTCTACATCGACGACTTTTCGCCCGCTGCTTCTACGAGCTCCCGGGTTTCAAAAAGTTTGCTCCGCCACGGAGACCCAGATGCCGCAGCAAACCATGCTCATGGTGCATCGCCGGTGGATGCAGGAGGAGGAAGACTTGAGCACCCCCAATATTTCGGGTGTGCATATTTTTTCTTCTTCCGTAAGGGTGTTATATAGCCTTAAGCCATTTGAAAAAAGAAAAATAAATATTGTGATCAGAGCTCGAATTATATACTGACCTAGCATGGAATATTTTCAGAGGTTTGTCACTCGACCCGTCAATCCTTCCAAAACCTTGAGTTTTATCTAGTATACTCCCCAAAATCTGCCCGGATGTGATGCGGCAGCGATCATACCGAAGGAAAAGAGCGCAGCCAAGCCTACCCTTACCACCAGCACGCGTCACGTGTGTCAGCAGCCGTGAGCACCAATCAGGTAGTCACTGAACTGTAACCATCAACCACCTCCCAACGAACAAGGAAGAGTTAAATACACTATCAAAATTACTATGCAGACGACAATGTGCTGGACGATTCTCAGACGACCTGGTGATCGATGGTTGCGGCCAAGTGAGCCCAACTGATCGATGGCTGCCATAGCTTGTCGTCCACAAATCGGGCACAATCCATTGTGTGTGTAGCAGTCCTCATACACTATAGATGCCCTAACTTGTTCGGCGCGGTCAGTTTGATGTCTAAACTTGAAAAATACACAAAAATGGTGTCATAACTTGTCCAAGCGTTCAAAGACGATGCCTTTGGATGTATGCCGTTGTATGAAGTGCCCGTGTGGCATGTCAGCATGTCGTTGGCCCACACGTCAGTGGCTGAGGGCGCGTGATGAGCTGTATGTGCTGTTCTTTTATAAAAATGCCCCTAGACTTTAGTTAATTCTCGAGAAAATGGACACATGCTGTTCTTATTTACAGCGACGCCCCTGTACTTTAATTAACTCTCACAAAAATATAACAACAAGTTGGTATTGGAACCATGGACCTCCTGGTTGCCTAACAAACGAGCAGACTATAAGGCCACACTTTGGTTTACGTTAAACTGCTAGCCAGCACCTTATATGGACGATTCCACGTATCGCTTTAGACATGTTTTCTTCAGTTTTTTTTTAAGTACAACTTTTTTTTTTCGAGTGAAGTTTCTGTTTAATTTTCATGATACATAAATTTTCCCATATGAAAAAATAAAATAATATTGTTTAGTTTATATCTTTATTCTATTTTCATTATTGTCTACCTTGAAGGGATAAAAATGATTTTTTTAATTTATGTGGACATAAAAAAGTTGAATGTACTCCGTATATCAAAAATAAATGTGTAAATTTATGCATCTTCATTGAGGACCATAAGCACGAACAATTGTTGTGTATCGGGATTATATTTTAAAATGCAAATTTTTTTAAATTGACAGTATTGTATTTAAAAACTGTTCAATGTGTATTAAAAATTATTGTGTGATAATAATAAATTCTAGAAATGTATTAACATGTTAAATGTGTTTGTAGAAATTTAAGAATAATACTACACAATATTTTTTAATACACGTTCAACATTTTCTAAAAGCACGTTGAGCCTTTTCCAAAATAATATGAAAATGAAAAATGAAGTTGAACTTGAACGTGTATTTCAGAAAATGCTAACCGTGTTTTTAATATACATTCAACTCTTTAAATCCACAACAATTTTAGAAAAAGTTCTGGTTTATCTCTTCAAAGTACACAATAATGAAAATTGAATAGAGATATAAAATAAACAATAATTGCATACTTATGATTATTTTATTTTGATATCGAAAGAGTTACATATCATGAAAACTAAACATAAATTTCACTCGAAGAAAAGAATATAGTAACTTCGAATTTTTTTTTACTCCAATACAAGCATAGGCAAAGCGATACGTGCAATCATCTATATAAACAGCTTGCTGATAATTAAGCGCAAAGCAGAGCGTGGCCGTCTGGTCCACTTCCAGGGGGCTATTTTTTGGAAGAATAAATAAAATCTAGGGGCATTCCTGTAAAAAAAAACACATAGCTCACAGCGCGCGTCCGGTGCCTACAATCACTGACATGTGACTTAGCGACACGCTGGCATGCCACAAGGGCACTCGATAAGGCGACATACGTCCAGAGACACCGTATTTAAACGTGCAGACAAGTTACGACACCACTCTCTTGTATTTTTCAAATTTAAGCACCAAACTGACCGCGTCGGACAAGTTAGGGCACCTGTAGTGTATTTAACTCAACAAGGAACATCGGGTGCCCCGCGAATGCGGGAACAGCATCCATCACCGCCCATTGAGCTGTCCGTGTCCCCAAGATTTCCCTCCCATCTGCAAGCTAGGCATCGCATCAGATCAGACTAGATGTAGATCAGATCCCACTGTTTTTCTAGTTGCAGATCGCACAGTTAATTGTCCATCCTCTCCCCTTTTTTGAGTTGCAGATCCCACAGTTTTTTTTTTTGTATGCAGATCCCACTGTTTTTTTCCGAGTATGCAGATCGCACTGTTATTTTTTTTCGATAAACGGTGAATTTTATTGGCTCAAATGAAGCATCAAAATGATACATCACAAAGTTTTTCCCCTACGCTCGCGGCTAGGGTTTGCCTCCTCCTAGGCGATCGCGATCGCCCCGGAGTCCGTTCTCTCACGCCGCCGACCGGCTAGGTCTCGTGGCGTCTCCTCGGACCGCGACCCTCTCCTCCTCCAGGATGTCAGCTCCTTCGGACGCTCAATCTGCCGCGAGCGGCGGTGGCGCGGCGGCCGGAAACCCTGATCTTGGCGATTTTTTCAACCAGTTAGATCTCAACGATGAGGACTTTGATGATGTTGAGATTGATGAGGATGATCCAGAAATCAACGAAAGTGTCAGATGGCTTGCCCTAGCTAAGGTTCACACCGAAAAAACCTTCAGTCAATCAGCGTTCTATAGAGACATGCGTGCGGCCTGGAACCCAGCGCAGAGTGTCAGGTTTAAACCTGTTGGTCCAAATCGGTTCGTCGTCCAGGCGTCTTGTCTGGGGGATTAGGAGCGTATAATGATGCAGGGGCCCTGGCTTTTTTGCAACATGGCTGTGTTGATGTGTCCATATGATGACTTCAGTAAAACAGATGAGATCGAGATTGTTCAGTTGCCGATTTGGCTCCAGATCCATAAGCTGCCTGAGGCATATTGCAAGCAGGCGGTAGTGGAAAAACTTCTGAAAGATGCTGGAGAAATACTGGACATGCGCTTAAACGGGAATACCCGTGGGGATTATGTGAGGTTGCGTGTGAAACATGATATTCAACGTCCTCTGACAAAGTTTGTGAGTATTGTCCGTGCTAAGGAACGACAAGTTTACCTGGTGAGATATGAGAAGCTAGCAAGATTCTGCAAGGTATGTGGACTTATTGGACATGGATTTAAGGAGTGCGGACTGGGTATACATGACGAGAAGCAGATGAAATACGGCGATTGGTTGTATGCAGATGGTCCCAATCAGAATAGGGGGGAGATTCCGCCACCCAGGACAAACAGGGCTGCTCGCCCTAATGCGAGGCAGGAAGAACCACAGGTTTCGGATGGGAAGAACATTGCGTGGCAGGAGGACTTGGACCCTGCTCTTGCAGACACTACATCTAATCCAAGGAAGCCAACATGTATGGGAATGGAGTTAGACAAGATTCCGAGAAAGAGACTGAATATGGATGATGCTGGTTTAATCTCAAGCCAACCAAACAATAACTCCACCATGTTGACAATTACAGATGGAAGTGGTGCTGATCAGAAGAGTGGGGACTCCCCCACGAGTAGCTCTAGTAGCAAACGGGTGAAAACCGGAAAGGGACATGGGAACAATGAGATATCGGCGGCCTCCCTCGAGGAGGACCGCCGGACGCAATGAATGTCCTCGCCTGGAACTGCCGGGGTGTCGGGAACCGCCGGACAGTTCGGGAGGTGTTGGCCCTCGTCAAAGCCAACGTCCCCAAGCTAGTCTTCTTATGTGAGACTAGACAAGAGGTAGGTAAGGTGGAAAAACTCAAGTGGAGGTTAGGTTTAAAAGGATTTCATGGTGTTAGTAGTAATGGTAAAAGTGGAGGTTTGGCTCTATTCTGGGACGAGTCCTTGACTGTGACAGTGCTGGATGCATGCTGCCGTTATATTGATGCTCGCATTGAGGATGTAGGAGGAAAAAATTCATGGAGAGGGACTTTTGTCTACGGTGAGCCTAGAGCTGAGAACAGACAGGGCATGTGGGATCATCTAGCTCGCCTCCGAGCAGTTTCGCAGGAGCCGTGGCTTGTCTGTGGGGATTATAATGAGGCTTTATGGCAACATGAGCATCTCTCGCGTTCTCTGCGGTCCGAAACACAGATGTCAGCATTTAGGGACTGCCTGCTACTCTGTGAACTCATGGATTTGGGTTTTGCAGGTATTCCATATACATACAATAACGGGCAGGACGGTGATCGTAACGTACAAGTCAGGCTCGATCGTGCCTGCGCGGATGAACACTGGAACGACCTGTTTCCAGCGACAAAGGTGCTGCACCTTGCTTCGCCCTGTTCGGATCATTGTCCACTACTTATCCAAGTAGGGGAGGGTCCAGCCGTGTGCAAGAAAGGTAACGCACCTCGGTATGAAATTATGTGGGAACGCCATCAAGGGCTACATGATGTGATAGCGAACTCATGGGTGAAAAACAAGCCGAGTGGAGGGCTCGGTTCAGTGGCGGCGTCTCTGAAAGAGGTGATGAAGGAGTTGAAAGAATGGAGTAGGAACAATTTTGGTAATGTGTTGAAAGAAATAGAAGAGCTGAGGAGTCAGCTAGCTGCCTTACAGTTAGCAGGGGCAGACCGATCCCACATCCGGGCGAAAATGAATCAACTGGATGAACTCCTATATAGGGAGGAAATGATGTGGCTGCAAAGGTCGCGCATCACGTGGCTGAAGGAAGGCGAACGTAATACATCATACATGCACCGTAGAGCAACCTGGAGGGCAAGGAGGAATCATATCCAACGCTTGAGAAGGATGGATGGCTCTTGGTGTTCGGTACCTTCAGATATGGAGAGGATGGCACAATCCTACTTCAAGGAGGTATATACCAAGGACCCTACTATTGAGCCTTCGGTCGTCTTGGACAGTATCCAACAGAAAGTTACTGCAGACATGAATGAAGCTCTTGGGAAACCAGTTTCTGACAAAGAGATTTCTGATGCGCTCTTCCAAATAGGACCGTTAAAGGCACCAGGAGTGGATGGTTTCCCGGCGCGTTTCTATCAGCAAAACTGGGAGGTTCTCAAAGCAGATGTTACCGCTACGGTACAAGAGTTCTTTGCTACAGGTATGATGCCAGATGATGTTAATGATACGGCGGTGGTTTTAATTCCGAAAGTACCACATCCCGTGAACTAAAGGACTTCCGACCTATTAGTCTATGCAATGTGGTATATAAAATCGTGTCGAAATGCATGGTGAACAGGTTGCGACCTTTCTTAGCAGAGCTTATATCGGAAAATCAGAGTGCATTCATCCCTGGCAGACTGATCACTGACAATTCAATTATTGCTTTCGAATGCATTTCATCATATATAGTCTGTTAAGGATAACTCTCCGGCTCTATGTGCTTACAAGCTTTGACCTGTCGAAGGCATATGATCGTGTAGACTGGGACTTCCTGGAAAGAGCCCTGCTCAAATGGGGTTTTTCCCAGTTCTGGGTTTCTCGTGTTATGGCGTGTGTCTCTTCGGTTAAATATTCAGTGAAATTCAATGGCAAGCTGCTGGACTCCTTTTCCCCCTCAAGGGGTCTACGGCAAGGTGATCCGTTATCACCCTTTCTTTTCCTTTTTGTTGCGGATGCTCTTTCAAGGCTGTTTAACAAATCGATGGCAGAGGATGGATTGAAAGGGGTGAAAATCTGTAGAAGGGCTCCGGAAATCTCCCACCTGTTATTCACGGATGACTCACTTTTATTCTTCCAAGCTTCGGAACAGCAGGCAGTTTTGGTTAAAGGTTTGTTGAACACTTATGCAGCGGCTACGGGCCAGCTTATAAATCCATCAAAGTGCTCCATCCTTTTTTCAGATCACTGCCCGCCTACTATTGCTGAAAATGTGAAGAATGTGCTAGAGATAACACATGAGGTTTTCGAACCTAAGTACCTTGGCCTTCCTGTGCCAGAAGGAAGAATGCATAAAGGCAAATTTGAGACTGTCCAAGAGAGGTTAAGGAAGAGATTAATTGACTGGAGTGAGCAGTATATGTCTTCAGGTAACAAGGAAATTTTAATCAAAGCAGTTGCTCACGCTATATCAGTGTATGTTATGAGTGTCTTCAAGCTCCCGGCATCGATTTGTGATGAATTGACCCGTATGATGCGACAGTACTGGTGGGGAGTTGACAAAGGGAAGCGAAAAATGGCATGGCTGCGTTGGGACAAAATGTGTCTACCCAAGTCCATGGGGGGTATGGGTTTCAGAGATATGCGGGCGTTTAACCAGGCCCTTCTTGCTAAACAAGCATGGCGCCTTCTGGATTCGCCTGACAGTTTATGTGCTAGACTTCTCAAGGCAAAGTACTTCCCGAGAGGTAATCTACTGGATTCGGTGATCTCTAGCAATGGTTCGGCAGTGTGGAAAGGGATCGTTCATGGGCTTGCCCTTCTGAAACAGGGGGTTATCTGGCGAGTAGGAGATGGGACGCTTATACGTACTTGGCGAGACCCTTGGATCCCAAGGGGACCCTCGTTGCGGCCTATTACCCCCAAGCGCACGTCCCGGATGAACCGTGTCGCAGATTTCTTGGATGAGAACGGTGCATGGCGAATGGATCGGTTAGAACAGAACTTTTGGCCTATGGACATTGATCATATTGTGAAGATAAGGCCATCTCCAAGGCAACGCTGTGATTTTGTTTCGTGGTTTCCAGAAAAGAGTGGTCAGTTTTCTGTCAGGAGCGCCTACAGACTGGCTACATACGATCATAACATAGCGTTTGCAGGGGGCTTCGAGTTCAGCACCAAGTGGAGTGCGATCTAGTTGGAATGCGGTATGGAAATCGTTAGTACCTCAGAAGATGAAAATCACAGCTTGGAAGGTAATTGCAGGTGCCCTGCCTACTGCACAATGTAAAAGTTTCAGGCATATTTCCACGCGATCGACATGCCCCTTGTGTGGCGTGGAGGAGGAGGGATCCTTTCATGCACTAGTTACTTGTACGAATGCGAGGCGGATTTGGTTGAGTACGAGGACTAGATGGCCTCTGCCCTCGGATGAATCTCTAATTGACAATGGAAAGGATTGGTTATTGCACTTGCTGGTGAATTGCAGCGAGGACGTTCGGGGCATGGTGATCATGCTCGTTTGGCGAATCTGGTAGCTACGGTCCGACCAAACCCATGGCAAGGAAATCCCACCAACGGAGACGACGGTGGAATTCCTGAACAGCTACTACAAGTCTATTATTCTAGCAGGCCGGTTTAGTACGGAGGAAATAATCAAAGGCAAGATGCCAATTTCGGCCGAGGCTACGGGTGTCCACAAAGTGAAACCTCCGGCCATGCCATGGCCTGCACCAATGCCAGGCTTCGTTGCTCTATCCGTCGATGGAGCTTTCATGGAGGCTGATGGTTCCGCTGCTGCTGGCATGATTCTTCGCGATGACAAAGGCAAGATTATCTTCTCAGCTTACCGCTATATCTTCCATTGCAATGATCCATTGGAAGCAGAAATACATGCCCTCATGCAGGGAATGGCGTTGGCAATACAGCATACAACGCTTCCGGTGGTCGTTCAATCAGATTGTGCTGAAGCCATCTCAATCCTGTCTAATAATAGCCTGATGAAGTCGGCCTATGGGCAATTAGTTCTTGAGATTAAAGAGATGTTGAATAGTAGGGAGTTTTTACCTCAGAAAATTCACCGTAGTCAGAATTGTGTTGCAGATCGGTTGGCCACTTACAGCCGCTCCGAGAGAACCACAGCGGTGTGGTTAAGGGCAGCTCCACCTTGTATTGAGGACTTGTGGCCTCTTGATAGTAACACTACAACTTTGCAATAAAAACTCCCTTTCCCCCGCAAAAAAAAAATTTGATACATCACACTAAACACACATCCGACCTCTACATAACTAAGATGCACACGGCCAACCCAACACACACACACAAAAAAAAAACACAGCAGCAACTAGCGAAGTCATAAAACCAAAAACTATGTGCAGGTGTGGAAAAAAGAAAAAGAAATACTTTCGCGTATTAGCTTTGGTCAAAGTCAAGCTTTGTAAACTTTGACAAAGTTTATAAAAAAAGATATTAACATATACCATAATCAATCAATATCATTAGATTCATTATTAAATGTACTTTCACATCATATAGATTTGTTATGGTAAATGTTTATATATTTTTCTATAAACTTGGTCAAACTTTACAAAGTTTGACTTCAGTCAAACCTAATATGCAGAGTAAATAAAAACGGAGGGAGTAAAAAATAAGCCCCAAAGTGATCAGATGAACGATCGACAAACTACAATTGAGATCATATCCGCACCAACCATTGATACCACATGAATGACAAGGATCTTCGACAGCAACGCCTTCAGGAAGGAAGCGACACTCAAGCGACGCCGTCAACGGATCCAACCACAAAGGCCAGAATCAAAGTTTTCACCCTGAAGAATCAGTCCGAACATATCCGAGCAATGCCTTCAACAAGGTAACGACGTAAAAAACATCGCCATTGCCAGGAATAACCACTCGGGTCTGTCCTAAGCTTTCGCCCCCTCCTCTATCACTGGTTGACAGTGGGGCCGTACGCACGTGGCATCCCATTGTCCACAAATACGTCGCGCCCTCCTCTATCACTGGCTGACAGTGGGGCCGTACGGACGTGGCATGCCATACAAGCAGCTCGTATGTCCGGGTACGTATTTTGTGACCGTATTTACACGCGATGACTACAAATCTATATTTTTAAAGTTCTAGCACCAAACTGAATGTCAAGCGCAAGTTCTATGACTTGTGGTGATATTACCTCTTTCCTTTTCCCGGGAGCCCCGTTGTGTCGAAAAGTGCAGTTGCTGCCGGCCGATTCGTGCGCATGGTGGCAAGCCTAGACGAGAGCTCCAGCGTGCAATTCAACGAAACCGATGCACGCGTGCCTGGGTTTATTGATCCAAGCGTTGAAACGCGTGTTCAATGCCAAACGGGAACCGCACGGGTCAATTCAGCAGTAACCAAAGCACTTATTACGCATCGGTAACTTGATCGGTTTCATCTTACCTGCGTATAAAATCGGCTCAATCCCGTCTTGCAGCTCCACACACCTCGTACGTACGTGGTCTCAAGAAGGTCTCAGCCAACCCAACGCGCGCAGCCCAGTACAAAGGCGTCGTCCGTCGAAGAAAAATGGCGATGGCTCGCGCCGTCCTGGTCGCCGCGCTCGTCCTCTGCGCCGCCGCCGCGCTGGCGCACGCCGGCCGCGTCGTAGAGGAGTGGGAGCGGCGGTCCGGCCTCGAGGCGTCATCGTCGTGGCTGCAGGCGCCGGCCGAGGCTCCGTCGTGGTATGCCGGCGGCGTAAAACTGAGTGCCGGAGGGTTCGGTGGCGGCTTTGTCGACCTGCTGTGGTTCGTGTTCAAGTGGGCCAAGGACGCCTTCGCCGCCGCCGTCGGATGGAAGGCCTGATGAAGCCGGCCGGCGTACGTCCTCGCTGCATCGGTCGTGCTCTCCGGTAGACTGGTCTGTGCCTTGGACGCACAAGAAAATAAAAACCGTGCACGCTTGTGCTGGCCTCCTTGACTGATTGTTCGTTTGTGTACAATAAAGCACTATGGTTCTCGTTTGCATGCTTTGTCTTTCCGGCGTCGTTGTCACTTGTCAGTGCCGATCATCAATAAGATGATTTTTCTTTCTTTCAACGTGCAAGTCAGGAGCACCCCCGATTTTATTAAAGGTTTCATCAAGAGAGAAACACCGAAAACAAAATGACCGGTTTATAAGAAAAAGGAAGAAGTATATTTTTCGTCCCTCAACTCTTTCGAGAGTATAGAAATGGTCCCTCAACTGTAAAACCAGCAAAATTTGGTTCCTTAACTATTCAATCCGGATAAGTTTAGTCCCTCATACCGCTTTGACTGTTTTTTTCCTGACGTGGAGTGGTTTTGACTAAAATTAGATGCATTGTACACGGTGGGCCGTCGCATCAGCGTGGTACACAGACATGTATAGAATCTGTTGTATTTTTGCAGATATTAAGCATGTTCGCTGTACAATGATATTAACTTGTTTAAAAGTGATTTGTTTTTTTTTTCAGTTCTAGTCCTCTGCACATATGTTATTTTTTTTTCTGTTCTCATGTGCACAATGAAGTCTATATTGATGTGTAAGAATCTAGACAAAAAAGATACCGATGTCAAAATTGATAAAATAATGCAGTGGTTCTTACTCATTTTTCTTAATTTAATAGCTAACTTGTCTGCACCAGCATTCCGTGTTCGAGTATAAGAAAAAAAATAAGAAAGTATCTCTCAGTATAAGAATATATGAAACTTTTAATGTAGCTGAATTCTATTTCTGTCCATTATCATGTCAGATGTGTTTTGATAAATAATAAATATAATGTATTTGTCCTCATCACAAAAATGCTTACTCGCTCAGTGACTAGCCTGTGCTTGCACTTAGCACGAGGTGCCCCGTTCGAGTAAGTCGACGGACGATATATTTTTTGCCCGTCTTTTGTTTTTTATACCACACTTTGTTCAAGTTTTCGACCACTAACAGGCTAGTCTCACTGTTCCAAACAAAAACCAGTCTACCATTAGCAAAAAAATCAGCCAAAGTGGTATGAGGGACTAAACTTATCCGGTTCCAAAAATTGAGGGACTACAGTTTGCTGGTTTTAGAGTTGAGGGATCATTTCTATGCTCTCGAAAAATTGAGGGACGAAAAATATACTTATCCCTAAGGAAAACTAGAGAACAATCACACACAGCACGAAATGATTAAAAAAACAAACCACACAACTGATTAAGGGACAATCATGCAAAAAAGAAAAACCGCGACCATGCCAACATCAGCCAACTCGGGCGGCAGGATCATGTAGCTGTACGTCCCACTTTGTTCCCAAACTGGTTTCGCATCAGCTCTGCTGCACTTTGTACGTTGTGAGCTTGAGATGTTGTTCCATTCTGTTGTTTTCTGAAATTTCACTCTGGTAACTGAGACGTTACTTAGGTCAACTATAACGCGGTCCACCCAATAACCGAGGACAGGAGTTAGGGGCAGCCTTGTCCAACAACATACACCAAATTGCCCGCTCTTAGTTTTTTTTTTTTTCTAGAACCGAACTACTCAAAACGATCGAAGATAAAAAGAACACGATTCTTAAGCAAATTAAAGGTAAATATTTTGATGCAACAATGCTTAATAATTTTTTTACAATATAAACACAAAATACTTCAGGTTTGATTTCAACTTAATCGGACACGTGTTCTAGTTGTCCATATAAAACATCTAAAGATGCTCAACCAGATCATTCTGCAGCTGCTCATGAGTTCCTTGATGTCGAATTTGATCATGCATTTGGGTAAAATCCTCAAATATCGCCGAATTCTGCTATGGAAGCTAGATAGGACCACCCATGGTTTGAAAATCCAGACCATGATGAACTCCACCACTCTCATCCTTCACAATCATGTTGTGCATGATCACACAAGTTGTCGTCACCTTTGACAATGTCTCTACATCCCATAGCTAGTTTAGCAGGTCCGCAAATAACTACAAAGCAGGCTTGAAGCACTCCAAATACCATCTCCACGTACTTTATAGGTAGATTATTGTTTTGGGGCAAAGTGACATTTTTTGTTACACTTTGGTCTTGGAGATGGTCTTGATGAAATTTGTCCACAGCGGATAGATACTATCACAAAGATAGCACCCTATGTTGCACCCATGACCATTGATGGGATAGTTGCACTTAGGAGCTTTGACTGCACATAACCTTGCAAATAATGAAAACCGCTGCAGTATGTTGATGTCATTCTGAGGTCGAGACACACCAAACAAAGTGTGTCAAATCCATTGGTCATCTGATGCAACAACTTCAAGAATGATGTCGACTCTTTGCAACGGCCTTGGTATTGCCCTTGTTGAGCATATGTGTAGTTCTTCCATTTCTAGTGCATGCAATCCCGGGATCCCAGCATAGCTAGAAACCCTCTTGCTTCTCCAATTGCCATGAGCCTTGGTATGTCTAAGGGGAGTTGGTTCTCTCAAGTACTCTGGTCTAGACACCTTCACCACCGAAGTAACAAATGTTACCATGGCTTCGAGCCATGTGCTTTTAGACACCAGGAGGTAATTGTCCTACAAATCTACGACCGTGCCATAGGCAAGCATCCTCATTGCAGCAGTGCACTTTTGGTAACCAAATAACCCAATGGTTCCAAGCATCATTCTTCGGGTTGAAGTAATCATCATAGCATGCACACCATGGTAGATCCGATCAAACACTTATCGCTACATCCAAAAAGACGATAAAGATAAGACACAAAGAACACATTGGGGACAAAGTAGTCATCAACCAACAATAGATACCCCATGTGTTGGGGAACGTAGCAGAATTCAAAAAAATTCCTTTGCTTCACCAAGATCAATCTAAGGAGTCATCTAGAAACGAGCATAAAGGAGTGCATCTACATACCCTTTGTAGATCGCGAGCGGAAGCATTCGAAGGAACGTGGATGATGGAGTCGTACTCGTCGTGATCCTCGTCACCGATGATCCCAGCGCCGAACGGACGGCACCTCTGCGTTCAACACACATACGGTACAGCGACGTCTCCTCCTTTTTGATCCAGCAAGGGGGGAGGAGAGGTTGATGGAGATCCAGCAGCACAACGGCGTTGTGGTGGATGCAACGGGAAAAGCTGCAGGGCTTCGCCGAGACCCTGCGGGAGGAGGGAGAGGTGTAACAGGGGGGGAGAGGCGCCAGGGGCTGAGGTGCGGCTGCC
>LR738715.1:833575005-833589113 GCA_902687465.1 Secale cereale | reverse complement strand
CCCCCCCCCCCCACTATATATAGGGGCCAGGGGCGCCGGCCCTAGGAGATTAGATCTCCTAGGGGGGGCGGCCAAGGGGGGTGGCTTGCCCCCCAAGCCTAGGGGGGCGCCCCCCACCCCTAGGGTTTCAACCCTAGGCGCAGGGGGGAGGCCCAAGGGTGGTGCGCCAGCCCACTAAGGGCTGGTCCCCCTCCCCCTACGGCCCATGGGGCCCTCCGGGATGGGTGGCCCCACCCGATGGACCCCCGGGACCCTTCCGGTGGTCCCGGTACACTACCGGTGACCCCCGGAACTCTCCCGATGGCCAAAACTGGACATCATATATATCATTCTTTACCTCCGGACCATTCCGGAACTCCTCGTGACGTCTGGGATCTCATCCGGGACTCCGAACAACATTCGGGTTACCGTGTGCATATATCTCTACAACCCTAGCGTCACCGAACCTTAAGTGTGTAGACCCTACGGGTTCGGGAGACACGTAGACATGACTGAGACGACTCTCCGGTCGATAACTAACAGCGGGATCTGGATACCCATGTTGGTTCCCACGTGTTCCTCGATGATCTCATCGGATGAACCACGATGTCAAGGATTCACTTAATCCCGTATGTTATTCCCTTTGTCTATCGGTACAGCACTTGCCCGAGATTCGATCGTCGGTATACCGATACCTTGTTCAATCTCGTCATGGCAAGTCTCTTTACTCGTTTCGTAATACATCATCCCGTGACCAACTCCTTAGTCACATTGAGCTCATAATGATGATGTCTTACCGAGTGGGCCCAGAGATACCTCTCCGTCATACGGAGTGACAAATCCCAGTCTTTGTTCGTGCCAACCCAACAGACACTTTCGGAGATACCCATTGCGTACCTTTATAGCTACCCAGTTACGTTGTGACGTTTGGCACACCCAAAGTATTCCTACGGTATCCGGAAGTTGCACAACCTCATGGTCTAAGGAAAAGATACTTGACATTGGAAAAGCTTAAGCATTACGAACTACACGGTCTTGTGCTAGGCTTAGGATTGGGTCTTGTCCATCACATCATTCTCCTAATGATGTGATCCCGTTATCAATGACATCCAATGTCCATGGCCAGGAAACCGTGATCATCTGTTGATCAACGAGCTAGTAACTAGAGGCTTACCAGGGACACGTTGTGGTCTATGTATTCACACATGTATCGCTGTTTCCGTACAATACAATTCAAGCATGAATAACAGACAATTATCATGAACAAGGAAATATAATAATAACCATTTTATTATTGCCTCTAGGGCATATTTCCAACAGTCTCCCACTTGCACTAGAGTCAATAATCTAGTTACATTGTGATGAATCGAACACCCATAGAGTTCTGGTGTTGATCATGTTTTGCTCGTGGAAGAGGTTTAGTCAACGGATCTGCTACATTCAGATCCGTATGCACTTTACAAATATCTATGTCTCCATCTTGAACATAATTCTGGATGGAGTTGAAACGGTGCTTGATGTGCTTGGTCTTCTTGTGAAACCTGGGCTCTTGGCAATGGCAATAGCTCCAGTGTTGTCACAGAAGAGAGTCATCGGGCTTGACGCGTTTGGAATGGCTCCTAGGTCGGTGATGAACTCCTTCATCCAGACTCCTTCCTACGCTGCTTCGCAAGCAGCTATGTACTCCGCTTCACATGTAGAATGCGCCACGACGCTCTTCTTGCAACTGCACCAGCTGACTGCTCCACCATTCAAAATATACATGTATCCAGTTTGTGACTTGGAGTCATCCAGATCTGTGTCGAAGCTAGCATCGACGTAACCCTTTACGACGAGCTCTTCGTCACCTCCATAAACGAGAAACGTATCCTTAGTCCTTTTCAGGTACTTCGGGATGTTCTTGACCGCTGTCCAGTGTTCCATACCGGGATCACTTTGGTACCTCCCTACCAAACTTATGGCAAGGTTCACATCAGGTCTGGTACACAGCATGGCATACATAATAGAACCTATGGCTGAGGCATAGGGGATGACACTCATCTTTTCTCTATCTTCTGCCGTGGTCGGGGACTGAGCCGTGCTCAATCTCATACCTTGCAAAACAGGCAAGATCCCTTTCTTGGACTGATCCATATTGAACTTCTTCAATATCTTGTCAAGGTATGTGCTTTGTGAAAGACCAATGAGGCGTCTCGATCTATCTCTATAGATCTTGATGCCTAATATATAAGCAGCTTCTCCAAGGTCCTTCATTGAAAAACTCTTATTCAAGTAGGCCTTTATGCTCTCCAAGAATTATATATCATTTCCCATCAGCAGTATATCATCCACATATAATATGAGAAATGCTACAGAGCTCCCACTCACTTTCTTGTAAATACAGGCTTCTCCCCAAGTCTGTATAAATCCAAATGCTTTGATCACATCATTAAAGCGAATATTCCAACTCCGAGATGCTTGCACCAGCCCGTAGATCGAGCGCTGGAGCTTGCATACCTGGTTAGCTTTTTCAGGATCGACAAAACCTTCTGACTGCATCATATACAGTTCTTCCTTGAGGAAGCCATTAAGGAATGCTGTTTTGACGTCCATTTGCCATATCTCATAATCATAGAATGCGGCAATTGCTAACATGATTCGGACGGACTTCAGCATCGCTACGGGAGAGAAAGTCTCGTCGTAGTCAATCCCTTGAACTTGTCGATAACCTTTAGCGACAAGCCGAGCCTTATAGATGGTCACATTACCATCCGCGTCAGTCTTCTTCTTGAATATCCATTTATTTTCTATGGCATGCTGATCACCGGGCAAGTCCACCAAAGTCCATACTTTGTTTTCATACATGGATCCTATCTCGGATTTCATGGCTTCAAGCCATTTGTTGGAATCCGGGCCCGCCATTGCTTCTTCATAGTTCGAAGGTTCACCGTTGTCTAACAACATGATTTCCATGACAGGGTTGCCGTACCACTCTGGTGCGGAACGTGTCCTTGTGGACCTTCGAAGTTCAGTAGTAACTTGAGCTGTATCTTCATGATCATCATAATTAACTTCCTCCCTTATCGGTGCAGGCACCTCAGGAACAATTTCTCGCGCTGCGCTACTTTCCGGCTTGGGAGGGGTGATTGTCACCTCATCAAGTTCTACTTTCCTCCCACTCACTTCTTTCGAGAGAAACTCTTTCTCCAGAAAGGATCCATTCTTGGCAACGAAAACCTTGCCTTCAGATCTGAGGTAGAAGGTGTACCCAATAGTTTCCTTTGGGTATCCTATGAAGACGCATTTTTCCGATTTGGGTTCGAGCTTTTCAGGTTGAAGTTTCTTGACATAAGCATCGCAACCCCAAACTTTCAGAAACGACAGCTTAGGTTTCTTGCCAAACCAAAGTTCATACGGTGTCGTCTCAACGGATTTTGACGGAGCCCTATTTAAAGTGAATGTGGCAGTCTCTAAAGCATAACCCCAAAAGGATAGCGGTAAGTCGGTGACAGACATCATAGATCGCACCATGTCCAACAAAGTGCGATTCCGACGTTCGGACAGACCATTACGCTGAGGTATTCCGGGCGGTGTCAATTGTGAAACAATTCCACAGTTCCTTAGGTGCGTGCCAAATTTGTGACTTAAATATTCACCCACACGATCCGATCGTAAGAACTTTATTTTTCTGTCACGTTGATTTTCAACCTTATTCTGAAATTCCTTGAACTTTTCAAAGGTTTCAGACTTGTGTTTCATTAAGTAGACATACCCATATCTACTCAAGTCATCTGTGAGGGTGAGAACATAACGATAGCCTCCGCGAGCTTCAACACTCATTGGACCGCACACATCGGTATGTATGATTTCCAATAAGTTGGTCACTCGCTCCATTGTTCCGGAGAACGGAGTCTTGGTCATCTTGCCCAAGAGGCATGGTTCGCACGTGTCAAATGATTCATAATCAAGAGACTCTAGAAGCCCATCTGCATGGAGCTTCTTCATACGCTTGACACCAATATGACCAAGGCGGCAATGCCACAAGTATGTGGGACTATCATTATCAACTTTACATCTTTTGGCATTCACACTATGAATATGTGTATCATCACGTTCAAGATTCATCAAAAATAAACCATTGACCAGCGGGGCATGACCGTAAAACATATCTCTCATATAAAAAGAACAACCACTATTCTCAGATTTAAATGAGTAGCCATCTCGCATCAAACGAGATCCAGATACAATGTTCATGCTCAAAGCTGGCACTAAATAACAATTATTAAGGTTTAAAACTAATCCCGAGGGTAGATGTAGAGGCAGTGTGCCGACGACGATCACATCGACCTTGGAACCATTCCCGACGTGCATCGTCACCTCGTCCTTCGCCAGTCTCCGCTTATTCCGCAGCTCCTGCTTTGAGTTACAAATGTGAGCAACTGCACCGGTATCAAATACCCAGGAGCTACTACGAGCGCTGGTAAGGTACACATCAATAACATGTATATCATATATACCTTTGACGTTGTCGGCCTTCTTATCTGCTAAGTATTTGGGGCAGTTCCACTTCCAGTGACTCGTTCCCTTGCAATGAAAGCACTCAGTTTCAGGCTTGGGTCCATTCTTTGGCTTCTTCCCGGCAACTGGCTTACCGGGCGCGACAACTCCTTTGCCGTCCTTCTTGAAGTTCTTCTTACCCTTGCCTTTCTTGAACTTAGTGGTTTTATTGACCATCAACACTTGATGTTCTTTCTTGATATCCACCTCCGCTGATTTCAGCATTGAATACACCTCGGGAATGGACTTCTCCATCCCTTGCATATTGAAGTTCATCACGAAGCTCTTGAAGCTAGGTGGGAGCGACTGAAGGATTCTGTCAACGACCGCTTCGTCTGGGAGATTAATCCCCAACTGAGACAAGCGATTGTGCAACCCAGACAATTTGAGTATGTGCTCGCTAACAGAACTATTCTCCTCCATCTTACAACTATAGAATGCATCGAAGACGTCATATCTCTTGACTCGGGCATGAGCTTGGAAAACCATTTTCAGCTCTTGGAACATCTCATATGCTCCGTGGTGCTCAAAACGCTTTTGGATCCCCGATTCTAAGCTGTAAAGCATGCCGCACTGAAACAGGGAGTAATCATCACAACGTGACTGCCGGGCGTTCATAATGTCTTGGGCTGCCGGGAAAACGGGTGCATCACCTAGCGGTGCTTCAAGGACATATGATCTCTTGGCAGCTATGAGGATAATCCTCAGGTTACTGACCCAATCCGTATAGTTGCTACCATCGTCTTTCCGCTTGGTTTTCTCTAGGAACGCGTTGAAGTTGAGGGCAACATGAGCGTGGGCCATTTGATCTACAAGACATATTGTAAAGAATTTAGACTAAGTTCATGACAATTAAGTTCATCTAATCAAATTTAATGAACTCCCACTTAGATTGACATCTCTCTAGTCATCTAAGTGATACATGATCCGAACCGACTAGCCCGTGCCCGATCATCACGTGAGACGGACTAGTCATCAACGGTGAACATCTTCATGTTGATCATATCTTCTATACGACTCATGTTCGACCTTTCGGTCTTCCGTGTTCCGAGGCCATGTCTGTACATGCTAGTCTCGTCAAGTGAACCCTAAGTGTTTTGCGTGTGTAAATCTGGCTTACACCCGTTGTATGCGAACATTAGAGCCTATCACACCCGATCATCACGTGGTGCTTCGGAACAACGATCCTTAGCAACGGTGCACAGTTAGGGGGAACACAATTCTTGAAATTTTAGTGAGAGATCATCTTATTTACTACCGTCGTTCTAAGCAAATAAGATGCATAAACATGATAAACATCACATGCAATCAAATAAAGTGACATGATATGGCCAATATCATTTATTCATTTTGCTCCTTTGATCTTCATCTTCGGGGCACCATGATCATCTTTGTCACCGACATGTCACCATGATTTCCATCATCATGATCTCCATCATCGTGTCTTCATGAAGTCGTCTCGCCAAACATTACTTCTACTACTATGGCTAACGTTTAGCAATAAAGTAAAGTAATTACATGGCGTTATTCAGTGACACGCAGGTCATACAATAAATAAGACAACTCCTATGGCTCCTGCCGGTTGTCATTCTCATCGACATGCAAGTCGTGATTCCCTATTACAAGAACATGATCAATCTCATACATCACATATATCATTCATCACATCTTCTTGGCCATATCACATCACATATCACATGCTTCAAGAACAAGTTAGACGTCCTCTAATTGTTGTTGCAAGTTTTTACGTGGTTGCTATAGGTTTCTAGCAAGAACATTTCTTACCTACGCCAAAACCACAACGTGATATGTCAATTTCTATTTACCCTTCATAAGGACCCTTTTCATCGAATCTGATCCGACTAAAGTGGGAGAGACAGACACCCGCTAGCCACCTTATGCAACTAGTGCATGTCAGTCGGCGGAACCTGTCTCACGTAAGCGTACGTGTAAGGTCGGTCTGGGCCGCTTCATCCCACGATGCCGCCGAATCAAGATTAGACTAGTAGCGGCAAGAGAATTGAACAAAATCAACGCCCACAACTTGTTTGTGTTCTACTCGTGCAATATGCTACGCAAAGACCTAGCTCAGATGCCACTGATGGGCCTCTAACCCCTCGTTGGTTACCCCAAGTGGAAGGTGTAAGATGCAGTGTTGTGGAAGTTTTTTCCCTTAGCAAAGATGCCAAGGATCGAATCCCAGAGACTCCTAGGTTCAACAAGTAGGTGTCAACTGCTAACGGCGCGGATTAGCAATCAACGTGGACCTGCACACAGATACAAATAACTTTGCTCCCAACGAGTACAGAGAGGTTGTCAATCCCTCCGGCCTTGTAGTTCACAAAGGATTAAACGCAAATGATAGTAGTGATAGATAATGTTTGCAATAGTAAGTAAAAGCGAAAAGTAAATAGCGGATGTGATCAATGATGGTAATATGGACCGGAGTCTCATGATGTTCACTAGTGATGTCTCTCTCCCAAAAGACGATAAAACAGCTATGTGAGGTAAACGAATTACAGCTGGGCAATTGACAGGACCACGAACGCAAACCAATGCTGACTACATTGCAAGAAAGGTTAAGGTTCAAAGCATGGGCGGTACGCCAAAGTAAGTAGACCGAAATCCATCAATATCTACTACTAATCATCCACCTTGAGATATCTATCCAGAACATCTCGCTGGTATTAAGTTGCGAGCCCCACCCATAGTGTAAACTCAAAGCAACAGACAACTGCATTAAAAGAACTTTGCGTAAAGTAAACAATCCTTGCACCCGCGGGCACAAGCACCGTTGTTTTCCCCCTTGTGGCAACAGCACATCCCCTGGACTCATGTTTCTGTCACTCAAGCTAGTCATCGAGGGGCATGAACCCACAATCAAGCATAACGTTCCCTCTTGGAGTCACTACGTATTACTTGGCCAAAGCAATAAATAACAACGGAGAACATGCAAGAATTACTTATGAACATAAATATAAAAGAGGTAGATCAAATATATTACTCAAGAACAATCTGAACATAATCTCATAATCCATCGGATCCCAGCAAACTCATCATAGCAACAGCATAAGGATTACATATGTGCCTCGATCATGTAGGGCAGCTCACGAGGACTAATTAGTGAAGCACAAGAACGGGAGGAGAACATCACATAGCTACTGGTCATGGACTCATGGTCCAAGGGAGACTACTCACAACTCATCCGGGAGGCGTCCATGGTGGTGGAGAGGCTCCCGATGGTGATCCTCCCCTCCGGCAGGGTGCCGGGAAGAGTTCTCCTGGTGCTCCCGATCTTGGAAGCGGCGGCGGCGGCGGAACAGAGATGAGATCGCGAAAAAGAGTTCCTGTCCCAAGGGTTTCGAAGGACGCTCTAAATATATGCCGAAGGGGGGCACCAGACGGGGCTCGGGGGGCCCAGGCGCCCCCCCCCGGCACGGCCCAGGGGGGGGCGCCGCCAGGGCGCCTGGAGCCCTGGTGACCCCCCCCCCCGGCTGTCCTTCGGGCGCAAGGTAGGTTCTGGAACGCTGATTTTTTATATAATTTTTCTGAATTTTTCCTGGCAGTTCTCATAACGTGAAAACCTGAAATACAAAAACAGCCGAAAACAGAAACTGGCACCGGGGTGCACTAGATTAGTAGGTTAGTCCAAATATGATCAAAAGTGTATGGAAGTGTATGAATATCATAGCAATATCACCCAAAAGTGGCATGGAGCAAGCAGAAATTATAGATACGTTTTGGACGTATCAACATCCCCAAGCTTAATTCCTGCTCGTCCTCGAGTAGGTAAATGATAACAAGAATAATTTCTATGGTGACATGCTATTAACCATATAGGACTTATTCATAGTCATATGACAAAAGCTTACTGGGACAATGATTCTATAGTAATTAAGTTGCCTCATGAGAAAATCACAAATGACTGAAAGTTTTACAACAGGACATTGAAGCATCAAATAGATTTGCAATGAACATGATGTGCAAATATGATAAAGTGATATCTAGCTTGCCCCCTTTAGTGAAGCAAAACATAAATGCAGGGGCACCTTCAAGGTTTAAGTGATGACTAGATACAATGATTTCAAAATAAACGATATCACGGTCATGCAAAAGACAATGCTACTTTGGGACAATGCACATTACACTCAGAATGACAATCATGCTCTCAGTAGTTGGTGCTTTTAAAAGAAGGTGGAGACTCAACATAAAAGTAAAAGAATGGTTATGTGCTAGAGCTTTTTATTTTGAAAACATAGAAGCAATTTTGTCAACGGTAGTAGTACTTCATATGTGTCATGCATAAGACATCCTATAAGTTGCAAGCCTCATGCATCGAATACCAATAGTGCTCGCACCTTGTCCTAATTAGCTCGGATTTCCATGGGTTATCATTGCATTACATATGTTTCAACCAAGTGTCACAAAGGGGTACCTCTATGCCACCTGTACAAAGGTCCAAGGAGATAAATCGCATTTGATTTCTCGTTTTTGATAGATCTCAACTTGAGGACATCCATACCGGGACAACATAGAAAATAGATGATGGACTCCTCTTTAATGCATAAGCATATTCTCATAAGAGATTGAGGATTAATGTCCAAGCTAAAACTTCCACCATGATACATGGCTTTTGTTGGCGGCCCAATGTTCTTCTCTAACAATATGCATACTCATTCAACCCATGGCAAATCACCCTTACTTCAGACAAGACGAACATGCATAGCAACTCACATGATATTCAACAAAAGTGTGACAGTTGATGGCGTCCCCAGAAACATGGTTACCGCTCAGCAAGCAACTTATAAGAAATAAGATACATAGGCAACATATTCTTTACCACAATAGTTTTTAAGCTACTTTCCCATGAGCTATGTATTGCAAAGTTAGTCTGCTTAGTACAGGTGGAGGTTAGCAAAAGACTGGAAGCGACCAACTAAGAGAGCAATGACGGTCATAATCATGCAGAGCGACAAAGCAATATTGAATAAGGCATGGAAGTTATATCACTACTCAGAAATAAAAGATCATCAAGGCTTGACAGACTTTCTTTACAGTCTTAAATATGCGTGAGCATACGCCAAGTCAATCAAAATAAATTCTTGAAGGAAGATATTACTAAACCATACCACATCATCGGCAAACAAATCAAGTTGGTACTCCAATGACACATTGGGAATCCCTCAGCTATTTGAGACTAACCATAAGAAAACCTGAACTACTAAGCGCCATTATGCACGTAGCATATTTATCATAGACATATTAACCAATGCAACGGAAGCAAACTCTCTTAATAAGATAAGCATGATAATTAAAGAGAGTTCAAGCAACCAACTAAACAAAAACTCTTTGAAAAGATAAGCATGAATACTAAGAGCAGAGCATGATAGTAGCTATTTAAAAGACGAAGAACACACACAACAAAGATAGACATGAAAATTCTATGTTATGTTCTAGGTAGAAGTGGAGCGTGTTTCTCTCCCACATAAAGAACGCTGAGTTCCGACTCGTTATGAAAAACTAAAAAGAAAACTAAAAGCAAGACGCTCCAAGCACAGCACATAACACATGAAGTGATAAAAATATAGCGAAACGAAAGACGAACTGATAATGTTGATGGAAAAGGGGATGCACGGGGGCATCCCCAAGCTTAGATGCTTGAGTCTCCTTGAATATTTCTTGGGGGTGCACGGGGGCATCCCCAAGCTTGAGCGCTTGACACTCCTGAATCTTTTTATCATCTTCCCTCGCACACTTGAAAACTCCCTTCATACATAACTCATTATAATCTGATTAGCGAGGTTAGTACCCTTAATAAAATAATTATACCTCGCTGGAAATAAAGATATTCTTGAAGTTCTACTGTTTCTCAAGATTGCCAAAAGGTTTTTGCAAAGAAAAAGCAAGCTCTTGGTTTGCAAAATGAAGGAAAGGCAAAACAGGACAGAATCTGTGAAAAACAGAACAACATGTAGTAATTGATTTGTTCGGGGCACTTCTGCAACCCAAATCAAAAAAACTCAGAACAGACGCACGAAAGACAATTATATAGAGAACGTTGTCGAAAAAATTCAGACCAAAAAGATGATCTGGTGATTTTATACGAATTTTTCTATCCAAGGACAGAATCTGTTTCCTGGACAGCACCTCACAACTTTTGAACTTTCTAGCAATCAGAGGCTATACTTGGCACAAATATGAAAAGCAAAGATACAATGATGATGCTACTGTAGTAACAACATCAAGACCACTAAAAACTGAAAGAACGAACTGAAAGTAAAGATAACAAGGGTTGTCTCCCTAGAGCTCTTTCTTTATAGCCATAAAGATAGGCTTAAGACTTTAATGATGCTCTCGTAGGAAGAAGAACAAAAGAGAGCATCAAGAAGCAAATACCAAACACATTTAAGCCTAACATGCTTTCTATGCATAGGAATATTGCAATAGAATAATTCATTGAAGCACAAATCAATAAGCATAGGAAGACAAAACAAGTGCAACTTCAAAACCTTCAACATAAAGAGAGGGAACTTAATATTATTGAAATATCTATAAGCATATGTTCCCTTCTCATAATAATTTTTAGTGGGATCACGAATAAACTCAACAATATAAGCATCACATAAAGCATTGTTACCATGATCCACATGCAAAAAGGTACTCTTACTCTCCACATAAGCATCATGAAGAGGATAAAACTTAGTATAAAAGAGAGACATAAGCTCTTGCCAATCAAGCAAGTGCGAGTTATCGAGAAGCTTATACCAATCTGAAGCCTTATCTATAAGTGATACGGCGAACAATTTCCTCATGACAAACTCCCTTGATACACCTGCAAGCTTAAATAATGAACATAATTGTGACAGATATAGCAAGTGTTCACCGGGATGTCTGTCTCCTGCATAACGATTAGCCAAGATATAATTATTAATACCAGCTGGTATTTTATAGGGACAATTTCAGTAGGGGGAGGAGCAACCACCACAGGTGTGGGGCGTCTTCCCGCAAGCAACGATCCAATAAAAAGGTTGTCCATAAGCATAACTGGTGAAAAGACATAAAGAAAACTGAAAGGTAAACTACAAGACTAAAAGCAAAGGTAAAAGATAGCGTGCAACTCCCCTATCCTGAAGAGTGGAGTCCCCGGCAACGGCGCCAGAAAATACTCCTTGATGGGCCTCTAACCCCTCGTTGGTTACCCCAAGTGGAAGGTGTAAGATGCAGTGTTGTGGAAGTTTTTTCCCTTAGCAAAGATGCCAAGGATCGAATCCCCAGAGACTCCTAGGTTCAACAAGTAGGTGTCAACTGCTAACGGCACGGATTAGCAATCAACGTGGACCTGCACACAGATACAAATAACTTTGCTCCCAACGAGTACAGAGAGGTTGTCAATCCCTCCGACCTTGTAGTTCACAAAGGATTAAAAGCAAATGATAGTAGTGATAGATAATGTTTGCAATAGTAAGTAAAAGCGAAAAGTAAATAGCGGATGTGATCAATGATGGTAATATGGACCGGAGTCTCATGATGTTCACTAGTGATGTCTCTCTCCCAAAAGACGATAAAACATCTATGTGAGGTAAACAAATTACAGCTAGGCAATTGACAGGACCACGAACGCAAACCAATGCTGATTACATTGCAAGAAAGGTTGAGGCTCAAAGCATGGGCGGTACGCCAAAGTAAGTAGACCGAAATCCATCAATATCTACTACTAATCATCCACCTTGAGATATCTATCCAGAACATCTCGCTGGTATTAAGTTGCGAGTCCCACCCATAGTGTAAACTCAAAGCAACAGACAACTGCATTAAAAGAACTTTGCGTAAATAAACAATCCTTGCACCCGCGGGCACAAGCACCGTTGTTTTCCCCCTTGTGGCAACAGCACATCCCCTAGACTCATGTTTCTGTCACTCAAGCTAGTCATCGAGGGGCATGAACCCACAATCGAGCATAACGTTCCCTCTTGGAGTCACTACGTATTACTTGGCCAAAGCAATAAATAACAACGGAGAACATGCAAGCATTACTTATGAACATAAATATAAAAGAGGTAGATCAAATATATTACTCAAGAACAATCTGAACATAATCTCATAATCCATCGGATCCCAGCAAACTCATCATAGCAACAGCATAAGGATTACATATGTGCCTCGATCATGTAGGACAGCTCACGAGGACTAATTAGTGAAGCACAAGAACGGGAGGAGAACATCACATAGCTACTGGTCATGGACTCATGGTCCAAGGGAGACTACTCACAACTCATCCGGGAGGCGTCCATGGTGGTGGAGAGGCTCCCGATGGTGATCCTCCCCTCCGGCAGGGTGCCGGGAAGAGTTCTCCTGGTGCTCCCGATCTTGGAAGCGGCGGCGGCGGCGGAACAGAGATGAGATCGCGAAAAAGAGTTCCCGTCCCAAGGGTTTCGAAGGACGCTCTAAATATATGCCGAAGGGGGGCACCAGACGGGGCTCGGGGGGCCCAGGCGCCCCCCCGGCGCGGCCTAGGGGGGGGGCACGCCGCCAGGGCGCCTGGAGCCCTGGTGCCCCCCCGGCTGTCCTTCGGGCACAAGGTAGGTTCTGGAACGCTGATTTTTTATATAATTTTTCTGGATTTTTCCTAGCAGTTCTCGTAACGTGAAAACCTGAAATACAAAAACAGCCGAAAACAGAAACTGGCACCGGGGTGCACTGGATTAGTAGGTTAGTCCAAATATGATCAAAAGTGTATGGAAGTGTATGAATATCATAGCAATATCACCCAAAAGTGGCATGGAGCAAGCAGAAATTATAGATACGTTTTGGACGTATCAGCCACTGTTGGGGAACGTAGCAGAATTCAAAAAATTTCCTTCGCTTCACCAAGATCAATCTAAGGAGTCATCTAGCAACGAGCATAAAGGAGTGCATCTGCATACCCTTTGTAGATCGCGAGCGGAAGCGTTCGAAGGAACGTGGATGATGGAGTCGTACTCGTCGTGATCCTCGTCACCGATGATCCCTGCGCCGAACGGACGGCACCTCCATGTTCAACACACGTACGGTACATCGACGTCTCCTCCTTCTTGATCCAGCAAGGGGGGAGGTGTTGGAAATATGCCCTAGAGGCAATAATAAAAGAGTTATTATTATATTTCCTTGTTCATGATAATCGTTTATTATCCATGCTATAATTGTATTGATTGGAAACTTAAATACATGTGTGGATAAATAGACAAACTTTGTGTCCCTAGTAAGCCTCTTCAGGACTAGCTCGTTGATCAAAGATGACCGCGGTTTCCAGGTCATAGACATGAGTTGTCATTTGATAACGGGATCACATCATTAGGAGAATGATGTGATGGACGAGACCCAAACGTTAAACATAGCTTTTGATCGTATCAGTTATCGCTATAGTTTTCTGCATGTCAAGTATAAGTTCCTATGACCATGAGATCATGTAACTCACTGACACCGTAGGAGTGCTTTGTGTGTGCCAAACGTCGCAACGTAACTGGGTGACTATAAAGGTACTCTACAGGTATCTCCGAAGGTGTCTGTTGAGTTGACATGGATCGAGACTGGGATTTGTCACTCCGTGTGACGGA
>LR738715.1:833546963-833560649 GCA_902687465.1 Secale cereale | reverse complement strand
GGGGGGGGGGGAACCCTAGGCCCTGGCCGCCGCCCCCCCCTTGGCCGGCCCCATCTGCCTTGGCCGCCGCCTCCTAGGGGAAACCCTAGGGGCGCCCCCTCCCCTCTCTCCCCTCTATATAAAGAGAGGCAGAGGGAGGGCAGCAACACAAGTTCGTGCCTCGGCGCTGCCCTCCCTCTCCCACGAACATCTTCGTCTATTCCGCAGTGCTTGGCGAAGCCCTGCTGGAATTCCTCCACCACCATCTCCACCACGCCGTCGTGCTGCTGGGTTTCTCCGTCAACTTCTCCTTCCCCCTTGCTGGATCAAGAAGGAGGAGACGTCCCCGAGCTGTACGTGTGAAGAACGCGGAGGCACCGTCCGTTCGGTGCTAGGATCTTCGGCGATCTGAATCGCGGCGAGTACGACTCCATCAACCGCGTTCTTGAACGCTTCCGCTTAGCGATCTACAAGGGTATGTGGATCCAACTCTCCCCTCGTAGATGCATCTCCTAGATTGATCTTGGTGAGCGTAGGAAAATTTTTGTTTCCCATGCAACGTTCCCCAACAGGAGGAGAGGTTGATGGAGATCCAGCAGCACAACGGCGTGGTGGTGGATGCAACGGGAAAAGCTGCAGGGCTTCGCCGAGACCCTGCGGGAGGAGGGAGAGGTGTAACGGGGGGAGAGGCGCCAGGGGCTTAGGTGCGGCTGCCCTCTCCCCCCCCCCCACTATATATAGCGGCCAGGGGAGGGCGCCGGCCCTAGGAGCTTGAATCTCCTAGGGGGGCGGCGACCAAGGGGGGTGGCTTGCCCCCCAAGCCTAGGAGGACGCCCCCCCACCCCTAGGGTTTCAACCCTAGGCGCAGGGGGGAGGCCCAAGGGGGGTGCGCCAGCCCACTAAGGGCTGGTCCCCCTCCCCCCTACGGCCCATGGGGCCCTCCGGGATGGGTGGCCCCAACCGGTGGACCCCCGGGACCCTTCCGGTGGTCCTGGTACACTACCGGTGACCCCCGGAACTCTCCCGATGGCCGAAACTGGACATCCTATATTTCATTCTTTACCTCCGGACCATTCCGGAACTCCTCGTGACGTCCGGCATCTCATCCGGGACACCGAACAACATTCGGGTTACCGTGTGCATATATCTCTACAACCCTAGCGTCACCGAACCTTAAGTGTGTAGACCCTACGGGTTCGGGAGACACGTAGACATGACCGAGACGACTCTCCGGTCAATAACCAACAGCGGGATCTGGATACCCATGTTGGTTCCCACGTGTTCCTCGATGATCTCATCGGATGAACCACGATGTCAAGGATTCACTTAATCCCGTATGCTATTCCCTTTGTCTATCGGTACAACACTTGCCCGAGATTCGATCGTCGGTATACCGATACCTTGTTCAATCTCGTCATGGCAAGTCTCTTTACTCGTTCCGTAATACATCATCCCGTGACCAACTCCTTAGTCACATTGAGCTCATAATGATGATGTCTTACCGAGTGGGCCCAGAGATACCTCTCCGTCATACGGAGTGACAAATCCCAGTCCCGGTTCGTGCCAACCCAACAGACACGTTTGGAGATACCCGTGCGTACCTTTATAGCCACCCAGTTACGTTGTGACGTTTGGCACACCCAAAGTATTCCTACGGTATCCGGGAGTTGCACAACCTCATGGTCTAAGGAAAAGATACTTGACATTGGAAAAGCTTAAGCATTACGAACTACACGATCTTGTGCTAGGCTTAGGATTGGGTCTTGTCCATCATATCATTCTCCTAATGATGTGATCCCGTTATCAATGACATCCAATGTCCATGGCCAGGAAACCGTGACCATCTGTTGATCAACGAGCTAGTAACTAGAGGCTTACCAGGGACACGTTGTGGTCTATGTATTCACACATGTATCGCTGTTTCCGTACAATACAATTCAAGCATGAATAACAGACAATTCTCATGAACAAGGAAATATAATAATAACCATTTTATTATTGCCTCTAGGGCATATTTCCAACATCATGCCCTATTCTGATTCAACACTCAATGTTCCTTTGTTGAACACTGTAGTTGAGAACATGCCCCTCCAAGAACCGCGTCTGCAAGAACCGCCGTCATCATTGCCATTTATCCTCATATTCATCCTCTTCATCCAAAAAGATAGCTCAATGAACTCGGTGCAGAAGTACTCATCGTCTGAATCCATTGTGTTTGCTTCAAAGTAAACAACGAGAAAATCGTTTTTTGGCAATGGCATTTGACCAAACATTTGCTAGGTAAGGTGTATGCCATGGAGGACGTGAAAAGATAGCGGTGGATACCCGGCAGTCGCCATATCTAGGGTGGAATGTCATCGTAGTCAAAGGCAGCACGACCCCTAGGTGGAGAGACGGAGGTCCGACACCCTGGGCGGCGGGTAGGCTGGTACAACGGGGATGTGGTTGCCGATGGAGCGGATACATGGGACACTGAACAGGGATGATGGGGGAAAGTGCTCTAGGTGGGGTATTTTTGTTGGGTAACGTAGCATAATTCAAAAATTTCTACGTCTTCACCAAGATCCAACTATGGAAACATCTAGCAACGAGCAACTAAGAGTGCATCTACATACCGTTATGAAGATTGCGTGCGGAAGCTTTCAACGAAGCAAGGATGAAGTAGTCGTACTCTTCACGTTCTTCGTCACCGATGATCTAGCGCCGAACGGACGGCACCTCCGCGTTCAACACACGTACGGTGCAGCAACGTCACCTCCTTCTTGATCCAGCAAGGGGGGAGGAGAAGTCGTCAGAGATCCGGCAGCACGACAGCGTGATGACGGATGCAGTGGAGATCGCAGCAGGGCTTCGCCGGGCGCCCTGCGTTGGGAGTATGGGGTGTGACCGGAGGGGGAGAGGCGCCAGGACTTGGGTGCGGCTGCCCTCTCCCCCCCCCCCCACATATATATAGGGGCCAGGGGGGCGCCTGGACCCCCTGCAGATCCAATCTACAAGGGGGCGGCGGCCAAGGGGGGGTTCCTTGCCCCCCAAGGCAAGTGGAGCCCCCCTCCCCTTTAGGGTTTGAACCCTAGGCGCAGGGGAGGTGGACCTCCCTTAGTGGTGCGCCAGCCCAGAGGGCTGGACACATCCCCTTGCGGCCTAGGGGCCCCACCGGGATGGGTGGCCCCACCCGGTGGTCCCGGGACGCTCCCGGTGACCCCCGGAGATCACCCGTTGGCCGAAACTGGACTTCCCATATATCAATCTTTACCTCCGGACCATTCCGGAACTCCTCGTGACGTCCGGGATCTCATCCGGGACTCCGAACAACTTTCGGGTTTCCACGTGCATTAATCTCTACGACCCTAGCGTTACCGAACCTTAAGTGTGTAGACCCTACGGGTTCGGGAGACACGTAGACATGACCGAGACCACTCTCCGGTCAATAACCAACAGCGGGATCTGGATACCCATGTTGGTTCCCACATGTTCCTCGATGATCTTCTATCGGATGAACCACTGTGTCAAGGATTCACTTAATCCCGTATGTTATTCCCTTTGTCCATCGGTACGGTACTTGCCCGAGATTCGATCGTCGGTATCCCCGATACCTTGTTCAATCTCGTTATGGCAAGTCTCTTTACTCGATCCGTAATCCATCATCCCGTGACTAACTACTTAGTCACATTGAGCTCATTATGATGATGTATTACCGAGTGGGCCCAGAGGTACCTCTCCGTCATACGGAGTGACAACATCCCAGTCTCGGTTCGTACCAACTCAACAGACACTTTCGGAGATACCCAATGCGTACCTTTATAGCCACCCAGTTACGTTGTGACGGTTGGCACACCCAAAGTACTCCTACGGTATCCGGGAGTTGTACAACCTCATGGTCTAAGGAATAAATACTTGACACCGAAAAGCTTATGCATTACGAACTATACGATCTCGTGTTATGCTCAAGTTTGGGTCTTGTCCATCACATCATTCTCCTAATGATGTGATCCCGTTATCACTGACATCTCATGTCCATGGTCAGGAAACCGTGACCATCTGTTGATCAACGAGCTGGCTACTAGAGGCCTACCAGGGACTCATTGTGGTCTGTGTATTCACACATGTATCGGTGTTTCCGTACAATACAATTCAAGCATGAATAACAAACAATTATCATGAACAAGGAGATATAATAATAATGCTTTTATTATTGCCTCTAGGGCATATCTCCAACAGTCTCCCACTTGCACTAGAGTCAATAATCTAGTTACATTGTGATGAATCGAACACCCATAGAGTTCTGGTGTTGATCATGTTTTGCTCGTGAAAAAGGTTTAGTCAACGGGTCTGCGACATTCAGATCCGTATGTACTTTACAAATATCTATGTCTCCATCCTGAACATAATTCCGGATGGAGTTGAAACGGCGCTTGATGTGCTTGGTTTTCTTGTGAAACCTGGGCTCCTTGGTAATAGCAATAGCACCAGTGTTGTCACAGAAGAGAGTCATCGGGCTTGACGCGCTTGGAATGACTCCTAGGTCGGTGATGAACTCCTTCATCCAGACTCCTTCCTGCGCTGCTTCAGAAGCAGCTATGTACTCCGCTTCACATGTAGATGCTGCCACCACGCTTTGCTTGCAACTGCACCAGCTGACTGCCCCTCCATTCAAAATATACACGTATCCGGTTTGTGACTTAGAGTCATCCAGATCTGTGTCGAAGCTAGCATCGACGTAACCCTTTACGACGAGCTCTTCGTCACCTCCATAAACGAGAAACATATCCTAAGTCCTTTTCAGGTACTTCACGATGTTCTTGACCGCTGTCCAGTGTTCCGTACCGGGATCACTTTGGTACCTCCCTACCAAACTTATGGCAAGGTTCACATCAGGTCTGGTACACAGCATGGCATACATGATAGAACCTATGGCTGAGGCATAGGGAATGACACTCATCTTGTCTCTATCTTCTGCCGTGGTCGGCGACTGAGTCTTACTCAATCTCATACCTTGCAAAACAGGCAAGAATCCTTTCTTTGACTGATCCATATTGAACTTCTTCAATATTTTGTCAAGGTATGTACTTTGTGAAAGACCAATGAGGCGTCTCGATCTATCTCTATAGATTTTGATGCCTAATATGTAAGCAGCTTCTCCAAGGTCCTTCATTGAAAAACTGTTATTCAAGTAGGCCTTTACATTTTCCAAGAATTCTATATCATTTCCCATCAGCAATATGTCATCCACATATAATATGAGAAATGCCACAGAGCTCCCACTCACTTTCTTGTAAATACAGGCTTCTCCATAAGTCCGTATAAAGCCAAACGCTTTGATCACCTCATCAAAGCGAATATTCCAACTCCGAGATGCTTGCACCAGCCCGTAAATCGAGCGCTGGAGCTTGCATACCTTGTTAGCGTTCTCTGGATCGACAAAACCTTCCGGTTGCATCATATACAACTCTTCCTTGAGGAAGCCATTAAGGAATGCTGTTTTGACGTCCATTTGCCATATCTCATAATCATAGAATGCGGCAATAGCTAACATGATTCTGACTGACTTCAGCATCGCTACGGGAGAGAAAGCCTCGTCGTAGTCAATCCGTTGAACTTGTCGATAACCCTTAGCGACAAGCCGAGCTTTATAGATGGTCACATTACCATCCGCGTATGTCTTCTTCTTAAATATCCATTTGTTTTCTATGGCGTGCCTATCATCAGGCAAGTCCACCAAAGTCCATACTTTGTTTTCATACATGGATTCTATCTCGGATTTCATGGCTCCAAGCCATTTATTGGAATCTGGGCCTGCCATCGCTTCTTCATAGTTCGAAGGTTCACCGTTGTCTAACAACATGATTTCCAGTACAGGGTTGCCGTACCACTCTGGTGCGGAACGTGCCCTTATGGACCATCGAAGTTCAGTAGTAACTTGATCTGTTTCTTCATGATCATTATCATCAACTTCCTCCATTGTCGGTGCAGGCACCTCAGGAACAGTTTCCTGTGCTGTGCTACTTTCCGGTACAGGAGTGGTGACTTTCACCTCATCAAGTTCTACTTTCCTCCAACTCACTTCTTTCGAGAGAAACTCTTTCTCCAGAAAGTATCCATTCTTGGCAACAAAGACTTTGCCTTCGGATCTGTGGTAGAAGGTGTACCCAATAGTTTCCTTTGGGTATCCTATGAAGACGCATTTTTCCGATTTGGGTTCGAGCTTTTCAGGTTGAAGTTTCTTGACATAAGCATCGCAACCCCAAACTTTCAGAAACGACAGCTTCGGTTTCTTGCCAAACCAAAGTTCATATGGAGTCGTCTCAACGGATTTTGACGGAGCCCTATTTAAAGTGAATGCGGCAGCCTCTAAAGCATAACCCCAAAAAGATAGCGGTAAATCGGTGAGGGACATCATAGATCGCACCATGTCCAACAGAGTACGATTTCGACGTTCGGACACACCGTTACGTTGAGGTGTTCCGGGCGGTGTCAATTGTGAAACAATTCTACAGCTTCTAAGGTGTGTGCCAAATTCATGACTTAAATATTCACCCCCACGATCCGATCGCAAGAACTTTATTTTTCTGTCACGTTGATTCTCAACCTCATTCTGAAATTCCTTGAACTTTTCAAAGGTCTCAGACTTGTGTTTCATCAAATAGATATACCCGTATCTACTCAAGTCATCCGTGAGGGTGAGAACATAACGATAGCCTCCGCGAGCCTCAACACTCATTGGACCGCACACATCGGTATGTATGATTTCCAACAAGTTGGTTGCTCGCTCCATTGTTCCGGAGAATGGAGTCTTGGTCATCTTGCCCAAGAGGCATGGTTCGCACGTGTCAAATGATTCATAATCAAGAGACTCTAGAAGTCCATCCGAATGGAGCTTCTTCATACGTTTGACACCAATATGATCAAGTCGGCAATGCCACAAGTATGTGGGACTATCATTATCAACTTTACATCTTTTGGCATCTACACTATGAATATGTGTATCACTACGTTCGAGATTCATCAAAAATAAACCATTGACCAGCGGGGCATGACCATAAAACATATCTCTCAAATAAATAGAACAACCATTATTCTCCGATTTGAAAGAATATCCATCTCGCATAAGACGAGATCCAGAAATAATGTTCATGCTCAAAGCTGGTACTAAATAACAATTATTCAGGTTTAAAACTAATCCCGAGGGTAGATGTAGAGGTAGCGTGCCGACGGCGATCACATCGACCTTGGAACCATTCCCGACGCGCATCGTCACCTCATCCTTCGCCAGTCTCCGTTTATTCCGCAGCTCCTGTTTTGAGTTACAAATGTGAGCAACTGCACCGGTATCGAATACCCAGGAGTTACTACGAGTGCTGGTAACGTACACATCAATAACATGTATATCATATATACCTTTGATGTTGCCGGCCTTCTTGTCTGCTTAGTATTTGGGGCAGTTCCGCTTCCATTGACCCGTTCCCTTGCAATAAAAGCACTCTGTCTCAGGCTTGGGTCCATACTTTGGCTTCTTCCCGGCAACAGGCTTGCCAGGCGCGGCAACTTGCTTGCCGTCCTTCTTGAAGTTCTTTTTACCCTTGCCTTTCTTGAACTTAGTGGTTTTATTGACCATCAACACTTGATGTTCTTTCTTGATGTCAACCTCCGCTGATTTCAGCATTGAATACACCTCGGGAATGGACTTCTCCATCCCCTGCATATTGAAGTTCAACACGAAGCTCTTGAAGCTTGGTGGGAGCGACTGGAGGATTCTGTCAACGACCGCTTCATCTGGGAGATTCATTCCCAGCTGAGACAAGCGGTTGTGCAATCCTGAAATCTTGAGGATGTGCTCATTGACAGAACTGTTCTCCTCCATCTTACAGCTGTAGAATGCGTCGGAGACATCATATCTCTCGACTCAGGCATGAGCTTGGAAAACCATTTTCAGCTCTTCGAACATCTCATATGCTCCATGGTGCTCAAAACGCTTTTGGAGCCCCGATTCTAAACTGTAAAGCATGCCGCACTGAACCAGGGAGTAATCATCACTACGCGACTACCAGACGTTCAAAACGTCTTGGTCCGCATCGGGAGCAGGTGCATCACCTAGCGGTGCTTCTAGGACATATGATCTCTTGGCAGCTATGAGGATAATCCTCAGGTTACGGACCCAATCCGTATAGTTGCTACCATCGTCTTTCAGCTTGGTTTTCTCTAGGAACGCGTTGAAGTTGAGGGAAACTGGAGCGTGGGCCATTTGATCTACAAGAGATATTGTAAAGAATTTAGACTAAGTTCATGATAATTAAGTTCATCTTAATCAAATTTTAATGAACTCCCACTCAGAATGACATCTCTCTAGTCATCTAAGTGATACACGATCCGAATCGAGTAGTCCGTGTCCGATCATCACGTGAGACGGACTAGTCAAAAACGGTGAACATCTTCATGTTGATCGTATCTTCTATACGACTCGTGTTCGACCTTTCGGTCTTCCGTGTTCCGAGGCCATGTCTGTACATCCTAGGCTCGTCAAGTGAACCCTAAGTGTATTGCGTGTGTAAATCTGTCTTACACCCGTTGTATGTGAACGTTAGAACCTATCACACCCGATCATCACGTGGTGCTTCGGAGCAACGAGCTTTAGCAACGGTGCATAGTTAGGGGAAACACATTACTTGAAATTTTAGTGAGAGGTCATCTTATTTACTACCGTCGTTCTAAGTAAACAAGATGCAAAAACATGATAAACATCACATGCAATCAATTATAGTGACATGATATGGCCAATATCATCTTGCTCCTTGGATCTCCATCTTCGGGGCACCATGATCATCTTGTCACCGGCTCGACACCATGATCTTCATCATCATGATCTCCATCATCGTGTCTCGAAGAAGTCGTCACGCCAACTATTACTTCTACTACTATAGCTAACGTTTAGCAATGAAGTAAAGTAATTACATGGCGTTATTCAGTGACACGCAGGTCATACAATAATTAAGACAACTCCTATGGCTCCTGCCGGTTGTCAAGTTCATCGACATGCAAGTCGTGATTCCCTATTACAAAAACATGATCAATCTCATACATCACATATATCATTCATCACATCTTCGTTCTTGGCCATACCACGTCACAAAACACATGCTGCAAAAACAAGTTAGACGTCCTCTAATTGTTGTTGCAAGTTTTACGTGGCTTCTATAGGATTTCTAGCAAGAACGTTTCTTACCTACGCCAAAACCACAACGTGATTTGTCAACTTCTATTTACCCTTCATAAGGACCCTTTTCATCGAATCCGATCCGACTAAAGTAGGAGAGACAGACACCCGCCAGCCACCTTATGCATCTAGTGCATGTCTGTCGGTGGAACCAGTCTCACGTAAGCGTACGTGTAAGGTCGGTCCGGGCCGCTTCATCCCACAATACCGCCGAATCAAGATTGACTAGTAACGGTAAGAAAGTTGAACAAGATCATACGCCCACAACTGCTTTGTGTTCTACTCGTGCAAGATGCTACGCATAAAACCTAGGCTCAGATGCCACTGTTGGGTAACGTAGCATAATTCAAAATTTTCTACGTCTTCACCAAGATCCAACTATGGATACATCTAGCAACGAGCAACTAAGAGTGCATCTACATACCGTTATGAAGATTGCGTGCGGAAGCTTTCAACGAAGCAAGGATGAAGTAGTCGTACTCTTCACGTTCTTTGTCACCGATGATCTAGCGCCGAACGGACGGCACCTCCGCGTTCAACACACGTATGGTGAAGCAACGTCACCTCCTTCTTGATCCAGCAAGGGGGGAGGAGAAGTCGTCAGAGATCCAGCAGCACGACGGCGTGATGATGGATGCAGTGGAGATCGCAGCAGGGCTTCGCCGGGCGCCCTGCGTTGGGAGTATGAGGTGTGACGGGAGGGGGAGAGGCGCCAGGACTTGGGTGCGGCTGCCCTCTCCCCCCCCCCCCACATATATATAGGGTCCAGGGGGGCGCCTGGACCCCCTGCAGATCCAATCTGCAAGGGGGCGGCGGCCAAGGGGGGGTTCCTTGCCCCCCAAGGCAAGTGGAGCCCCCCTCCCCTTTAGGGTTTGAACCCTAGGCGCAGGGGAGGTGGGCCTCCCTTAGTGGTGCGCCAGCCCAGAGGGCTGGACACATCCCCTTGCGGCCTAGGGGCCCCACCGGGATGGGTGGCCCCACCCGGTGGACCCCCGGGGCCCCTCCGGTGGTCCCGAGACGCTCCCGGTGACCCCCGGAGATCACCCGTTGGCCGAAACTGGACTTCCCATATATCAATCTTTACCTCCGGACCATTCCGGAACTCCTCGTGACGTCCGGGATCTCATCCGGGACTCCGAACAACTTTCAGGTTTCCACGTGCATTAATCTCTACGACCCTAGCGTTACCGAACCTTAAGTGTGTAGACCCTACGGGTTCGGGAGACACGTAGACATGACTGAGACCACTCTCCGGTCAATAACCAACAGCGGGATCTGGATACCCATGTTGGTTCCCACGTGTTCCTCGATGATCTTCATCGGATGAACCACTGTGTCAAGGATTCACTTAATCCCGTATGTTATTCCCTTTGTCCATCGGTACGGTACTTGCCCGAGATTCGATCGTCGGTATCCCCGATACCTTGTTCAATCTCGTTATGGCAAGTCTCTTTACTCGATCCGTAATCCATCATCCCGTGACTAACTACTTAGTCACATTGAGCTCATTATGATGATGTATTACCGAGTGGGCCCAGAGGTACCTCTCCGTCATACGGAGTGACAACATCCCAGTCTCGGTTCGTACCAACTCAACAGACACTTTCGGAGATACCCGATGCGTACCTTTATAGCCACCCAGTTACGTTGTGACGGTTGGCACACCCAAAGTACTCCTACGGTATCCGGGAGTTGTACAACCTCATGGTCTAAGGAATAAATACTTGACACCGAAAAGCTTATGCATTACGAACTATACGATCTCGTGTTATGCTCAAGTTTGGGTCTTGTCCATCACATCATTCTCCTAATGATGTGATCCCGTTATCACTGACATCTCATGTCCATGGTCAGGAAACCGTGACCATCTGTTGATCAACGAGCTGGCTACTAGAGGCCTACCAGGGACTCATTGTGGTCTGTGTATTCACACATGTATCGCTGTTTCCGTACAATACAATTCAAGCATGAATAACAAACAATTATCATGAACAAGGAGATATAGTAATAATGCTTTTATTATTGCCTCTAGGGCATATCTCCAACAATTTTGGGATGGGTTGAGCATGTCAAAACCCAACGTGGCGGTGGTCTGGACATCCAGATACGTCCATACATTTAATGTTGGTTTGTGGGATTTCGGACATCTGCGTCTGTCCAGACATATTTGGTGAACGACGTTGGATGGCAAAAGATGTTTGGACAATCTGCTTTAGTCATTTATGAGTGTTTTGGTGGATTGTACTGGAGTTTCCCTTAGACAACATGTTTGTTCACGATGATGCGATGAAGGAGCATATCTGCATTGCCGATTTGGGCTATATCTCACGTGTTGCGAGATGTAACTAAGGCTCGCCTCTCGCGCCCGCACCGCTCAATGCTTTTTGGCCGACCCAGTAAGGAACATGTTGTTGAGCGGTTTTCTTCGCCCCCCCCCCCTCTTCGTTTTCGTCGGTCCATTTTTTATTTTATTTTGCTTGCCTTCAACTTTATTTGTTTCTTTCTCGGTTTTATTTTGTTTTCTTTTTCTTTTTTTCTCGTTTTTCCCTTCTTTTTTTCTTCTTATATTAGTTTACAGAGTGAGTACATGTCTATTTTTTCATAAATATTGTATATTTTTTGTATATAGCAGTAACATTTTCTATATAGTTTAGCATGTTTTAAACACATGCCTAATATATTTTTAAATATATTTATTGATGTCTACTTTTTTTCTTACACGTTGTAAATTTTTCCTGTACACAAGAAATATTCCTTTATTTATGTTTACCATTTTTCAAATACATGACTTGTTTTTGAATAAATTTAATGGTGTCTAATATTTTTTTCTTACACATTGTACATTTTCAATATAAACAAGGAATATTTTTTTATATATGTTTAACATTTTTTAAATACAAGATCAACGTTTTTTCAAATATATGTTTGGTTTCCACTGTTTTTCAGAAATATTATATATTTTTACACATATGAAACATTTGTATACATTTTAATATATTTTTAAATACATGCTTAACATTTTTCAAATATATGTTTTGATGTATAACTTTTTTCATACACATCATCCATTTTTCTATACACCTAAAACATATTTTATACATGTTTACTAATTTTCAAATACATAATTTTCAGAAACACATGTTTTTATATTTTTTGAGCACATGCTAATTGATTTACAGATACACGTTGAAACATTTTTTAAATGATACAAAAAGGTTTGTTAAACTCTGTGAACATTTGTTTACATTGTACAACATGTTTTCGGGAACATAGTTTTTGAAATTCGTGAACTCTTTTAAGCTACACTAACCAACATGTTTTCGGGAACAAGCGCGGAAGGTCCACCTCGGCGCTTGTACACCCGTCGAGACGCTTCGAGAGACTGCGTGGTGGGGACGGACGGACTCCGCAACCGCCTCTCAGCCCCGCCCGTTCCGTTCCAGCCTCCTTTGCCCAACCTATAAATTTATCCACAGGCATAGGCTCCCTGTATCCCAATCCAATCGCAAACTCCCCTGATCTCGTCGAGACTCCGCAGCGCAGGCGATCGATCGATCTTTAGGTCTCGCGAACTTCCTCCTCCGTCAAGGTATGCGCACGCCACCGATCACCTCTTCCCCAATCTGTATCTATCTGTTCATGTTATGGGATTGGTTTATACTCCACAAGTTAACGCGATTAGATGATCTGGATTGCCAGAGTGGATGCATATGTGCGAGTGCGATTGCCAGAGTGGTCAACGCGATTAGATGATCTAGATCGATGTACCCATGTTCATGATGTTGTTTAGATGCCCGGTAGATTAAAGAAAAAAAACGAGTTATTGCTGGTCTGAAGATTTTAATCGAACACGATTGCTGTCCAAGATTCATCTAGAGTTGTTGATTGTTAGACTTATACTGATTATTAGTGTTGGATCTGCCGTTCTAGATTCTTGTTTGATGCTGCTTCAGATTATTCCACATCTGGCCCGTTGGTTATAAGCTGAATCTCACTAGTATACATCCATTATTTGCCTTGTTGTTATATCAAATATCTGTTTTACTATTTCTGCATCCCTATGTTAGCCTTACAATAGACGCGCTGTTGTCAAATTGTCGTCTTCTCTAAATCTGCTTATTAGGACTGGAAATAGATCCTAAACAGTAGATTATTATATCCCAATCCCCTTCGGATGTTCTTGCTCAGTTCCAGTTATACAAATCTGCCCCTATCTGCTTTGTAATTTCCAGCTATAAAAGCCTGCTTAATTTAAACTGGAATTAGATCATAAGAGGCAGTTCCAGTTCATGTGTCTTTATATGCTTATGTTCACAATTATTGCTCCACGGTTTTTACTTGTCAGATTTACAGTCTGTTAACCTGTTTTGTTTATCTCTTTGTATATGCCTTCAGTTTGTTGTCTGAAGTTTCCTACTAAGCACATCTATTACAAGATTCAGATCAACACTTTGTTGATCTTGTTCATATACAGCTCTAACTAGGTTTTTTTTTTTTTT
>LR738715.1:833419503-833538668 GCA_902687465.1 Secale cereale | reverse complement strand
CCCCCCCCCCCCCCCCCCCAGACCAGCAGTGGTTGATATTTGCCTGCAAGCAACTTGAGGACCATCACCTTGGAGGTGGAATCGTCGGGCACCATTGACAACGTGAAGGCGAATATCCAAGACAAGGAAGGCATCCCCGGACAGCTCGACGACGGACGCACCCTTGCTGATTACAACATTTAGAAGGGGTCTACACTCCACTTGGTGCTCCGTCTTCGTGGTGGCCAGTGAATTTCTTTGGGCTCCCGGAAATTTTGTTTGCATGTCTGTTGAAGCTGGTTGCCTCTTGGTTCGTCGACATCGTCTTTTGGTTACGTGAAGTTTGTGTCATGTGTCGTTTCTGCACCTCTTTATCCGTGTGCAATTTGTGAGAACATCTGATGCTGCCTTGAGCAGCTGCTTGGTCTATGTTTTGAATAAGTTGACCTTAGTCCTCTTGATATTTGATGACCTGTGTTGTGCGGGTCCTGTGGTCGTTTTGCTCATCAAAATCGTAACTTCAGATTTGGCGTTTCCACATTTACTGGTCAGTTCCAAACATCTAATTTATGAATAGGCGGGCGCTGAATTCTTCTTGATACGTGAACATCATCATAGATGTTGGCGCTTCCAGTCTGCCACTGAACTTGCATGTATGTTTTTTGTAGGTCTAGCGATGCACACCGGCGTGATTTCGTCTGAAATTAAATAAGCTAGGTGATTGTTGTATTGTCTATGTTCAGATCGTCTATATAAAGCCGCTGTTCAGGAAAATCTGTAGATTGCAGGTTTCCTTTTCATGCTAATAACATGTTGCCGGTTTTCTTTTCCCGCACTAGGGCATCTTCAACACTGTCCATCGAAACGAACACCCAAAATATATATAAAGCAAACATCATAGTACACGGCCGAACATTACAATGTAATGAGAAGACCCTTTTACAAAGAAGATCTTTGTGAAGACACTCACCGGCAAGACCATCACTCTCGAGGTTGAGTCTTTTGACACAATCGAAAATGTCCAAGCGAAGATCCAGGATAAGGAGGGCATACCACCAGACAAACGCACCCTTGCTGATTACAACATTCAGAAAGACTCCACGTTACACCTCCTGGTACTTCGCCTCCGTGGAGGCATGCAGATATTTGTGAAGACCTTGACTGGCAAAATCATTACCCTAGAGGTTGAGTCTTCTGACACCAACGACAATGTTAAGGCCAGGATCCAGGATAAGGAGGGTATCCCCCCGGACCAGCAGCGCCTGATCTTCGCCGGCAAGCAACTCGAGGATGCTCGCATCTGACTGATTACAACATTCAGGAGTCTACTCTCCACCTGGTGCTCCGCCTTTGTGGTGGCCAGAGTTCTTTGGGCCCCTAGAAGTTTGGTTCACAACTTTCTCCCTGGTGGGCCTCCTCCCTCTTCATCTCTTTCAGTTATGTACAACTCAGTGTATAGTGTCGTTGTTGAGAATCATTATTCCTGTGCCACCCGTGAGAACATATGTTGTCTTAGCTACCTTTGAGCAGCTTGGTCTATGTCATTAATAAGTGAACATGAATCTTAATTCTTGTTAACCTGAAATGTTCTTATCCTGTGATTACGTTTGTGCATTATTCCCTTCTTGAAGGCGTTGCTTTTGGAGAACCTTCTTTTTAGTCCGTGTGTTGTCTTTGGTGGTCGTAAGAGTGCTACTGCGGGGATTGATCACCGTGGCAGGGTCATTTTTCTCCTTTTACCTTCTTTTATTTTCGTTTTTGGTTGTGTGCATTCTCGATGTTCTTAGGCATCTTGTTGATGCAGAGGATGGGTGTAATTGATATCTACTTGATATTAATATATTCTCCTTTTCGAAAAAATCAAGACCGAGAGGACACGTTCCTCTCATGTCGAGATTAGTATTAGGGACCCTTAGTATTATTAACCGGTTACTATACGTACATGTAGTGAGACAATCAATCTATGCTCTCATTCACATTTCATTCTAGCACTGACGACTCCAGCCCTATCTATCCCTAGAAGCAAATGGACCCTAGAAGCGAATGGAGTAAGTCCGATGGAACACTCGGATTGGAAAAGATAATTATACTGATAGGCATGGATGAAAAAAAAGCTTGGAAACTAGTTCAAATTGAACTCAAAAGCAACTAGGCAATCCAACTTCCATTGAAGCAGCTTCCCTGGAACTAGCTGCCATTGTATCGGTTGGTGCCATTTCTTCTCTTGGAGGCAGGGCAATAGATTAAGATTAGTCGGTAAGCGAAGGAACTGTAGGGCTTAGGGATGCGGGTGAGCGCAACTTCAATAGGTCGAGGGGAGGAAGAAAGGAAAAATCAGCTATTTCACCTGGTGTCGTAATAACCACTGTTTTCGGGTTTTAAGGCATAAGCGCAGCAGAGATCTTCTTTCATTTAAGAAGAAGCCACCGTAAAGAAGAGGAAACAAGGCGTTTAAGGGACACCGACTCCCATTATTTTCTCCAGGCCTGCTTTGGCTAAATCGACGGAGGCTTAGCTCATTATGTTTCGGGCGTTTAGCTAGCTTAGAGAATAAAGAAATCTATCTCTAAAGGGGGAGCGGTACCACTATTTTAGGTTAGAGGAAGGTTGAAGAGAGAATAGCTGAAATAGCCAGTCGGGTAGGCAAGTGCGGGTGGCTGTGGTCAAAGTGAATATGTCTTGTTTCGGTTAGCGGTTTCGGCTCTCCAGCACCGAAGTAAACTCTTTCTATTGCGGGGCCTATGGAGTTTGGGGATGAGTGCTGACACTTTACTGTGCAACATTCATGTTTCTTTCATTCCCCTTACTAGATCAAAGAGGGCATATGTGGGGTTTGAAGATGCCTGGACCTTACCACCTTATTCTAATAGCCCGCATCAATGCCTCTGCTCAGAACATAGGAGCCCCTGGGTTCAAGATCTCATATCAATTTTCAACTGCTGGGAAAGAATTGGGGTGCGGCAGGAAGAAATGGAATTCTCAAAAAAAGTATAAACATGTCTTCCCCACTGCTGCATAGAATCTGAGCTGGGTGGAATTGAAGTTCGGTTTCGATCAAGACACCCCTGCCTACTTACCTTAAAAAAACGACTAATGATCAACCGATCACAGAGGTCCTTTTCCAGCAACTTCAAATCAGAAAGCCCCGACTCCCATAAAGAATGCTTACAGATCTTTCTTTTTATTACGATGACGATATGGACCTCATTATTGTCTCATTACTGTCTCATTTTCTTATATTTATATAAGTTCTTTTTTTTGGATTCGACATAACAAGAACAGAATCACGCTCTGTAGGATTTGAACCTACGACATTGGGTTTTGGAGACACAGGTTCTACCAAACTGAACTAAGAGCGCTTTCCGGGAGATAAAGCAGTAAGGAAAAGGATGATTTTTGTACCGCATGCATATAGAAAAATGGAACTCTGAATTTTGTCCAATTTGAATCGATCTCAATTGATCCCTCGTTACTGCCCATAGGAGAAGTAATAGGTAGGGATGACAGGATTTGAACCCCTGCCTTGTTTTCCACATCATAATTTATTCCTCCATCTATATACAACTTTCTTGTCATTTCTGCTTTTTGGTTTCATATAATAAATGATATACATCTGAAACCCAACCTAACGTATAAAGAATGAATATTTATCGGTAATGCTCAGGAAGAAAGAAGGGGTCATCTTTTTGATTTTTATTCCACCCTCATGTACCCTTCTTTGCATTTTTTTCTAAAGCCTGTTCAACCTCATATCACCTAGAACAAGTCATGGACTTCTTCAATGAAAGAAAGTCTCATGGAAACGTTTTCAACGAAATAAGAACCATACAAAATATATTTCTTGATCTTTTTATTTAGGAAAACATATTTTTTTCACAGTTTTTTCTTTTATCCTAAAGATATGCAGAACGAGTGTATTATGAAATGTTCGTTGTCTAGCTTTGCATACATCGCTACTTAATCGTTTAGTGGTTATCGATGAAATTACTTCACCATAGAGAAAATATTATGGAATATATATATATATATATATATATATATATATATATATATATATATATATATATATATATATATATATATATATATATATATATATAGGGTGGGTCTATTCTCATAACACCCGTTAAGACTTTATTCTCATAACAAAAACATTATTCTCATAACACCCCCACTTAAATAGGTTTCTAGCGCGGAGCGCCCCGAGGACAGCAACCACTGCCCCGCCTCCTACCCCCGCGCTGCCGCCCCGCCTCCTTCCCCCAGCACCGTCGCGCCGGCTCCTACCCTGATGCAGTGCGGTTTTCTTGTGCAGTTCGGAAGCGCAAAAAAACGCTCGCTGCCATTATTCGTCGGTCGCACCGTTTTCAAAACTGCTCTTAAACCGTGCGGAATCTCGAAAAGTGTTCAACATGGCGAAGTTGCGTCTACTCCATAGCTTTTCAACGGTATATTACACGCATAATTCCGATAAACGGTTAAAAAACTAGAGCAAAAAAGGTACCGAAAAAACAACACGTACAGTTTTTTCAAACATGCAGTTCACCGTTTTCAAAACTGCTCTCAAACCGTGCGAAATCTCGAAAAGTGTTCAACATGACGAAGTTGCGTCTACTCCATAGCTTTTCAACGGTATATTACACACATAATTTCGATAAACGGTTAAAAAACTAGAGCAAAAAAGTACCGAAAAAATAATACGTACAGTTTTTTCAAACATGCAGTTCATCGTTTTCAAAACTGCTCTTAAACTATGATGAATTTTGAAAAGTGTTCAACATGGCGAAGTTGCATCTACTCCATAGTTTTTCAACGGTATATTACACGCATAATTCCGATAAACGATTAAAAAACTAGAGCAAAAAATGTACCGAAAAAACAACACGTACAGTTTTTTCAAACATGCAGTTCATTGGTCTCTGTGTTGCAGTAAAATGCAGTTCGGAAACGCAAAAAAACGCATCGATTTGAGTGTTGCGAAAAACAGAGTTTCCGTGTTTTTGTAATTTCAAAACCGCTCTTAAACCGTAATGAATTGGAGGGGGTGTTCTACATGAAAAAGTAGCGTCTCGACGATATCTTTCCAACGGTGTATCATTTGGATCATTTCGACCAACGCTTTGCAAAAATTTCACAAAAAACGGCCACTGCCCTTCGTAGTCAGCCGCACGATTTTCAAATTTAACTAAAAACCGTAAGAAATCTCAAAAAATATTTCAACATATGAAAGTTGCGCCTCATTCGTAGCTTTCCAACGGTATATTACACGCCTTGTTTTAACAAACGGTTAGAAAACTGGAGTGAAAACAGTACCGAAAATTTGAAAAAAATCGAAAAACACAATTCCGTGATTTAGTAATTCAAAACTGCTCTTAAACCGTAGCGAATTAAAAAAATAATACATATTAAAAAGATGCACGCCGACGATACCTTTCCAACGGTGTATAATACGTTTCATTTCGACGAGCGGTTTAGAAAAAACCGCAAAAAACGCTCGGTGTCATTCGTTGTGAGCCGCACGATTTTCGAAACTGCTCTTAAACTATGATGAATTTTGAAAAGTGTTCAACATGGCGAAGTTGCGTCTACTCCATAGCTTTTCAACGGTATATTACACGCATAATTCCGATAAACGGTTAAAAAACTAGAACAAAAAAGGTACCGAAAAAACAACACGTACAGTTTTTTCAAACATGCAGTTCACCGTTTTCATAACTGCTCTTCAACCGTGCGGAATCTCGAAAAGTGTTCAACATGGCGAAGTTGCGTCTACTCCATAGCTTTTCAATGGTTATTACACGCATAATTCCAATAAACTGTTAAAAAACTAGAGCAAAAAAGGTATCGAAAAAATAAGACGTACAGTTTTTTCAAACATGCAGTTCACTGGTCTCTGTGTTGCAGTAACATGCAGTTCGGAAGCGCAAAAGAACGCGTCGATTTGGGTGTTGCGAAAAACAGAGTTTCCGCGTTTTTGTAATTTCAAAACTACTCTTAAACCGTAATGAATTAGAGAGGGTGTTCTACATGAAAAAGTAGCGTCTCGACGATATCTTTCCAACGATGTATCATTTGGATCATTTCGACCAACGTTTTGTAAAAATTTCACGAAAAACGGCCACTGTCCTTCGTAGTCAGCCGCACGATTTTCAAATTTAACTAAAAATCGTAAGGAATCTAAAAAACATTTCAACATATGAAAGTTGCGCCTCGTTCGTAGCTTTCCAAAGGTATATTACACGCCTTGTTTCGACAAATGGTTAAAAAACTGGAGTGAAAACAGTACCGAAAATTTGAAAAAATTCGAAAAATACAATTGCGCGGTTTAGTAAATTCAAAATTGCTCTTAAACCATAGCGAATTAGAAAAAATAATAAGTATGAAAAAGATGCGCGCTGACGATACCTTTCCAACGATGTATCATACGTTTCATTCCGACGATCGGTTTAGAAAAAAAACGCAAAAAACGCTCGCTGTCATTCGTTGTGAGCCGCACGATTTTCGAAACTGCTCTTAAACTATGATGAATTTTGAAAAGTGTTCAACATGGCGAAGTTGCGTCTACTCCATAGCTTTTCAACGGTATATTACACGCATAATTCCGATAAACGGTTAAAAAACTAGAGCAAAAAAGGTACAAAAAAAACAACACGTACAGTTTTTTCAAACATGAGGTTCTATTGTAGTATCTGTGCAGTGCGCATAGCTTTCCAATGCAGTAAAACAAAGCAGTTTGGAAGTGTTATGAGAATATTATTCTCATAATATTATGAGAATAGACCGGCTATATATATATGGAAAAGTTGATCTTCTAAATTCATATGTTTAGCCTAAAGTACATAACTTGTGTTCCTCCTTAGTTCTTGCAAAGCCACCTAATCAAGCCTCACCTCATTTGTAGTTATAACATGTTCAGCTGAAAGCAAACTCCAAATAAAATTGGTTTACTATTAGTAACACATATACTTTTTTACCTTAGCTCTTTCTTTATTGTTCAATGAGCAGTTCAAATGCTTTGATTGCTTATCTGATAAGAGGTAAAATATTCTTCATTTGTTTATTTTGTTAATTCAAAATTGCATTAAATCCATTCTTTCTCATAACTTGAGAATATGTACAGCGCAGAACAGAAAAGAAGGCAGATTTGATAAGTTGTAGGGGGGGACCCACTTCCACTGATTTCTTGCGGGAAGGTTCTACAAGGGAAGAAGAATCAGAGCTGTGACCTGGTAACCTTGATTTCTTTCGGAACGTCATTACGAGAGTAACAAAGAAAGAATAACGTAGATAGGAAGGAGCGAGCCGAGCCCCAAGGATAATGAATTGGTATGTCGGGTGCTTACTTGAGCAAGAAGCCAAGTCATCGATAATGAAAGAAAGGTGTGAGTGAACGAGCCCAACTTTCCGATTCGAATATGACTCCTTTCCACTTTCAACAAATAGAGAAATCTCCGCTAGGCTAGCAGTGGGTAACCAACGTAGCGCCCCATTCGTTCCATGACATCCAATCAGTTCTCCTCGGATTCCAATCCAATCTCCCAATCAGTGAGAAATAGACGGTCGGATGAGATCTCGAACGTTGTCCCTACCTACTGAGGAATCAAAAGTGTACGTAGAAAAAGAGAGTGTTGGAAATGCATCGAGGAGAACTTACCTTGTGAGTCACTACTCCGGCACTGGGCAGGAATACTACTAGCGAGGCTTATAGGCGGCTAGTTCTTAAAGAAATCTGTCAGCTATAACCTAGCCTATTGAATCTGGTACGCCCGAAGCACGAAACTAGATAGGTAGCCCTACCTACGACTAGAAAAGTATCGTATTTTTTTCTTCCAGTAAATCTTCCACTCATTCCTTCCATTATGGAATATCATTTGGAGTGTATTTTCCCTCTCAAAAAAGGCGTCGCCCTCACTTCACGGAACTTATTGGAAATGCCTAGGACAGAGTTCATTCACTTGCCCAGCAGCCCTACTCCTCATAGTTGATCCGAATTTCTATCCCTAATTGACTCAATCAGGAAGAGGAAGACTTGATAAAAGATGAAAAGAAAGGATTGATTACCTTTTAAAGTCAAGAAAAGAAAGGAAAGGGCTATTTATGAGTTTATGTAGACGAAGTTTCAGATTCTTGGATGAGCGGAACATCTTTGAGACAAATCATCTCTACCTGGGTACATAGCTTCATCCAAACCATGGATCCACGAATTGTTGACTCGCTCTAGAAAAGAGCTTCGTAGTTGGGAGCTCTGAACCGATGATCGATATGGTTTCCTAGGATGAGAACTATGGTTTACTACTTGACAATAAGAAAGTTGTTTTAACTTTTTTTTCACTTTTTGAGGTGTTTTGCCTAGTCAGAATTTCCCCTTCTTCTATTTGATCAAGATGTATAGAAAAAAAGCATGAATAGGCCTACTGGGATGGAAGGAGAGAAGGACTGAACGAGAAAAGGAAATACCTCTTTGTTTACCTTGGAATGAATTACTCAACTACTTAGGTAACGAAGCGAAACGTTCATCTACGATCTTTCTTAAAAAAAGATAGGATTGTATGACAGTTCTCGTTAGTAGATTCGCAGAATAGAAGAAGAAGTTCACTCTGACTTGCGCACTACAAAAAGGCAGCCAACGACTTCGGACGTACTCCGTCTTTTGAGCCTCTGTTTAGCTTCAAAAGATAAGGCGCTAGTGCAACGAACGCTGCTTTGGTGCGTCCCACCCCAACTAACTAGTGCTTGACTTGACTTTCCCCCGCGCCCTATCCAATGAATAAAGAGAAGGCCGGCTTATCAATGACCGAGCCAGTCTGATCTCCTTTATACTTACCTCAAACAACGAGCAAAGTCGAGATCTTGATGAGAAAGGGGATTTTCTCGAGGCCAAAGAGTGCTCTTTGAAGGCTACTATGCATCCTTACGAATACAAGAGTGTTTTTTTTTGTTTTGGGTATAGGAGGACTTGAACCTGCGACCATTAGGTTAAAAGCCCAATGCTCTACCAAGTGATCTATACACCCGATTTTACAAGAAGGCTTGGTGCGGAAAAGAAAAGAGGGCGCGGCTCTGTATGGTATAGTATAGTGGAGCAAGTCTGGGAGTACTTTCCACTCATTGAGGATTCTATCTAAAAAAGAAGGTCAACGGGGGAGACTACAGTAGCTCGAATTCAGACTATCTACGAAAAAGGTAAAGTCATCTTTCCTAGGGTTCGACCGAAAGGAGCTGTGTTCTATGGTTTGACGTTGTGGAGGTCCAGCACTCTTCTAAACGAAGAAAGAGGGGATTCGCGCTACCTCCTACTCCTACAGAAGATCAATTGGCGCGAACTTCCAATTGATTCCTTATCCATTGTTGCCGACCCTTACATCATCATAAATAGAATCAAGATATCCCAAGAACCCAGCTAGGGATGAATGACTAGCGCGCAAGAACAAGCAAGGGATGAGCGCACGGGAGCGGCGTTGCTTGTTGCTTTATTATCACATTAGAGAAGCGGAACCTCCAAGCTCAGACATCTCGAACTCAGAAACTACCCTTCTATCCCACCCTGCTCCTCCAGCATCGGAAGCAGAACTACCTGACCGAAGGAGATAGACAGGAAGGGAAGACGGTCATACAAAGGCCGAATAAAGCTCTCTTGAAGCTGCATTTGAATAAACCTAGAGTCACTCAGTACATACGAACCCTTGAATAAATAAGAATTGAGAAGTATGAAATGTGGGCATCATAACAAAAAAAGAAAAAGACCGAACCAGTAAGACTAATGTCTACTTATTTATACCTTTGAGAGGTCCACTTAGACTATTATGATTTTCTCTTTAGCTACGTAGGTTATATAAGATTCAATTCAATCTAACAAGCGGACTTGACTACCTTCGGCTACTACAAGATATTTAGAAACCTAAGAAGCTGAGCCTACTTTACGCACTTAAGGCAGCAGCAGATGATGAAGAAATGGGCGGTAGATGATAATGAGGAAGGGCGCCCCTTGGCATTTCCTGTGGGGGAGTCTGATTGATCCAATCACGACGAATGATGTCAACCCCCTCTTTTGCGCCTAACTTGACTCTGATTCTCCCACTATGAGAGCTGATCCAGGGGCTAGTTCAGCTACAGAATGGAATTTACGAAAGCCCCCCGTCTTTCCGACTCAATGTATTGCCCTTTGGGACCAGGATCTGACGAGGAAGTGAGAGAGGGGACACTAAACATAGGTGTGTACCATTGCCCCAATCCAATGGACTATGTCATACAGGGAGGAACCCTTGGAGGTTGGGACAGAAAGAAAGCAGGTTTTGCTTCTACTTCCTTCGAGCTACCAAACTCTTTCATCGGGTGTGGGTCAAGTTCCCTCATTATTGCTTGACTTCCCCTTTGGGGCACGAAAAGATGGACTAGGACTTAAGTGAGGGAGAGGACAACCCCTATTTCTGGCTTACCTTCAACGAGTGAGTGCTGTTCCCATTCCTTACTTTGATCCGACCCTGTTCCCCGACCAGTTTGCTTGCTCACTAGAAGAGTCAAGCGAGAGCAGCTAGTTTAGAAGGAAAAGGACACCAGGGGCTATTCGGCCTCACTTGTCGGAGACTGAACTACCGCTCGCTTACTTGCTGATCAAGGAGGTCATTTCCACTTACCCTAAGAATAGAAGGAAGAAGATTGAAAAACTAACAAACAAATTGTCTTCAGCCCTACTTACTTATAGGCTGACTTGGCCCAGGAAACAAGGTTCTATTAGGATTGCAGGGCTTAAAAAAGAATGAGCTCGATCGCAGGTATTTGGATACGAGGTAGTAGCGGGGTCTAGTCGAAGCGGTGCACAAAGTGTACAAAGGCGAGTCTCACGGGCAGCGGCACGTGAGGGGTCTCCCGAACTTCATGGAAGACGCAGTTAGGGAGTTGGAAGATGCACTTTGGACTCCTGCACCAGTAAGAATGGAACTGGAATAAAAAGTCGGGGTAGCTAGTCACTCTGTAACTGAGGAAAGAGAGGATGACATTTCCATAAGTAGACTCTCCTTCTTACTGAATCCTTATCCCGCCCTCTCTACTCGGGAACAATTCATTCTTAACTCGTACATAAGTTTCGGGCGTCAACAAGAGAGTTAGCGATCTACGGTTGGTTCGGTGGACTAGTGGTGACACGGGCAGGCCCTCTACTTTATTTGCCGAATCCAATCGATCATGGGCGGCCCTCTTCGTTCACAGTCTTTCTTTCCTTTCGAATCCAATTGTTCCAATCTGACCAAATAGCAATTCATTGAAATCATCCGGGTCACCTCTTTTTAAGCACTTGACCAAGCCTATTTCTATAGGAAAGGACAGGAATCTATTGACTTTGAGTCTGTCTACTACAAAATTGGAACTGAACACAAGATGGCAATAGTGAGAAAAAAATCCCCCCGTACTACGTCATTATTTATTCTATTTTCCCTGGAGATGCAGTTGCTATAGTTGACGTAGTGAGTGGAACCTAATTATCTGTTTCCTTGAATACCAGAGATGCCTTTTGTAGATAAGCAAGCCACCAATTTAGCTAGGAGTTGATAATTGCACTTGAAGTAGTAAGTTTAAAGACAGTTGAAACTTAATGGCACCGTTTAACCAAGCACTCTTGTAGCTTCAGAAACTCCGTGTTTATATCGGTGAGGCAAGAGACAAATTCATCGTCAGTTACCTCCACGATATCCAAAATACCCTCCAGACCATGAAGACAGATAATGAGAGTTAGGTTCAAACAATTCAAGGATTGTAAATACCATAACAGCAAAGTAGAATGCACCAAATGTTTCCTATTGCCGGTTCCAGGAAGAGCACACCAAATGAAAGAAACTATTACTCAAAAAGCGAATCACATCTCGATCCACAAACTGCCAAAAGCCTTTGTTATTCCATTCCCAGTGGAACGTCAACCTGTTTAACAACAATTTTCTAAGAAACTTGCTGAATTCTAAATGAAACAACCTTATTTTCAAGTGATAGGCAATATCCATTTCAACCAATTATTAAAGATAAAAGGGCTAACTGCACAGCTAATTGAATTCCTTTTCGAGGTTGAGTTCATCTTGAAGCCGCATTTGCTTCCTAATTAAACTGAGAAAAATAAGAATATTAAAAGAAAGACTCCACAGAACATGAATGAATTCAGGTACATCACATCAGGCTGATATGTGCCGGTATCATACCTGTTTCAAGATTCTGGCTAAGCCCTTCTTGTTGCCACATATCCAGTTTCTTCTAAGGTTTCTTGAATTGTTCAAGTTCCTACTCAATGCTTCTTGTCTAGCTCCAGTCTAGCACTTGTACCAGTCGCCTACCAGATCACGGCTTTGCTCCAATTCTACTCTCCAATTATGCAATCCTCTCCAAAATTGGGGCTTTTCTTCACTTCAGCACTTCCCCTCACAGTGGATTTCACTAGGTTCTTAACCTCTTTCCAATTCTTAAACTGAAACCTGCGATGTCTAATCCAACTCGGCACCTAACCAGCTTGTCAGCATCGTAAGTTTGCCTCAACATTCCCCCTAGAAATACAAAAATAATGTAAATCTACATTCATTTATTTATTAGGGATGAGACTTTTATTTCCTTTTTCTATTTTCTAGAATAAGTATGCTTTGGAGTAAAAGGATTCGAACCTTTGCATGCCGGTACCAAAAACCGATGCCTTACCACTTGGCTATACTCAAAACGGGGGGAAGGCTCGATGAAAATGGGCTGGGATATAGATTTTGAGAAGGAAGAGTTAGTTACCCTCGGTCTTTCTTCTTTCCCGGGAATCAAGGAAGTAGTAGCGGGACAGTCCTTTATTTCCCCCTTTAGACCAACTACAACAAGCTCGCTCCTTAGGTTAGCTCTCTGCTCTACCTATTTGTTTGCAATGCCTTGCTTATCAAAATAGGCCTTTCTGTAACCTGACCTTACGCTGAAAAACTGCACTTGTTGGCTCTGCGTCCACTGAAACTTATGAAAAAAAAATGTTATTCTATCGATACCTTCAAGAGTTCCCTAACCCCTTGACTGAGAGTGCTATGATGGGCTATTGAAGTTCGGCCCTATGGCACGGTGGGGTGATGGGCCTCGAACCCCTCGTTGGTTACCCCAAGTGGAAGGTGTAAGATGCAGTAAGTAGAAGTGTTTTCCCTTAGCAAAGATGCCAAGGATCGAATCCCCAGAGACTCCTAGGTTCAACAAGTAGGTGTCAATTGCTACGGCGCCAGATTAGTAGCAATCAACGTGGACCTGCACATAGATACAAATAACTTTGCTCCCAACGAGTACAGAGAGGTTGTCAATCTCTCCGGCCTTGTAGTTCACAAAGGATTAAAAGCAATGATAGTAGTGATAGATAGTTTTTGCAATAGTAAGTAAATAGAGAAAAGTAAATAGTGGATGTGATCAATGATGGTAATATGGACCGGAGTCTCATGATGTTCACTAGTGATGTCTCTCTCCCAAAAGACGATAAAACAGCTATGTGAGGTAAACAAATTACAGCTGGGCAATTGACAGGACCACGAACGCAAACCAATGCTGACTACATTGCAAGAAAGGTTGAGGTTCAAAGCATGGGCAGTACGCCAAAGTAAGTAGACCGAAATCCATCAATATCTACTACTAATCATCCACCTGGAGATATCTATCCAGAACATCTCGCTGGTATTAAGTTGCGAGTCCCACCCATAGTGTAAACTCAATGCAACAGACAACTGCATTAAAAGAACTTTGCGTAAAGTAAACAATCCTTGCACCCGCAGGCACAAGCACCGTTGTTTTCCCCCTTGTGGCAACAACACATCCCCTAGACTCATGTTTCTGTCACTCAAGCTAGTCATCGAGGGGCATGAACCCACAATCAAGCATAACGTTCCCTCTTGGAGTCACTACCTATTACTCGGCCAAAGCAATAAATAACAACGAAGAACATGCAAGAATTACTTATGAACTAAAATATAAAAGAGGTGAATCAAATATATTACTCAAGATCAATCTGAACATAATCTCATAATCCATCGGATCCCAGCAAACTCAACATAGCAACAGCATAAGGATTACATAGGTGCCTCGATCTTGTAGGGCAGCTCACGAGGACTAATTAGTGAAGCACAAGAACGGGAGGAGAACATCACATAGCTACTGGTCATGGACTCATGGTCCAAGGGAGACTACTCACGAGTCATCCGGGAGGCGTCCATGGTGGTGGAGAAGCTCCCGGTGGTGATCCTCCCCTCCGGCAGGGTGCCGGGAAGAGTTCTCCTGGTGCTCCCGATCTTGGAAGCGGCGGCGGCGGCGGAACAGAGATGTGATCGCGAAAAGAGTTCCTCCCCTGAGGGTTTCGGAGGGTCCTTTAAATATATGCCAAAGTAGGGTATCGGGGGAGCCTCGGGGGGCCCAGGCGCCCCCCCCCCCCGGCGCGGCCCAGGGGGGCGCCACCAGGGCGCCTGGAGCCCTGGTGGCCCCCCCCAGGCTGCCCTTCGGACGCAATGTTGTTTCTGGAATGCTGATTTTTTATATAATGTTTCTGGATTTTTCTGGGCAGTTCTCGAAACGTGAAAACCTGAAATACAAAAACAACCGAAAACAGAAACTGGCACTGGGGTGCACTGGATTAGTAAGTTAGTCCAAATATGATCAAAAGTGTATGGAAGTGTATGAATATCATAGCAATATCACCCAAAAGTGGCATGGAGCAAGCAGAAATTATAGATACGTTTTGGACGTATCAACATCCCCAAGCTTAATTCCTGCTCGTCCTCGAGTAGGTAAATGATAACAAGAATAATTTCTGTGGTGACATGCTATTAACCATATAGGACTTTTTCATAGTCATATGACAAAAGCTTACTGAGACAATGATTCTATAGTAATTAAGTTGTCTCAAGAGAAAATCACAAATGACTGAAAGTTTTACAATATGAAACTGAAACATCAAAAAGATTTGCAATGAACATGATGTGCAAATATGATAAAGTGATATCTAGCTTGCCCCTTTTAGGGATGCAAAACATAAATGCAGGGTCACCTTCAAGGTTTAAGTGATGACTAGATACAATGATTTCAGAATAAACGATATCACAATCATGCAAAAGACAATGCTACTTTGGGACAATGCACATTACACTCAGAATGACAATCATGCTCTCAGTAGTTGGTGCTTCAACATAAAAGTAAAAGAATGGTTAAGTGCTAGAGCTTTTTATTTTGAAAACATGGAAGCAATTGTGTCAACGGTAGTAGTACTTCATATGTGTCATGCATAAAACATCCTATAAGTTGCAAGCCTCATGCATCGTATACCAATAGTGCTCGCTCCTTGTCCTAATTAGCTCGGATTCCCATGGGTTATCATTGCATTGCATATGTTTCAACCAAGTGTCACAAAGGGGTACCTCTATGCCACCTGTAGAAAGGTCCAAGGAGATAAATCGCATTTGATTTCTCGTTTTTGATAGATCTCAACTTGAGGACATCCATACCGGGACAACATAGAAAATAGATGATGGACTCCTCTTTAATGCATAAGCATATTCTCATGAGAGATTGAGGATTAAGGTCCAAGCTAAAACTTCCACCATGATGCATGGCTTTGGTTGGCGGCCCAATGTTCTTCTCTAACAATATGCATATTAATTCAACCCATGACAAATCACCCTTACTTCAGACAAGACGAACATGCATAGCAACTCACATGATATTCAAAAAAAGTGTGACAGTTGATGGCGTCCCCAGAAACATGGTTACCGCTCAGCAAGCAACTTATAAGAAATAAGATACATAAGCAACATATTCTTTACCACAATAGTTTTTAGGCTACTTTCCCATGAGCTATGTATTGCATGGTTAGTTTGCTTAGTACAGGTGGAGGTTAGCAAAAAGACTGGGAGCGACCAACTAAGAGAGCAATGACGGTCATAATCATGCAGAGCGAGAAAGCAATATTGAATTAGGCATGGTAGTTATATCGCTACTCAGAAATAAAAGATCATCAAGGCTTGACAGACTTTCTTTACAGTCTTGAATATGCGTGAGCATACGCCAAGTCAATCAAAATAAATTCTCGAAGGAAGATATTACTAAACCGTACCACATCATAGGCAAACAAACCAAGTTGGTACTCCAATAACACATTGGGAACCCCCCAGCTATTTGAGATTAACCATAAGAAAACCTGAACTACAAAGCACCATCATGCAAGTAGCATCTTTATCATAGACACATTAACCAATGCAACAGAAGCAAACTCTCTTAATAAGGTGAGCATGGTAATTAAAGAGAGTTCAAGCAACCAACTAAATAAAAGCTCTTGAAAAGATAAGCATGAATACTAAGAGCAGAGCACGATAGTAGCTATTAAAAGACAAAGAACACACACAGCATAGATAGACATGAAAATTCTATGTTATGTTCTAGGTAGAAGTGGAGCGTGTTTCTCTCCCACATAAAGGAATGCTGAGTTCCGACTCGTTATGAAAAACTAAAAAGAAAACTAAAAGCAAGACGCTCCAAGCATAGCACATAACACATGAAGTGATAAAAATATAGCGAAACGAAAGACGAACTGATAATGTTGATGGAGAAGGGGATGCACGGGGGCATCCCCAAGCTTAGACTCTTGAGTCTCCTTGAATATTTCTTGGGGGTGCACGGGGGCATCCCCAAGCTTGAGCGCTTGACACTCCTGAATCTTTTTATCATCTTCCCTCGCACACTTGAAAACTCCCTTCATACATAACTCATCATAATCTGATTAGCGAGGTTAGTACCCTTAATAAAATAATTATACCTTGCTGGAAATAAGGATATTCTTGAAGTTCTACTATTTCTAAAGATTGCCAAAAGGTTTTTGCAAAGAAAAAGCAAGTTCTTAATTTGCAAAGTGAAGGTAAGGCAAAACAGGACAGAATCTGTGAAAAACAGAACACCAGGCAGTAATTGATCTGTTCGGGGTACTTCTGCAACTCAAATAAAAAAACTCAGAACTGACGCACAAAAGACAATTATATAGAGAACGCTGTCGAAAAAATTCAGACCAAAAAGATGATCTGGTGATTTTATACGAATTTTTCTATCCAAGGACAGAATCTGTTTCCTGGACAGCACCTCACAACTTTTGAACTTTCTAGCAATCAGAGGCTATAATTGGCACAAATATGAAAAGCAAAGATACAATGATGATGCTACAGCAGTAAACAACATCAAGACACAACAAAAGCAAAAATTTTATTCATGTGGGCTGCCTCCCAAAAGCGCTTTCTTTTATGCCTTTAAGCTAGGCATAATGCATAGATCAAGTTTTATCAAGAGTAAAAGAATAACTAGCCCGTACAACGGACTCAAAAGGTAACTTGATCTTCTTACGAGGGAAGTGTTCCATCCCTTTCTTGAGAGGAAACTGAAATTTTATATTACCCTCTTTCATGTCAATGACAGCACCGACGGTGCGCAAAAAGGGACGTCCCAAAATAATTGGACAAGAAGGATCACATTCAATATCCATAATAGTAAAATCAACGGGCACATAATTATCATTGAAAACAATAAGAACATCATCGATCCTCCCCAAAGGTTTCTTTATGGAAGAATCAACGAGACGAACACCAAAAGAACAAGAATCATAAGGTTTCAATTTAAGCATATCATATATTCTTTTGGGCATAACAGAGGTAATAGCACCAACATCACATAATGCATAACAAGAGAAGTCATTCAAATTAATTTTTATCATAGGATCCCAACCATCTTCTAGCTTTCTAGGTATGGAGGTTTCTACTCTAAGTTTCTCCTCCCTAGCTTTGATGAGAGCATTAGTGATATGCTCTGTGAAGGCAAGGTTAAGCGTGCTAGTGCGGGGATCTCTGGACATCTTGTGAAGGAAATCAATAACTTCTGTAAGAGTGCAATTATCAAAATCAAGGTCACGAGCATCAAGTAAAGTGGTAGTGGTGTCCTTAAGGTTCACTTGGTTGGTAGTTTCTATAGTTATAGCATCACCATTAATAGGTCCATTGGGACCAGGAGTACATTGGGTGCTAAGAGTGTGAACATCCTCAATAACTTGGATAGTAGCAACAGTGTGGTGGGTAGGAAGGCTCTTAATTCTTTCCTCTTCCTCCCTTTCTCTAGCCCATCTTTCTTTAAGCTTAGCCATCATCCTAATGTTTTCATTAATTTGCACTTGAGTAGCATTAATAGGGATGACTTCCCTCTCCTTAAGTGGAGAAGTTTCAATTTTTAGCAATTTTACCTCATTGGCTAAGTGGTCTACCTTAAAAGAAAGATCATCTAGTTTATGTAGTTTCTCTTCTACATTCTTATTAAAGGCTTTTTGGGTAGTGATGAAATCTCTAAGCATGGTCTCTAGTTCAGTATTGGAGTTCTTGGTACTAGGATAAGCATTGCTGTTCCCATAAGAGTTAGAGGGGAACGGTCTAGGATTGTTACCAAAGTTACTCCTATAAGCATTGTTGTTAAAATTGTTTCTAGAGATAAAGTTCACATCTACTTGTTCTTGAGCAATCAAAGAATTTAAAGGAACATCACGAGGATCAACAGTAGATTGCTTCGAAAGTAGAGACATGATCAAGTCCACTTTTTCATTGAGGGAGGAAATCTCCTCGACAGGGTTTACCTTCCTACCTGTTGGAGCGCGTTCGGTGTGCCATTGGGAATAGTTGGTCATCATCTCATCGAGAAGCTTCGTGGCAGCACCAAGTGTAGTTGACATAAAAGTTCCTCCCGTGGCCGAATCTAACAAGTTCCGCGAGGTAAAGTTCAAGCCTGCATAAAAAATTTGGATAACCATCCAAGTAGTCAAACCGTGAGTAGGGCAGTTCCTGATAAGAGACTTCATACGTTCCCAAGCTTGGGCAACGTGTTCATTATCCAATTGTTTAAAATTCATTATGTTACTTCTAAGTTGGATAATTTTAGCAGGTGGATAGTATTTTCCAATAAAAGCATCTTTGCACTTGTCCCATGAATCTATGCTATTTCTAGGCAAAGACTGAAACCAAATTTTAGCTCCTCCTCTCAAAGAGAAAGGAAAAAGCTTAAGCTTAACAATATTACCATATATTTCTTGGTACTTTTGCATATCACAAAGTTCTACAAAGTTGTTCAAGTGTAAAGCAACATCATCTCCAGCACCGGAGAATTGTTCTCTCATGACTAAGTTCAGTAAAGCAGGTTTAATTTCATATGAAGGTGCTGAAGTGGCAGGTGTAGTGATAGGTGTGCTAATAAAGTCATCGTTGTTGTGACTAGTGAAGTCACACAACTTGGTGTTGTCGGTGGAACCCATAGTAGCAAGCAAGCAAGATAACTATTTTTGTGATTTTCGATAAAAAGGTACTAAAGCAAAAATGAAAGGTAAACTAACAAGACTAAAAAGAAAAGGTAAAAGATAGCATGCAACTCCCCTATCCTGAAGAGTGGTGTCCCCGGCAACGGCGCCAGAAAATACTCCTTGATGGGCCTCGAACCCCTCGTTGGTTACCCCAAGTGGAAGGTGTAAGATGCAGTAAGTAGAAGTGTTTTCCCTTAGCAAAGATGCCAAGGATCGAATCCCCAGAGACTCCTAGGTTCAACAAGTAGGTGTCAATTGCTACGTCACCAGATTAGTAGCAATCAACGTGGACCTGCACACAGATACAAATAACTTTGCTCCCAACGAGTACAGAGAGGTTGTCAATCACTCCGACCTTGTAGTTCACAAAGGATTAAAAGCAATGATAGTAGTGATAGATAGTTTTTGCAATAGTAAGTATATAGCGAAAAGTAAATAGTGGATGTAATCAATGATGGTAATATGGACCGGAGTCTCATGATGTTCACTAGTGATGTCTCTCTCCCAAAAGACGATAAAACAGCTATGTGAGGTAAACAAATTATAGCTGGGCAATTGACAGGACCACAAATGCAAACCAATGCTGACTACATTGCAAGAAAGGTTGAGGTTCAAAGCATGGGCGGTACGCCAAAGTAAGTAGACCGAAATCCATGAATATCTACTACTAATCATCCACCTAGAGATATCTATCCAGAACATCTCGCTGGTATTAAGTTGTGAGTCCCACCCATAGTGTAAACTCAATGCAACGGACAACTGCATTAAAAGAACTTTGCGTAAATTAAACAATCCTTGCACCCGCGAGCACAAGCACCGTTGTTTTCCCCCTTGTGGCAACAGCACATCCCCTAGACTCATGTTTCTGTCACTCAAGCTAGTCATCGAGGGGCATGAACCCACAATCGAGCATAACGTTCCCTCTTGGAGTCACTACTTATTACTCGGCCAAAGCAATAAATAACAACGGAGAACATGCAAGAATTACTTATGAACTAAAATATAAAAGAGGTGAATCAAATATATTACTCAAGATCAATCTGAACATAATCTCATAATCCATCGGATCCCAGCAAACTCAACATAGCAACAGCATAAGGATTACATAGGTGCCTCGATCATGTAGGGCAGCTCACGAGGACTAATTAGTGAAGCACAAGAACAGGAGGAGAACATCACATAGCTACTGGTCATGGACTCATGGTCCAAGGGAGACTACTCCCGAGTCATCCGGGAGGCGTCCATGGTGGTGGAGAAGCTCCCGGTGGTGATCCTCCCCTCCGGCAGGGTGCCGGGAAGAGTTCTCCTGGTGCTCCCGATCTTGGAAGCGGCGGCAGCGGCGGAACAGAGATGGGATCGCGAAAAGAGTTCCTCCCCTGAGGGTTTCGGAGGGTCCTTTAAATATATGCCAAAGTAGGGCATCGGGGGAGCCTCGGGGGGCCCAGGCGCCCCCCCGGCGCGGCCCAGGGGGGGCGCGCCACCAGGGCGCCTAGAGCCCTGGTGGCCCCCCCAGGCTGCCCTTCGGACGCAGTGTTGTTTCCGGAACGCTGATTTTTTATATAATGTTTCTGGATTTTTCTGGGCAGTTCTCGAAACGTGAAAACCTGAAATACAAAACAAGCCGAAAACAGAAACTGGCACTGGGGTGCACTGGATTAGTAAGTTAGTCCAAATATGATCAAAAGTGTATGGAAGTGTATGAATATCATAGCAATATCACCCAAAAGTGGCATGGAGCAAGCAGAAATTATAGATACGTTTTGGACGTATCATGGGGCAGTGCAAATCCTTTCATTAATGAAGTTCCGCCCTGACACTCCCATTATTGGCTTCCTTCCCTAGGGACCGCTCGGGCGAAGGCAGAGCATGGAATGATCGTAGGGGCATCCTTCCTAGGTGGAAAAGACGTGTGTGACTAAAACCAGGAGGAGAAATCCATTTTCAAATGGCGACAGAAAGAAAGAAATCATGAAATAGAAGAAAAAGTGCATTGTGCTGGCAAATGTGGAGAATAGCCATCCATCTTTCATCAATGAAATTGTTCCGTATGGGTAGCAAATACACATATCAGAAGAGCCAACCCGAAAGCACTTGCTTCAAAGAAGCGGCAGTTACCAAGAAATTCCTGTTTCAAGTCAGTATATCCCGATAGAACCAATTCCAATCCAAGTAGTGTGAACAGAGGATGTGGAAGTTCTGTTTCCTTGCCTTGTCAAGCATTTCATCTGACACTCTATCTATACTATAGCTAGATCAATTCCTATTCTTTCTTCCAGACGACTTTACTCCAAAGAATTTTTCTTCTTATCTTGACTCAATCTCACGAAATTGGATTGATTGGCACACCGCGCATCTGGCATTCGCTTCTCCTATCTATCTCTTCCAACTAAGTTGATCACTGGAAAATATGAAATCCTGCAAGCAATCATTCCAGAGCCAACTACGAAGATACCTGGTCTTCCACTCTGTTCACTGGAGGAAAGACAATAAAGTAAGCAATTCTTCAGAGGAATTGGCTGTACCGGAACAGAGGAGTTGGTTTGCTCCTTCGCTCGCTGGGTAAGCATAGAATGCACACCAGTCTGGTATCAAAGCGTATCTACTTGAAAAGGAGACTACTTGAACAGATGAAATGGAAGGAAGAAATGAAAGTTCGATCTACCAACGTAGAGTCCGCCCCTCCCAGGAAGAAGAAATTTGCTACTTTGGCTCATCAGTTGGTAAGTCTGTCTATGAAGTTCAGTGCCCAGAAAAGAGAAAAAAAGACCAAAACAAGCTTTTTCAAGCTCTACAAGTCCTATATATATAGTGTTCCACTAGATAGCCGTGTTAAACTAGTCCAGTCTTGCCGAGTGGCCTTATCTTCTGGTTACCTGGTCCGGTACTTCTACTTCGAGAGTGAGTTAGTAAAGAGGATCAACTTTATGATCCATTTTGAGAAATTGCAATCACAGAATCAGAACGAGTGGGTCTAGAGTCCATCCTCACACAGTTGAAATGTTGCTTATCCCTTCTCCTTTCCAAAAGAAAGTGGATCTCATAGCCTCTCACAATTCGAAAAGTAGGTCTCAGTCTCATTTTCAGATGCAATTTTCCACCGGAAAGAGAATCCCATATTCTTTAAGCCAAGCCGCCAATCCTAGGGTCAACGCGGAACAGGAAACCATTGCTATTTGAGCAGTTAGAGAATCGAAATTCCACTCATTTAGAAATCGATCGGCGAATGCCAGAGGAAGGATAAGGGGAGCCTACACCAACGTAGTCTTAGCCCTAGAACACATGGAGCTTGGAGCACTGATAATAAGTCTGATGATTTTCAAGGAGTTTATGAACAATCACCACATCCATATTGAGGAGAAAGCTCACTCAGGCTACTGAACTTGTAAATACAGTTGCGCTCATGATAGGGATTCCGTTTATGGCGTGAGGTGAAGTTAGAAGCATACCTGGATATATATATATACTCATAGTGGCTTCCATACCTATCTCCGATAGAACTAACAAAATAGAAACCTATGACTAGTAGACTCATATGAAAACTTGAAAGATCTATTTCATTAGAAGAGAAAGTTCACTAATCTATGGCCTAGAAAGCCAAAAGAAATTATCAGTCCAATGACTAAAGGATAGAAGCGCATTCCCTTCGTCCTCAATGTGCGTCCACAGCTTACTCAAGTGCTTGATATATTCATTGGGTTTAAGGCACCTTCATCATAGGAAGGAAAAAACCTGGATCCCCGGGCGGATCATTCCCTCTAACAAGCTAAACAAGAGTCCAGGAGCGAGAGAGGAAAATCCAAAGTGCAAATAACATAATATGAAAAAAGAAAAAAGTTCTATTGAGTTGTTGAAAAAAAGGCACTTTAGAAGCGAAAGTAGGCTATTCTCGTAAAGGAATATCGTAACGGGCGACTAGGTACTATAGAAGGCCGGCCCACCCGAATCTCTTGGTGGCCTTTCCCTCGGCTTCCATCACAGAAGATGTCAGCAATAGCAATCCTTCAGTCAATAGAATCAGTAACTATACTACTTTTTTGAGTTCAATACCAACCAACAACTTGTTGACCTAACTAGATGCCTATACCGGTACGTGCTTCTTTGTTAAATACTATCCCTCTAAGTCCATGCCTTTCTGTGAAAGCCTATTCCTTACTTATACCATACATGCCTCCTTCTAGTCCTATTACATACACATATTACACCACATCTCCTTCCTCTAACAAATAAAAAAAATCCATCTGCGAGTGGTTCGGCTTTCTTTTTCCTAAGCAAGGACGGAGCCGTCGAGTGAGGATTGGCTGAGCGTGCTTTTGCTGCTCGTGGTGGAGTACTCTTTTAATTATTCGCTCTATTAATGCCTCGGGATGTGATCGGGATTAAGCCGCATGTCGATACCCGGGGGGCGGACTCAAGGGATTCATTCTTTTTTGCACTAATGGAGGACATGAATTCTGGGCTAATTCTCTATGTTACAGTCTATTAAAAAAAGGACTTCTAATAATAAATTATTCTGCTAAAGAATAGGTGAGCCTATAAATAGAAGCTTCGGCGCACTCTATTTTGCGGGACAAGAAAGAAAGAGTCAAAGCCATGGGTATCGCTGCAAGACTTGCAATTATTCCTCGAGACATTCTAAATATAGAAAACGAGAAGCTCGAACTAGAGCAAAGCCTGGATCTCATCCGGGATCCTATGTTTCTCTGTTTCGTCGATCCAGTAGTTTGGATACACAATCCAGTAGTTTGGATAGAAAATCATACACTTGATGTTCGGAAGAAAATCCGCATTCTTGAACGCGGAAGAGGGCGCTGCTGAGCGAACAGCAATCCCTCATCGTGAAGGCTGCCCTCTACGGTGACCGTAGAAACTAAAATAGGAAAAAGTAGTTACTTGTCTATCTCAACATAAATGAATGAAGTCACTTAAGTCTTCCTACTACTAATGCTCCTTCTTACTTATTTTCGTTTTTTCAGGATCTAAAGAAGAATGAGGTTTTCTTAGCGGGCGTAAATCTGATAGCTTCTACTTCTGTTGTCTCACTTATGAGGAGCTGGTACTTCCTGATCAAGAGATAAGTATTGTATTGTTCGGTATTTTCCTTTTCGGGTGTGGTATGTAGAGATATCTCATGTATCAAGTTCAGGTGTGGTGCGTATAGATATCTCATGTATTGCCTTTATGAATAATACTTATGTATTGCCTCTTCTTCTTGTTGTAGAAGAATACTGATGTATTGCAAAGACCTGTTGTTGTTTTATTTCTTTATGTCCCTTTATGACGATGAAATGTGGGAATGGCTAAGAAAAGTAAGCATCTTTTCATCACGAGAGTGCATTTCATCTTCTTGGAATTTCGAAACAAGAATCCAAAGAAACAGGTTTCGCGCCTCCCCGGCAAAAGCAGAAGAAGCTGTTACCAAATTCAAGCAAACCGAAGCGGTTTGATCCCGGTAGCCAACTGGAAAGGGGGTAGGGATGACTTTAGTAGTGAGATAACATGAATTACTGAGTGACGGCTACCTCCGCTCATTAGTGGAAACTGTTTCTTCTTATTGTTATCACGGTAAAACTACTTGTTCAGTAGTCCATACCGTAAACTAATCACAAGTAGTAATGGTATAAGCCTGGCATTTGATAATGAAGTTATTGCACTTATTTGGAATCTCATTTTCATCCACTTTTATGGAACTTTTTCTTTAAATCAATTGGAAGGTGATTCCCTATCAGCGACTTTCCATTTAGTTATATTCCTTCTGTGCGTTACGTTCATTATGTTGTTTCCAAAACCTATCACTTATACCAGCGCATATCTTATTTATGTGCATCCCTCGCTGTGACTACTATTCTTGTGTACAAACCTATGGTGGATAAACCTCTATGGTGCATGCATATCTGTTTCGCCTAACTTTTCTTAGTCATTCCCACATTTCATCGAATAAAATAGGACCAAAAGACGGAGGTTTCTGAACTTTTTTATGCTGTATGCCTAAGTTTCCAAACCCGTCTTGAAGGTTACTTTACCAGAGAAGTAGGTCCTATTGACCAAGAAGCAAAAAAAGCATAGTCGGTACTTCTTAATGCGGTACGTAAGCTGGTTATCCTGACTAACAATCATGCCTTGCTTGGATTTAGGGATTAGGAATTCTTATTGGGAAAGAGATTGGATTGGCATTCAAGTAGGAGTAGATCCTATTGGTCTAAAGTAGGCATTCTTGTATCAATTAAAGTAGCTATCTTCATGAAATAAGCGCTAAGATTCTAGTTCAAAGATAGGAGCATTAAGCTCTAAATCCAGTCAGTCCAGCTGGAAGTTTCACTAACTACTTAGGGAACTAGGGACCAGACCAGAGTTATGATTGGTGTATTCCATTCCTACCGTAATTGAGACTTGCCCTCGCTCGCGGGTGATTCCTTATATCTTGATCCATGTGATGGCTGTTCTCTGCAATGAACCACAACATGTCCATGGACTTCACAGAGAATTGAGTGAATGCACTAAAAACCAAGAAATGACATAGCGAGAACTGAGCAGCTCGAAAAGCTCGGACTTCGTATACAGAAAGTAGAACTAAAAGCAGATGAGTAGAGATTGAATCGAGCATAGAAATAAGAGAGTTTTTCTTTGCTTAGAACTGTTTGGTTCATCTTTCTTTACAAGTCAATCTATGCATAATTCTATTTCTTGCAGCGCTGAATCCACTTTTGAAATACACATCAGGGGGCGGTATTCTTATTCCTTGGCTCGCCACTTATGAAACAAAACTAGATATTTCTTATTATTTTCTTAGGAGCCGAGCTTTGCATGCGGTTCGATTAAGATGCCAGGGATGGAGGGAGTCATCAGTCGCACAAGCTTATTGCTAAAGCCAAGACAGGACATAATAGCTTCTAAGTAATGCCATTGTACCCGCTTTCATCATGCCCAACTCAAAAACCATTTATCCCATACTTCTTATTTTCTTGTTCCTTCTTATGAATAACAGGAATCTTGGTTCGGATGGTTGACCAACATTATGATTGTGTATGAACTAGGGCTTTGGCTCAACACCAGTTGTCTTTCTTGCCCATCCTTTTGTGGTATCGAAGCTATTCATTGAGATCCATAGGTTCACGTTACAACCCACCAATAATCGATTCCAGAGCGGAAGGCGAAAAAGATAGGACGGGAACCCTTCGGAAGAAGGTATATGCCCGTAGTATCTAGAAAATATTCATGGTTGCAAGAGCGAGGTTAGTCATCCTCACCATCACCATCAAATATCGGTACTCGCTTTTTCTACATGCTTGATTTACGAACTCGACCTTTCGCAGGAAGGAAGTTCTGTATACCATCAACGGAGTCAAACCGCTAGAGGGTCACATATATCTAAATACTAGTTCCGATCATACCAGTACTTACTTCCGTGGAGATACGAGAAAGGGGGAGAAGATGCGATTATGTATCATAAATACTAAGGCCAGGCAGACTAAAAGGGGCTTTTGGATACAAAGAAGGTTTTCACGTCTTGCTTTGTCCTACTTATAGTATCTTTCCTCCAGCCTATCAAAACTCATGTTTTTATAAACAAACAACACATGCACTTTGTTAGAACTAAAGAAAAGGTTATTCAATCCACTAGTGCAACTAAAGTGAAGGAATTACCTATTCTGAACCTCCACAAGAAAGAGCTCATAACCACTGCTTGTGAACAGTTCTCCTCAACTGAAGGCGCACTACTGTTACTATCAGTCTAGTCTCTCGAGGGCACTCTTTCGATCTCGAACAAACTTACTTCTCCGGAAGAGAGATATTCAGAAAACCCGATTTCCAGTCCTGTCTTAAGAACCCGACTCCAAAGAAAGAAAAAAGAAAAGCGGACTAAAAGAGAACAACAAAAGAGAGATCACTTTCGACGATTGAACAACACTTCTATATCCAGATTGGAACTGGACTTGAACCTTCATATCCAGATTTCACTCCACTTTCACTTTCATATCAGGAACGTCGACTTGCACTTTCAATTGTGAATTATTCACTTTCCAGAATTGGCTCATATTCACATAGGCCAAGAAATACGAATAAGACCTTGAACTCCCTATTTCACGTATAATCGAGAGACTCATAATATCAGTGCCTTGGGTAAATGCCTACCAAAGGGAGAAGATTACCGAAAAATTTTCTGTCTTCTTCGCTTCCTAAAATATTTAGGGAACAGGTTGGCTTTCATGTTCATAAGTTCTCTTTGCCACATACATCCATCGCTTTCGTCTTTCTTGGCTTACTCAGGTGATCTAATTAATGGGCAAGCCCCACTCAAAGCAATTCAGTCTCGGAGCTATTTCTTCTAAATGCGGATTCAATAGCACCGGTGACGAAAGCAAATGATATTCAATCCACTTGTCTTCTTGTGGGCATGCTTCTTTCCGTTCTTTCTCTTCTTTTGCAGAGGTGTGTGTTGCGCCACACATACAAATCGTTTTTTAGCCAGAGGGTGACTTTACCACTCGCTTCTGGTTCCAATGGATATGGGTTATATGGATGGAGTCTTCCTTATTGAAGTGGGCAAGGCAAGCAGCTCCTCTCGAATAGGCTGATCGGTGATACGTGATTTTGGAATAAAAGCTAGACGACTCAGCCCTCTTCTCATCTCAAAGCTCGACCTCTGCCACTACTACTGCTTCCCTAGCCAAGCCATACTTCTCATTCTTTGCTTGAATCCATAAAAAACAAATGCTGTCGAGTTTCCTTGCATGGGTTGATTGACCTTGAAGTCCATATATAGATTCCCGTAGTTCATCTCAACTTGACCAACTATTGAGAATGGAACAAATAGGGGAGATGGATTTCTTCTATATTGTCTTTCAACCCTTGATCTTGCCTTGGCTTCGCCTTCCACCTTCAGCTAAGCACCTAACCCGTGGGACGGGACCATCAGTCTAGCCTTTGTTCGGGTATGGGACCGACCTGGGATTCTTCCATCCGAGTAAGTATCGCCCTTCTGATTTGGTTTGAGTACGGGACCGACCTTCTCTTTTGTTTGTAATTGGGCTTGCCCGAAACAAAGGAACTTTGGTGTGAGAACCCACCCGAGTTGGTAACCCAACGTTTTCACCTACGATTTCTCCCTCGTCTTCTTTGCCTAGCCTTTTGCTTCTTTCTTGTCTAATCTTAGATTTCACTGTTAGGAAATAGGGCATTACCTGTCACTCCGCCTTTCTAAGAAGGCCTTTTGCTTAGTTGTCCTTTCTACTAGAACTTCCCTTTAGCAGTTCTGGAACATCTATAGTATGCTTGAATGTCGGTAATTTTTCTATATTCTCTTCCTCCTCGTCCATTAGTTCAGTTCCTTTCCTTAGTGAAATCTGCCCCCTCCATCTTTCGAGAACAACAAGAGGGCATTCTCAAGCAGGCATATTCTTCTTCACTTCCTAAGAAGGCATTTTCTTGCTAACAAGCCATTCTGGCAAACAAAATAGCTACTTCTATCAAAGAGGAGCAAAGGCTAAGCGGAACTCCTCCCTTCGTGTCTTCTTCCTTTCCAAGCTTGTTGCGGGGAATCTGGGCTCTTTTTCAGCCCCTAAGGACTGCTACTTTGATGAATGAGGCCTGACGGTCTTAATTCCTAATGCTACTCCTACTTCTATTGCTATTGTTACTGCTTTTGGGAATTGGCATCTTTCTTCATAGGGGCCTAGCCAAGGAAAGCTTTCCCATTAAATGAATGTGCTTCCGTACTCTTCGATTCCTGCGGGAAGTGTGGGACTAATTGAATTTCATTCTTGTCTGCTAAAAGAATTATTCTTCCTTACAGCTTGCATTCGATGCATCCATCGTACTAAGAGCTCCTTCTTGAAGAACCGATTCTGTAACAACCCCAAAGGCGAATCTATCTAAATAAACCTAAAACTCCCATTATGATTTGAGATTGCCTTGCCGTTGCACCCCTTGCCTTTCTTACTGGATTTCCAGTTGATGGGGAAGGCTTGGCAAAGAAGCTTGTGTCGGAAGAGAAGTAAGAAGGTTTACTATTGGGATAACGAAGATATGACCATATTTCAGATCGATTTTCAACAGACGAGATCGGATAGTAGAATAGAGAGAAGGATTTGCTGCTTTCTTAAAATGATAGAGAGTCAGGAGAGGGTCTATGTTAATAGAGCTCTTTATATAGGGAGAGGAAAGACGTAACTAGACCGTGGAAAGAATAGAATCTTTTACCGCTACATCCGCTGGAGAAGAAAACTCAGCAAAGGAGATTCATATCCTTTCTCTAGTTGAAGACTAATCTGGATATTCCCGAAGATGCTTGACTTTGAGTTCTTGGAGTGAAAGCTTTCTTTGTAAACAAGGGTCCCTTACTCTATTACTTTTCCACTTCATTGATCTAAAGGAAGTGATAGAAGAAAGCTACAGACATATACCCCTGCCCCGGGGGAACAGGTGCCACCTCAATAGCTATATTCTAAATCGTTAAGCCCCGCAACCCTTTCCTTTGTATCGGACCTTTCCCGCTTTCCTTACTTTCCTTCCTCACTCAAACTTCAAAAAGTCCTTCCATGAATCTAGGGAAGGAAAACCACCTCTGACTTCACCAAGTCTCCCTTTCTTTGGTCGAAGGCTTTATGTCAAGATCCTTTTTCCTATCTATTGAAGATGCAAAGAGAGATGCTTCTTCCTCTTCAAGTTGGAAGTGCAAGAAGAAATGTGGTAAATAGGAGTTCCATCTACCACGCACTCGCCCCACACTCCAGCTAACTTCAGCATCCATACTCAGCTAGGAGGAAGGTGCCGCGGACACTATGAACACACATGTACTTGGTTGACTTCACGTCCCGTCTCACAACCGGGTAAGATCAAATAAACAAACAGCTTGCTTGCCCAATCCCTATTGAGAGGATTTCTTGAGCTTGAACTTCCTTTTGTAGATCCGTTCACAAGGACTTCTTTTCATCCACAATGAAGCTTATATCACCACTTGGTCAGTAAGGCCTGATTCAAAAAAAGATCAATCACCCCCTTCCCTACTTCAATGGAAAAGGGGGAATCGCCCTTTCACAGCCGCCCCTCCACAAAATTGATACCTATCCTTTCGCCTAAGATGATCACGAACGAAGACAGAGAATTGCGTAGATAGGAGGAGGAAACGAACCAACCCGAAAAAACAAACAAAAGGGAATGAGAGAAATGATCGGAACGATTGAGGAAAGAAAGAGAATGGCGGCCCCTTTCCTTTCGCCCAGGGGGCATCGTCGTCGGGGACAGGCTTCGAGGGTTCTTCCATATCTAGATATAGAGATAGATGATGATAGAGATCTAGATCTTTCTATAGATAGATCCTTTGAGAAATTTCTATTGATTCGCTTTCAAGATCTATGAACAAGAGAGATCCAAAAAATATCCATGTAAAAAAAGAGATGAATAGATAGGGCTGAGTCGATAGCAGGACTGGGTACGATGATGGGGCGAGAGAGGGAAAAAACCCTTCGGGATGGATCGGGAAAAGTGACTCAGCCCACGACTTCCTTCCCTTCGCATAGCTCAGGTGACTCCATTCCCCCTTTTTTTCCCAGAATGAATTAGCCCGACATGACGAATACTTCCCTCCTGTCTTTCTTTCTCATTGAATGAACCACTGCCTGGGATGCCCCTATGCCTATGAATTCAATGATTTAAGGGCCCCGGGAGGAAACTTCGGAAAGAAAGCCTACTGGTTGGTCTGGTTGTCCCCCGGCGATGCCCGGGGGGCCTCGGTTCAATCTTACCGATTCTACCTAGACATGGCTCAAAATGAAGGGGTAAGGCCAAGTGTTCTTAAAACAAAACTCGAAGTGCACACTTCGGAGCACGGTCTTCCGTTAGGTCCTTTACGGACGACGAAAGCCCCTTGGCTATACTCTACTCTTCGCCTCCGGCTGTTTTGTTCTTTTCTTTTGGCTCGGCGGAGCTGAGCTGGGTTCCATTACATTCTGTAGGAAATGCATAGACAGTCCACGTAGCAAACAGAGGCCCTGCGTGCGCCGTACGTACCGCCTACGAATAATAAGTAGCCCCACCCCAGGCAGAGTTTGTGAGCCGTGTAATAGGCGACCATTTCGCGCGATTCGGGGGGCACTTAAATAAGCCGCAGGCACCCGGCTGCGTCTTTACCCCTATCCAAGTTTTGGGCCAATTCCCCCTTCGTACTACCAAAAAATGAGATTCTTGCCGAATCCGAGTTTGTTGCCCCAACCATTACAAAACTAATACCTATTATGTTTAGTACTTCAGGTGCTTCTCTAGCGTATAATGTAAATCTCGTAGCGGATCAATTCCAACGAGCCTTTCAAACTAGTACTTTTTGTAATCGACTCTATAGCTTCTTCAATAAATGTTGGTTCTTCGATGAAGTTTTGAATGACTTTCTTGTCAGATCGTTCCTGCGTTTCGGATATTCAGTCTCATTCGAAGCTTTAGACAAGGGTGCTATTGAGATATTGGGCCCTTATGGTATCTTGTACACATTCCGACGATTGGCCGAGCGAATAAGTCAACTTCAAAGTGGATCTGTTGTGCGAAGAGTGCGTTATGAACCGTGGCCGCCTACCTGCTTTGGTTGGTGGGGGCGGATCCTCCGTTGTGGGTAAATGGGAAACCCGACTCTACGAACCCGAGGAAAGGCTGCATAGCTTCCGTAGGGGCGTTAAGACTGGAGCTTTTTGTAGTGCTAGCAGGAATGCAAGTGAATGAATCCAATCCCATCCCCTTTAAAATCGGCGAGGTAATACCTTATTGAAGTAGGGCACGCTACGGCAACACATGACTGACGGGGTGGGGGCTTGCTGTCTACTTGGCGAGCCTTCACTGCCCCCTTCTGTAACTTCCCTTCTTTCGTCCGTCCACGAGGCAGTCAAAAGAAAGAGAGAAAGGGGCGGCTATAACGCAGGAGTCGTGGCAGTTGTATGCCACAAGGTCCCTATAGACAAGGGGACAAGTGAATCATCGCTTTTGGGCGCAGGCAGCCCTCTACCATCCATCCCATTGCATTCCTCTCGTAGAGTACTGTACCGTCTCAGACCAGATACATCTATGGAAGAAAGATTTCATAGAAAATCTGTATTTTTCTATTATTTTTATCCCCATGCATTCCGTTATTCCTGTAACTATGGATTTATTGTCCCTACCTAACTAAATGGTAGTGGTCTAGGGAGCGCAATTGCTAGAGCACGGGAGAATGAAGAGTAATGATTTAAGCAAGTGCAGCCGGACGGACTACTATAGTCAGTCTAGTGACTACTATAGTCTTTTCTTTCTTTGTAGTTAAGTAATAATGTTTGGTATAGTAGCCTTTTCGAGCGAGTCTCTGGGATCTCCTGTAAACCCCCATGATGTGGTAAAGGGAGGATATTAGGGGAAGCAGTGAGTGGAGATTCCCCTGCGGAGAGCCGGATGAGGGGAGACCCTCACGTCCGGTTTGGAGGGCGGGGATATCCCGACCCTACTATCATTATGCCTTTGCAATGTTACTTGGTTCAACTCCATTTGTGACCTTTTCTCGTATGTGGGACTCTCTATCTTCTTGGGTAGATTCTAGATCGTCTTTCATTTTGTTAGTGAGTAGTTTTCTTATTAATAAGTCAAGTCAAGAGTAATAAGAGAACTGTAGGAGCTTGCCAAGACGGCTTGGTAAGCAAGCTACCTGTTATGTAGGCGCCAACTCCCAGTTCTTTCTCTTCTTTCTTTTTGATTTTTTATTCTCGTTTTTTTTACTAAACGTATAATCTCCTTTCCGGGGAAGGGGTAACATAGACGGAGGCACATATAGACAGATACAGACTTTTTCAATCTTTTGCCTAAGCGAAGTAGTTGATCCCTCCGAGGTAAGGGCGAATCGAGACCGAAAGTTACTAATAAAATAGCATAATCTGAACACATAGCTGAACACATAGTTTATGTAGAAACTGTTAAAGCTCCCTGGTCTCGAAACGGCCGGCTTTGGTTCAGCTCTCGGGGCCACCTTACACACTAATAAAATCGTCAGCTTCCTTCCCCACTCATCGCCCTCACTTTAAGACACAAAATCCAATTCGATTCAAAGATGGGAATCATACCTCCAGCGGGCAAGGTCGGCTCAAGAAATGGAAGTTGTGAGATGGAAAGAAAACCACAAAAAAAGAACTGAATTAGGGATCAATCCATACACGACTTGCCTTCTCCCCTTCCCCATAGTAAGCCAGCCAATAGTACCCTAACTCAAGAAGTTCTCTTAGCTAGCGCATGTCCATTAATGTGACCACCGCATGCTCCTGCATGAGTTTCATGAATGGTTTGTTTTCGAATCCTATCTCTCTGGGGAAAGGTATCTTTTTTCAATTCGAACAATGGTATCCCTACCTTGCAAACTATCCTCGTTTTCGAAGTCCCTAGTTTTGTCCTCTGCTGTAGTATTCCGGTGAGTAGACGGCTTCCTTCATCGGAAATCTAGCCAGTGCTTTCCATTAGGTGTGCAATGAAGGATAGCCTTGCTTTTCTTCTGATTCTGATTCAGTCCAAAGATAGAGACAAAAGAAAGGTAATTATTGAATCGGACTTGGCTTCTTTTTTCGGCATGGGCAAAGGTTTGGCAATTCCACCATTAGCAAAGGTTTGGCAATTCCACCATTAGCAAATGTTTAATCGGTTGACGGTATCCTTGGCGAAAGGCACCTGGTGAGAGTGACTGTTGCTGTTGTGCTACCTCCAACTATGAAGTTCAGCACATGAACAATACAGAGTACTTTGTTTCCAAAAACAATACAGAGAACAAGATCATAAGAAAACAATTTACAAGAACTACTTTTAGGCAATAGCATCTGGACAACAGGCTTAAAAGCTTCCAGAAAAATGATAGCACAGACAGCCGAAACAATTTTCCTAATATTTCTTTAACTTGACCTTTTTGCAGTACATCTAACAGCATATAGGGGAATGCCTTTTTTATATTACATTTGCACCAAACCAAGCTATTCTTAATACTAATTCCTTTGCATAGATACTTTCAAAAGTGCTGAGAATAGCAACAGAGAGAAAATGTTGCAGAAGATATCACAATTGAATTACTAACCTGGTACTTGTTCATAGATTTTCTAGCATCTTCAATAAGCTTTGATTCTTACTCAAGTAGTTTGGTTTGTGGTGTAGTTGTTTTTCTTGACTCTAGTAGTGTAGTTAGCATGCCTTCCATTCCTTGCTTGCTTATGCACTTTTTAATTAAAGACGACCTTTCAATTCATTATTGACTGGATAAAGTAGTAGTAGTTAATATACGCTGATTCAGACAAATCAAAAATAAGAGACGGTCTTTTTTGATATTGTATGCTGGGACAGACCTGTAGGTGAGCACAAGCACAGCCAGCCTTCCACCTCTTTATACTTATGTTTAGCAGTGTACCTGGTCTTACTTCTTTTTCAGTTTACGCTTGTGACCCAAGCTTACAAGTTCGAAGAAGAGTATTGTATTGACCTGAATCAAGTTGTTTGCCTACCCGCCGTTATGTCTTAGCTAGGAATGAGCTGTGAACAAAATCGAAATAGTTGTTACTTGAGTCGATAATGACTTTGTGTCTGTTTGCTATTTTCTATAAATTGGATTGGTACCATGTATTGTAACATAAGCTTTTGTATAAGAGATGAGATGTAGTTAAGATTACACTTGATCCTCTCTCTGTTTTGTTGCTTCCTTCCATTATCTCCAACAACTGGTATCAACACTAGAAACCTTCACGGTCAGGGATGATTTTATTAGACCACTATGAACACTTGTAATTGGTTCTTTCTACTTCAGGCATGGTTCTCTCTAGTTAGTGGAAGAGTGTACAACATAGGGATTGGTATCAGTCACACATTTAGGAAAGAAAGTGAAAGGGGAGGGCAAGAGCGGTTCGAAGGTCAATGAAATGATAAAAAACCACCAGGTCGAGTTCGCTTCTCCCTTCCTTTTGGTGTTTAGGATGTGAAGTTGATTTAACAAGAGGGGAAAGGGGAACTGCGCTAAATGGATAATTTCATCCTAGTGATGGGCTATTCCAATGGGCATGCATCTGAGATATGGGCTTTGAGCGTAGGAACGCCCACCTTTACAAGAGCTCAGTTCTAAGATTGTTTGCGTGCAGGCACCACTACTATTCTGTCTTTTCTTGTTATGCATCCGGTCCTATAAATCTTTTTTTTCTGACCGAAGGAATATAAATAAAAATGTCACTTCGCTCGCCTTGGGGGACCTAATTAGGAGATGGTTGATTTCCTTAATAGATATGAAGATGCCTTGAATGAACCCAAGCAAGCCGAAATAGAATACTATAAGTATGAAGTGGACATCTATGGTTTAATTGGAAACATATCTTTTCTATTTAGATTTTGCCAGTGCCTCCCTTTGTGGCAGAGCGAGTGCCTTGACTAAGATAGATTGACTCTTTCATTCTTTATTTTATTTTATTCTGGTTCCAATCGTTTGAGGAAAACCCCCTTTGGCATCAATGAAACTCTGTTATATAGGAGTTCAAAAACCTCATTTCGTTTGAGAGATAGTGGAATTTCTTCTTTCAACACGTACATCGACGAGGGTGTCGATGACTTGAGTGAGTAATGGTCATGTGCTAGAGGTCGTACCTTTGGAGTAAGACCTCAACAAGGGGGTGTGCAGTTTAAATGTGAATGGCGAGCATATGGAGAGGCCAAGGTCATTTGTAATTAGGTGTGGCTGATGCAAGAAGACTAGCGAGCTGCCCATGGTGAGAAAAGTTGTGATGCTACTGCAGGGGGCATCCTGGTGTAGTTGAGGGCACAGAACTTCTGTGCGGGTACAACTGGCACTTAAAAGACCTTCCTTGTAGATGAGTTCTCTTGAGTGAGACTAATCGAGTTACGAAGAAACCTTTGCGATGGTGCTGTGCAGTTGGGTTCTCTATGGAGGAACTTCGTTGTGGGGACCAAGGTGTCTTCTTAAGAAGAGTTGCTTTGATGAAAAGAGTGTAGCCATGATGGCAAGTCAAGGTGGGGCCCTGTGAAGGCAAGCCTTGTGTATGTTGGCGTGATGACGAGAGAAAGGAAATGACCAGGAACAATAGCTGTCCGTAGCACACCCTGCAATGACTTCGACCAGCGGACCAGCCTATCCAATACATGTTGGGGATCGTAGCAGAAATAAAAAAAATCTACGCATCACCAAGATCAATCTATGGAGTCATCTAGCAACGAGGGAGATGGGAGTGCATCTACATACCCTTGTAGATCGCGAGCGAAAGCGTTCAAGAGAACGGGGATGATGGAGTCGTACTCGTCGTGGTCCAAATCACCGATGATCCTAGCGTCGAACGGACGGCACCTCCACGTTCAACACACGTACGGAGCAGCGACGTCTCCTCCTTCTTGATCCAGCAAGGGGGGAGGAGAGGTAGATGGAGATCCAGCAGCACAACGGCGTGGTGGCGGAAGTAGTGGGATTCCTGCAGGGCTTCGCCAAGCGCTGCGGGAGGAGGAAGTGTGTCACGGGAGGGAGAGGGAGGCGCCAGGGCATAGGGTGCGGCTGCCCTCCCTCCCCCCACTATATATAGGGCCCTAGGGGGGCACTGGCCCTAGGAGATCCCATCTCCAAGGGGGGGGGGGCGCCCAGGGGGGAAACTTGCCCCCCAAGACAGGTGGAGGCGCCCCCACCCCTAGGGTTTCCAACCCTAGGCGCAAGGGGGAGGCCCAAGGGGGGCGCACCAGCCCACCAGGGGCTGGTTCCCCTCCCACTTCAGCCCATGGGGCCCTCCAGGATAGGTGGCCCCACCTGGTGCACCCCCGGGACCCTTCCGGTGGTCCCGGTACAATACTGGTGACCCCCGAAACTTTCCCGGTGGCCGAAACCTGACTTCCTATATATAAATATTTACCTCCGGACCATTCCGGAACTCCCCGTAAAGTCCGGGATCTCATCCGGGACTCCGAACAACTTTCGGGTTACCGCAATCTTATATCTCTACAACCCTAGCGTCACCGAACCTTAAGTGTGTAGACCCTACGGGTTCGGGAGACACGTAGACATGACCGAGACGACCCTCCGTCAATAACCAACAGTGGGATCTGGATACCCATGTTGGCTCCCACATGCTCCTCGATTATCTCATCGGATGAACCACGATGTCAAGGATTCAATCAATCCCGTACGCAATTCTCTTTGTCTATCGGTATAGTACTTGCCCGAGATTCGACCGTCGGTATACCGATACCTTGTTCAATCTCGTCATGGCAAGTCTCTTTACTCGTTCCGTAACACATCATCCCGTGATCAACTCCTTTATCATATTGTGCACATTATGATGATGTCCTACCGAGTGGGCCCAGAGATACCTCTCCGTCACACGGAGTGACAAATCCCAGTCTCGATTCGTGCCAACCCAACAGACACTTTCGGAGATACCCGTAGTGCACCTTTATAGCCACCCAGTTACGTTGTGACGTTTGGCACACCCAAAGCATTCCTACGGTATCCGGGAGTTGCACAACCTCATGGTCTAAGGAAAGGATACTTGACATTTAGAAAAGCTTTAGCATACGAACTACACGATCTTGTGCTAGGCTTAGGATTGGGTCTTGTCCATAACATCATTCTCCTAATGATGTGATCCCGTTATCAACGACATCCAATGTCCATGGTCAGGAAACCGCAACCATCTATTGATCAACGAGCTAGTCAACTAGAGGCTCACTAGGGACATGGTGTTTGTCTATGTATCCACACATGTATCTGAGTTTCCTATCAATACAATTCTAGCATGGATAATAAACAATTATCATGAACAAGGAAATATAATAATAACCAATTTATTATTGCCTCTAGGGCATATTTCCAACAGTCTCCCACTTGCACTAGAGTCAATAATCTAGTTCACATCACCGTGTGATTAACACTCACAGGTCACATCGCCATGTGACTAACATCCAAAGAGATTACTAGAGTCAATAATCTAGTTCACATCACTATGTGATTAACACTCAATGAGTTCTGGGTTTGATCATGTTATGCTTGTGAGAGAGGTTGTAGTCAATGGGTCTGCAACATTCAGATCCATATGTATTTCGCAATATGCTGCTACCACGTTCCACTTGGAGCTATTCCAAATTATTGCTCCATTGTACGTATCTGGTATCTCTACTCAGAGCAATCCGGATAGGTGTTAAGCTTGCATCGACGTAACTCTTTACGTCGAACTCTTTATCACCTCCATAACCGAGAAACATTTCCTTATTCCTCTAAGGATAATTTTGACCGCTATCTAGTGATCCACTCCTGGATCACCTTTGTACCCTCTTGCCAGACATGTGGCAAGGCACACATGAAAGGATCGATATGGTTGACTAGAGGGGGGGTGAATAGGCAACTAACAATTTTTAGCTTTTCTTAACCACTTTAAATTAAGCGTCAAAGTAAGTTGTCTAGATATGCTACTAAGATGACAACTAATAGAAAGTAAAGATAACAACTTCACAAGCAAGCTATAGGAGATAAACAAGTAATGCTTGCACAAGTAAAGGTAAGAAATAACCACAAGAGGAACCGGTGGAGACGAGGATGTGTTGCCGAAGTTCCTTCCCTTTGAGGGGAAGTACGTCTCCGTTGCAGCGGTGTGGAGGCACAATGCTCCCCAAGAAGCCACTAGGGCCACCATATTCTCCTCACGCCCTCACACGATGCAAGGTGCCGTGATTCCACTAGTGGTGCCCTTGAAGGCGGCGACCGAACCTTTACAAATAAGGTTGGGGCTATCTCCACAACTAAATTGGAGGCTCCCAACGAAATCACGAAGCTTCACCACAATGGAATATGGCTTCGAGGTGACCGCAACTGTCTAGGGTGCTCAAACACCCAAGAGTAACAAGATCCGCTAGGGATTGGTGGGGAGAATCAAATATCTCTTGGTGGAAGTGTAGATCGATGCCTTCTCAACCAATCCCGAGCAAATCTACAAGTTTGATTGGCTAGGGAGAGAGATCGGGCGAAAATGGAGCTTTGGAGCAACAATGGAGTATGTGGGGGAAGAGGTGGGTCAAAAGGAGGAAGAAGAAGCCTTTATATAGTGGGGGGGACAATCCAACCGTTATCCTCCACTCAGCCCCGCACAGAGCGGTACTACCGCTTGGGGGAGCGGTACTACCGCTTATAGAGCGGTACTACCGTTGCCACACAAGCGGTACTACCGTGCCATAGGGGTAGGGCCCCGAGCGGTACTACCGTGGTCTCAGGGCGGTACTACCGCTGGGAGCGGTACTACCGCCTCTACTGCCGCACCTAGTACTGCAAAACTCGACATGAAAAATCGCTCGCGAATCGAGGCGGTGGCAACAAGGATCAGCGGCGGTACTACCGCAGAGTGTACTAAGCGGTACTACTGCTTAGTTGGGAGGTACTACCGCTTGTGACACACGGGCGGTACTATCGCTCGGGCCAGAAAAAGCTAGAGAAGATGGGAAAGAATAGCTCCATTGCGGCGGGAAGGAATGATGGGTGCAATAAAGAAGTGTACGTGTTGATTCCACCCAAAACTTACCAAAGTGGATCCCCTCTTAATAGTACGGCTTTCCTATCACTCAGAACCACCGAAAACTAAGCAAAAAGGAAACACCGTCTTCCATAGATTCCGAGGGGCCTCTAATCTTCTTGTGCCTTTGTGAGATGTATCTGAAAGAGCTTAGAACACATGATTAGTCCGCAAACGCATTGTCATCAATCACCAAAACACCATTTGGCTAAATATGCCCTTACAATCTCCCCCTTTTTGGTGGATTGATGACAACACGGGATTTGCACAAAAAGAATAATAACATAATGTAAATGCAAAATCCACACCCCTAAAATATAGATTGGCTCCCCCTAGATGTGTGCTATCTAGATAAGTGCTTTGGACTGCACGGCACACATGCTAGGATCAGCACTCCCTCTATATTTTAGAGACCAACAACCTAAGCAGGCTATGAGAACATAGTAACATAGTACATAGTATGATAATCAAGCAAGCTAGAGAGTACCAGGTACATAAATAAGATAGGGTAGCATATGTCTCACACCATATGACGGGAACTTAGGTCTCACAAAAAAAACACCAAACCACAAGAAGCGAAAAGCACACAAGCGACAGAAACACAAAGGCACAAATCCCTAAACTCTCTCCCCCTTCGGCATCAAGACACCAAAAGGGCAGAGAGCTAAGCTACGTCTCCAGGTGAGAGCACGGGAAGGTCTTGAATCATCAGATTGCAGCAGGGTCATCGTCTTCGTCGTCGTCGACCGGAAACTGCTCGGCATCGGAATCAGTCCATGGGAAATGCTGCTTGATCCACTCTTCCTCCTCAGTTACCTGCTCCTCAGAGCCACTGGCCACAGTCGCACCCAACTGACGCAAGAGCTCCTTGTGACGTCCCCTGGCCTTCTTCTCTGCCACATGGGTCATGTACTGACCATGAGACTCCGTGCAAAACAGCTTCTTCAGTTTCTTCTTGAGCTTCTTTGCCCACGAGGGCTCTGCACCAGATGGCTCATAGTCATCATCATCATCTGCTTCAACCTCAGCTTCCTCAGTCTCCATAGCAGCAGCGGAGGATGAGCCTCCAGTCTTGGAAGCGCCCCAGTTGTCCTTCCACCTCAGACGCTTGATCTCCTGAGACACCAACTCTCCAGTCTCCAGCAATGCGTTGGGGTAGACATGATCCCAAGCCTTCTCAATCAGCAGCATGATGAACGGTCCATAGATCAGACACTTGCGTTCAGAGATAGCAGACAGGAGCTCAGACCACATTACATGTGAAATATCCGAACGGTCCATAGATCAGACACTTGCGTTCAGAGATAGCAGACAGGAGCTCAGACCACATCACATGTGAAATTTCCAGGGACACTCCAGTGGTCCTTTCTAACTGATGTTGGCAAAAGAGAAGCATGTCCACAAGATAGGAGTGAACCATATCATGATTCCCAATCCGAGGGAAAAGAGTCTCACGGAAGATGCGGTGAAGGATATCCAGATAGGTAGACAACTCATGTGTTACCTTCTTAGTCTCTGGGTGGACCTTCACAGTGCAGTAAGGCCAGAGAGCTTGCTTGTGAGTGGAGGTTTCGTTCCGGTGAGGACGAAAGCCAACTGGTGTCTCAAGTCCCTGGTCTTCCACCCCAAGTAACTCCATGAACGCCTTCCACTTGATAGATAACAGTTTGCCATTGGTCATCCATGTCAGAGTTCTGTCCTCATCCGTCCCTAGATGGACCGTGGCATAGAATTGAGCCACAAGATCTGCATCAAAGTCCTTGTTGAACTGAATGATCTGAAGAATGTTGAGCTGAGTGCACATCTGAAGAGCCTCGCCAAAATACACCAGATCCTTCTCCAGATATTCCGTGTCTATGGAGCGAACACTGACAAAGAGATTCTTCTTAGCCTTGAGCACATCAAAGTAGACAGCAAACTGGAAGCGATTCCAGAACGGACGGTTGACCAAATTGGGTTCTTGATCAACCTCATAGGGATTGCGGTGACGCCTTGCCCAGAACTCTTTGCCACTCATCTGTGTCACGGTTTTGCCCTTTGGCTTTGTCATGGCTTTCTTCTTCTGTTGAGGAGGAGGTGGAGCACTCGAGGAACCTCCAGCAGACTCAGATGTGCGGTAGCGCTTTGAGGTTGCACGATTGGGGTTGATACGGCGAGCCTGATGCTCGGGATGTTCATCACCTGGAACCAAACACACACACAAACGAACCAACCAAACAGAACGAGCATAAGCCAATGAACCCAACAAAAGAAGATCAAGGAATGAAGAAATATCTGTGAACTAGGCATGCCGCGGTAGTACCGTGATCTGGTAAGCGGTAGTACCGCTCCAGGGAGCGGTAGTACCGCTCGAGGCGGGGAAACAGTGGTTTCCTACTACCGTGGTCAGATCCGGCACTACCGTCCTGTCAAATTCGAAAATATTTCTATCATACTCTAATCTAGATAGTCTAGTTGCTTTCTCCTTCCTACTCAAGCCTAGATTTAGTCAAAAATCTACATATGCAAACACTATTGCCCCTAAACACAAGATCTGAAAAAGAACCACGAGGAGAAGAGGAACGGGGGCAATACCGGCATCCATGGCAAGAGGACGTGGTGGGGATCGACTCCACCGAAGGAAAAGGAGAGGAGCACCCCGGAGGAGGAGATCCGCCGGAGCCCTCCCGCGGCGACGAACTGCTGGAGAGAGAGAGAGGAATGAGGGGGCGAATGAATGGGTATGGGGGAGAGAAACCTCCCCCTGCCCCGATATAACCCCCACATACCTCTCCGCAGCGGTAGTACCCTGCTGGTGGGTGGTAGTACCGCTTACAAGCGGTAGTACCGCGCACCACCAGCGGTAGTACCGCCCAGCACGCCACGGCAACAAAGGTTCAAGGCAAAGCTCAAAAAGAAGGGCACAAAGAGGGGGGAAAAGAACAAACCACCACTCACACACACACACTAGCAAGAGGCAAGAGACCCCTCTACACGAGAGGGCGGTGACCGAAGTCACCTATGTTTGAGTCTAGAGGTATGGCACCGCGAAGATTTTAACCTTGGGCCCATGACCAAAACTCGTCCTTGAAGCACTAGTACCATCAAAGATGGTTAATGGAAGACTAGATCAATTTATGCATAATGGGGGGAGAGAGAGTTCATTGAGAGAACAATGCTCCCCCTATGTCCATGCCTACACCTAGACAAGATAGTTATATTGAGTGTGCGGAGTGTGTGCAAAGACTCAAGCCACATTGCTCAAATCGATGATATTTAGCTCATGCCTTAACTCGCGAAATCTTGCTTCATCCAACGGCTTCGTGAAGATATCTGCAAGGTTATCATGAGTGTTGACATAGTGAAGCTCGATCTCTCCTTGCCTTATGTGATCCCGGATGAAGTGATACCGGATCTCTATATGCTTCGTCTTGAAGTGTTGCACCGGGTTGAGAGAAATCTTGATGGCACTTTCATTGTCACACCAAAGAGGCACTTTGTCACAAGTGACACCATAATCCTTTAAAGTTTGCCTCATCCATAAGAGTTGAGCACGACAGCTGCCAGCCGCCACATATTCTGCTTCGGTGGACGAGAGAGACACACAACTTTGCTTTTTGGAAGACCAACTAACAAGAGAGCAACCAAGAAATTGGCACCCTCCAGAAGTGGACTTCCTATCCACTTTGTCTCCCGCCCAGTCAGAATCAGAGAAACCTACAAGGCTGAAGTTTGCTCCTCTCGGGTACCATAAGCCAAAGTTTGGGGTATGAGTATGAGCCAAATATCGAAAGATCCGCTTGACAGCCACAAAGTGACTTTCCTTAGGTGAGGCTTGAAACCGTGCACAAATTCCCACACTCAACATAATATCTGGTCTAGATGCACAAAGGTAAAGCAAGGAACCGATCATAGAGCGATATACCTTTTGATCCACCGCTTTACCATTTGGATCAATGTCAAGTTGGCACTTGGTTGGCATTGGAGTAGTAGCCGGCTTGACATCACTTAGATTGAACCTCTTGAGCATGTCTTGAGTGTACTTGGAATGTTTGATAAAGATCCCTTCTCTTCTTTGCTTGATCTCAAACCCAAGGAAGTACTTCAACTCTCCCATCATAGACATCTCAAAATGTGTGGTCATGAGTGCGGCGAACTCATCATTGAAAGCTTTGTTAGGAGAACCAAAGATAATATCATCAACATATAGTTGGCATACAAATAACTCCCCTTTGACCTTCTTAGTAAAAAGAGTGGGGTCGATTTTCCCAATTTCAAACCCACGATCTTGTAACAACTCGGTAAGATGCTCATACCACGCACGTGGGGCTTGTTTAAGGCCATAAAGTGCCTTATCGAGTTGGTACACGTGATTGGGGAGCTTAGGATCCTCAAACCCCGGGGGTTGTTTAACATACACCAACTCATTAATAGGACCATTAAGAAATGCACTTTTCACATCCATTTGTTGCAATTTAAAGTTATGATGGGAAGCATAGGCAAGCAACAAACGAATGGATTCAAGGCGAGCAACGGGGGCAAAGGTTTCACCGTAGTTGATACCCTCGACTTGGGAGTAGCCTTGAGCCACCAGACGCGCCTTGTTGCGGATGACAATGCCATGAGCATCTTGCTTGTTCTTAAAGATCCACTTGGTTCCAATGACATTATGGTTCTCCTTTGGCCTTGGCACCAGACGCCACACCTTGTTGCGCTCGAAGTTATGGAGTTCTTCATGCATGGCATTAAGCCAATCAGGATCTTTGAGCGCCTCATAAACCTTCTGAGGTTCCACACAGGAGACAAAAGCTTGATGAGCACAATAGTTTGCTAATTGTCTACGAGTGCTTACCCCCCTTTTGATGCTTCCTAGAATGTTCTCCATGTGATGTTCTCTGGAAGCAAGCCTGGAGGCAACTTTTGCAGCACGACGCTCCAATTGTTCTTCAAGAGATAACTGAGGAGCATTGAGTTGATCATCTTGAGCGTCGTCAGGAGCTAGATCTTGATCTTGAGCTTCCTCTTGACCTTGATCTTGCTCGGAGGACAGAACTTGGCCTTGTGCATCATTTGGTGGCTCTCCACCATCTTGTGATTGATCTTGCACTTGGCCTTGTTCGTCCGGTTGAGGGCCTTCACTTTGTTCTTCAGAAGCATGTGGGTCTTGGGTTGGTGATGGTTCCACTTGAGTGGAGCATTGTCCTTCTCCTTCGGCCACAAGGGGTTCCACAATGGGTAGGATATATCCAACACCCATTCTTCTTATGGCTTGAGGAGGAATTTCATCACCTACATCACAAGTACCACTTTGCTCCACTTGGGAGCCGTTATTTTCATCAAACTCTATGTTACTCGTCTCCTCAATGAGTCCATTGGACTTGTTGAGGACACGGTAAGCATGAGAGTTTGTAGCATAACCAACAAATATGCCCTCGTGAGCTCTAGATTCAAATTTAGACAAGCGAACACCTTTCTTGAGAATGAAACACTTACACCCGAATACCCGGAAGTACTTGAGATTGGGCTTGTTACCGGTAAGTATCTCATACGGAGTTTTGTTCAAGCATTTGCGGAGATAGAGCCGATTTGATGCATGGCAAGCGGTGTTGATGGCTTCGGCCCAAAAGTTGTATGGAGATTTGAATTCCGCCATCATGGTTCTTGCCGCATCCATCAGAGTTCGGTTCTTTCTCTCCGCTACACCGTTTTGTTGAGGGGTATATGGGGCTGCATATTGATGTTTGTGTTGGAAATATGCCCTAGAGGCAATAATAAAAGTATTATTATTATATTTCCTTGTTCATGATAATCGTCTGTTATTCATGCTTGAATTGTATTGTACGGAAACAGCGATACATGTGAGAATACATAGACCACAATGAGTCCCTGGTAGGCCTCTAGTTACCAGCTCGTTGATCAACAGATGGTCACGGTTTCCTGACCATGGACATGGAATGTCGGTGATAACGGGATCACATCATTAGGAGAATGATGTGATGGACAAGACCCAATCCTGAGCATAGCACGACATCGTATAGTTCGTAATGCATAAGCTTTTCGGTGTCAAGTATTTATTCCTTAGACCATGAGGTTGTACAACTCCCGGATGCCGTAGGAATACTTTGGGTGTGCCAAACATCACAACGTGACTAGGTGGCTATAAAGGTACGCATCGGGTATCTCCGAAAGTGTCTGTTGAGTTGGTACGAACCGAGACTGGGATGTTGTCACTCCGTATGACGGAGAGGTACCTCTGGGCCCACTCGGTAAGACATCATCATAATGAGCTCAATGTGACTAAGTAGTTAGTCACGGGATGATGGATTATGGATCGAGTAAAGAGACTTGCCATGACGAGATTGAACAAGGTATCGGGGATACCGACGATCGAATCTCGGGCAAGTACCGTACCGATGGACAAAGGGAATAACATACGGGATTGAGTGAATCATTGACACGGTGGTTCATCCGATGAAGATCATCGAGGAACACGTGGGAACCAACATGGGTATCCAGATCCCGCTGTTGGTTATTGACCGGAGAGTGGTCTCGGTCATGTCTACATGTCTCCCAAACCCGTAGGGTCTACACACTTAAGGTTCGGTAACGCTAGGGTCGTAGAGATAAATGCACGTGGAAACCCGAAAGTTGTTCGGAGTCCCGGATGAGATCCCGGACGTCACGAGGAGTTCCGGAATGGTCCGGAGGTAAAGATTGATATATAGGAAGTCCAGTTTCGGCCATCGGGTGATCTCCGGGGGTCACCGGGAGCGTCCCGGGACCACCGGAGGGGCCCCGGGGGTCCACCGGGTGGGGCCACCCATCCCGGTGGGGCCCCTAGGCCGCGAGGGGAAGTGTCCAGACCTAATGGGCTGGCGCACCACTAGGGGCCCACCTCCCCATGCGCCTAGGGTTGAAACCCTAGGGGGGAGGGGGCGCCCCACTAGCCTTGGGGGGCAAGGAACCCCCTCTGGCCGCCGCCCCCCCCTGCAGATTGGATCTGCAGGGGCCCTGGCGCACTCCCTGGCCCCCTATATATATGTGGGGGGGAGAGGGCAGCCGCACCCTTGCCCTGGCGCCTCTCCCCCTCCCGTCACACCTCCATACTCCAACGCAGGGCGCCCGGCGAAGCCCTGCTGCGATCTCCACTGCATCCACCACCACGCCGTTGTGCTGTTGGATCTCTGACGACTTCTCCTCCCCCTTTGCTGGATCAAGAAGGAGGTGACGTTGCTGCACCGGACGTGTCTTGAACGCGGAGGTGCCGTCCGTTCGGCGCTAGATCATCGGTGACGAAGAACGCGAAGAGTACGACTACTTCATCCACGCTTCTTCGAAAGCTTCCGCACGCGATCTACATAACGGTATGTAGATGCACTCTTACTTGCTCGTTGCTAGATGTCTCCATAGTTGGATCTTGGTGAAAGCGTAGAAAATTTTTGAATTCTGCTACGTTCCCCAACAGTGGCATCAGAGCTAGGTTTTATGCGTAGCATCTTGCACGAGTAGAACACAAAGCAGTTGTGGGCGTTTGAGTTTGTTCAACTTTCTTACCGTTACTAGTCAATCTTGATTCGGCGGTATTGTGGGATGAAGCGGCCCGGACCGACTTTACACGTACGCTTACGTGAGACTGGTTCCACCGACAGACATGCACTAGATGCATAAGGTGGCTGGCGGGTGTCTGTCTCTCCTACTTTAGAAGGATCGGATTCGATGAAAAGGGTCCTTATGAAGGGTAAATAGAAGTTGACAAATCACGTTGTGGTTTTGGCGTAGGTAAGAAACGTTCTTGCTAGAAATCCTATAGAAGCCACGTAAAAATTTGCAACAACAATGAGAGGACGTCTAACTTGTTTTTGCAGCATGTGCTATGTGACGTGGTATGGCCAAAACGAAGATGTGATGAATGATATATGTGATGTATGAGATTGATCATGTTTTTGTAATAGGGAATCATGACTTGCATGTCGATGAACTTGACAACCGGTAGGAGCCATAGGAGTTGTCTTAATTATTGTATGACCTGCGTGTCACTGAATAACGCTATGTAATTACTTTACTTCATTGCTAAACGTTAGCTATAGTAGTAGAAGTAATAGTTGGCGTGACAACTTCTTCGAGACACGATGATGAAGATCATGATGATGAAGATCATGGTGTCGAGCCGGTGACAAGATGATCATGGTGCCCCGAAGATGGAGATCCAAGGAGCAAGATGATATTGGCCATATCATGTCACTTTAATTGATTGCATGTGATGTTTATCATGTTTATGCATCTTGTTTACTTAGAACGACGGTAGTAAATAAGATGATCTCTCACTAAAATTTCAAGTATTGTGTTTCCCCTAACTGTGCACCGTTGCTAAAGTTCGTTGCTCCAAAGCACCACGTGATGATCGGGTGTGATAGGTTCTAACGTTCGCATACAACGGGTGTAAGACAGATTTACACACGCGATACACTTAGGGTTCACTTGACGAGCCTAGCATGTACAGACATGGCCTCGGAACACGGAAGGCCGAAAGGTCGAACACGAGTCGTATAGAAGATACGATCAACATGAAGATGTTCACCGTTGATGACTAGTCCGTCTCACGTGATGATCGGACACGGGCTAGTCGATTCGGATCGTGTATCACTTAGATGACTAGAGAGATGTCATTCTGAGTGGGAGTTCATTAAAATTTGATTAAGATGAACTTAATTATCATGAACTTAGTCTAAATTCTTTACAATATCTCTTGTAGATCAAATGGCCCACGCTCCAGTTTCCCTCAACTTCAACGCGTTCCTAGAGAAAACCAAGCTGAAAGACGATGGTAGCAACTATACGGATTGGGTCCGTAACCTGAGGATTATCCTCATAGCTGCCAAGAGATCATATGTCCTTGAAGCACCGCTAGGTGATGCACCTGCTCCCGATGCGGCCCAAGACGTTTTGAACGTCTGGCAGTCGCGTAGTGATGATTACTCCCTGGTTCAGTGCGGCATGCTTTACAGCTTAGAGTCGGGGCTCCAAAAACGTTTTGAGCACCACGGAGCATATGAGATGTTCGAAGAGCTGAAAATGGTTTTCCAAGCTCATGCACGAGTCGAGAGATATGATGTCTCCGACGCATTCTACAGCTGTAAGATGGAGGAGAACAGTTCTGTCAGTGAGCACATCCTCAAGATTTCAGGATTGCACAACCGCTTGTCTCAGCTGGGAATGAATCTCCCAGATGAAGCGGTCGTTGACAGAATCCTCCAGTCGCTCCCACCAAGCTTCAAGAGCTTCGTGTTGAACTTCAATATGCAGGGGATGGAGAAGTCCATTCCCGAGGTGTATTCGATGCTGAAATCAGCGGAGGTGGACATCAAGAAAGAACATCAAGTGTTGATGGTCAATAAAACCACTAAGTTCAAGAAAGGCAAGGGTAAGAAGAACTTCAAGAAGGATGGAAAGGGAGTTGCCGCGCCTGGCAAGCCTGTTGCCGGGAAGAAGCCAAAGTATGGACCCAAGCCTGAGACAGAGTGCTTTTATAGCAAGGGAACGGGTCACTGGAAGCGGAATTGCCCCAAATACTTAGCAGACAAGGAGGCTGGCAACGTCAAAGGTATATATGATATACATGTTATTCATGTGTACCTTACCAGCACTCGTAGTAGCTCCTGGGTATTCGATACCGGTGCAGTTGCTCACATTTGTAACTCAAAACAGGAGCTGCGGAATAAACGGAGACTGGCGGGGATGAGGTGACGATCCGCGTCGGGAATGGTTCCAAGGTCGATGTGATCGTCGTCGGCACGCTGCCTCTACATCTACCCTCGGGATTAGTTTTAAACCTCAATAATTGTTATTTAGTACCAGCTTTGAGCATGAACATTGTTTCTGGATCTCGTCTTATGCGAGATAGCAACTCTTTCAAATCGGAGAATAATGGTTGTTCTATTTATTTGAGAGATATGTTTTATGGTCATGCCCCGCTGGTCAATGGTTTATTTTTGATGAATCTCGAACGTAGTGATACACATGTTCATAGTGTAGATGCCAAAAGATGTAAAGTTGATAATGATAGTCCCACATACTTGTGGCATTGCCGCCTTGGTCATATTGGTGTCAAACGTATGAAGAAGCTCCATTCAGATGGACTTCTAGAGTCTCTTGATTATGAATCATTTGACATGTGCGAACCATGCCTCTTGGGCAAGATGACCAAGACTCCGTTCTCCGGAACAATGGAGCGAGCAAACAACTTGTTGGAAATCATACATACCGATGTGTGCGGTCCAATGAGTGTTGAGGCTCGCGGAGGCTATCGTTATGTTCTCACCCTCACGGATGACTTGAGTAGATACGGGTATATCTATTTGATGAAACACAAGTCTGAGACCTTTGAAAAGTTCAAGGAATTTCAGAATGAGGTTGAGAATCAACGTGACAGAAAAATAAAGTTCTTGCGATCAGATCGTGGGGGTGAATATTTAAGTCATGAATTTGGCACACACCTTAGGAGCTGTGGCATTGTTTCACAATTGACACCGCCCGGAACACCTCAACATAACGGTGTGTCCGAACGTCGAAATCGTACTCTGTTGGACATGGTGCGATCTATGATGTCCCTCATCGATTTACCGCTATCTTTTTGGAGTTATGCTTTAGAGACTACCGCATTCACTTTAAATAGGGCTCCGTCAAAATCCGTTGAGACGACTCTGTATGAACTTTGGTTTGGCAAGAAACCGAAGCTGTCGTTTCTAAAAGTTTGGGGTTGCGATGCTTATGTCAAGAAACTTCAACCTGAAAAGCTGGAACCCAAATCGGAAAAATGCGTCTTCATAGGATACCCAAAGGAAACGATTGGGTACACCTTCTACCACAGATCCGAAGGCAAAGTTTTTGTTGCCAAGAATGGATGCTTTCTGGAGAAAGAGTTTCTCTTGAAAGAAGTGAGTGGGAGGAAAGTAGAACTTGATGAGGTGACAGTCACCCCTCCTGGACCGGAAAGTAGCGCAGCGCAGGAAACCGTTCCTGAGGTGCCTGCACCGACAAGGGAGGAAGTCAATGATAATGATCATGAAGAAACAGATCAAGTTACTGCTAAACTTCGAAGGTCCACAAGGGTACGTTCCGCACCAGAGTGGTACGGCAACCCTGTACTAGAAATCATGTTGTTAGACAACGGTGAACCTTCGAACTATGAAGAAGCGATGGCAGGCTCGGATTCCAATAAATGGCTTGGAGCCATGAAATCCGAGATAGAATCCATGTATGAAAACAAAGTATGGACTTTGGTGGACTTGCCTGATGATAGGCACGCCATAGAAAACAAATGGATATTTAAGAAGAAGATAGACGCGGATGGTAATGTGACCATCTATAAGGCTCGGCTTGTCGCTAAGGGTTATCGACAAGTTCAAGGGATTGACTACGACGGGACTTTCTCTCCCGTAGCGATGCTGAAGTCAGTCAGAATCATGTTAGCTATTGCCGCATTCTATGATTATGAGATATGGCAAATGGACGTCAAAACAGCATTCCTTAACGGCTTCCTCAAGGAAGAGTTGTATATGATGCAACCGGAAGGTTTTGTCGATACAGAGAACGCTAACAAGGTATGCAAGCTCCAACGCTCGATTTACGGGCTGGTGCAAGCATCTCGGAGTTGGAATATTCGCTTTAATGATGTGATCAAAGCGTTTGGATTTATACAGACTTATGGAGAAGCATGTATCTACAAGAAAGTGAGTGGGAGCTCTGTGGCATTTCTCATATTATATGTGGATGACATATTGCTGATGGGAAATGATATAGAATTCTTGGAAAATGTAAAGGCCTACTTGAATAAAAGTTTTTCAATGAAGGACCTTGGAGAAGCTGCTTACATATTAGGCATCAAAATCTATAGAGATAGATCAAGACGCCTCATTGGTCTTTCACAAAGTACATACCTTGACAAGATATTGAAAAAGGTTCAATATGGATCAGTCAAAGAAAGGATTCTTGCCTGTTTTGCAAGGTATGAGATTGAGCAAGGCTCAGTCGCCGACCACGGCAGAAGATAGAGAAAAGATGAGTGTCATTCCCTATGCCTCGGCCATAGGTTCTATCATGTATGCCATGCTGTGTACCAGACCTGATGTGAACCTTGCCATAAGTTTGGTAGGGAGGTACCAAAGTGATCCCGGTACAGAACATTGGACAGCGGTCAAGAACATCCTGAAGTACCTGAAAAGGACTAAGGATATGTTTCTGGTTTATGGAGGTGATGAAGAGCTCGTCGTAAAGGGTTACGTCGATGCTAGCTTCGACACAGATCTGGATGACTCTAAGTCTCAAACCGGATACGTGTATATTTTCAATGGAGGGGCAGTCAGCTGGTGCAGTTGCAAACAGAGCGTGGTGGCAGCGTCTACATGTGAAGCGGAGTACATAGCTGCTTCCGAAGCAGCGCAGGAAGGAGTCTGGATGAAGGAGTTCATCACCGACCTAGGAGTCATACCAAGCGCGTCAAGCCCGATGACTCTCTTCTGTGACAACACTGGTGCTATTGCTATTACCAAGGAGCCCAGGTTTCACAAGAAGACCAAGCACATCAAGCGCCGTTTCAACTCCATCCGGAATTATGTTCAGGATGGAGATATAGATATTTGTAAAGTGCATACGGATCTGAATGTCGCAGACCCGTTGACTAAACCTCTTTCACGGGCAAAACATGATCAACACCAGAACTCTATGGGTGTTCGATACATCACAATGTAACTAGATTATTGACTCTAGTGCAAGTGGGAGACTGTTGAAATATGCCCTAGAGGCAATAATAAAAGTATTATTATATTTCCTTGTTCATGATAATCGTCTGTTATTCACGCTTGAATTGTATTGTACGGAAACAGCGATACATGTGTGAATACATAGACCACAATGAGTCCCTGGTAGGCCTCTAGTTACCAGCTCGTTGATCAACGGATGGTCACGGTTTCCTGACCATGGACATGGAATGTCGGTGATAACGGGATCACATCATTAGGAGAATGATGTGATGGACAAGACCCAATCCTGAGCATAGCACGAGATCGTATAGTTCGTAATGCATAAGCTTTTCGGTGTCAAGTATTTATTCCTTAGACCATGAGGTTGTACAACTCCCGGATGCCGTAGGAATACTTTGGGTGTGCCAAACGTCACAACGTAACTGGGTGGCTATAAAGGTACGCATCGGGTATCTCCGAAAGTGTTTGTTGAGTTGGTACGAACCGAGACTGGGATGTTGTCACTCCGTATGACGGAGAGGTACCTCTGGGCCCACTCGGTAAGACATCATCATAATGAGCTCAATGTGACTAAGTAGTTAGCCACGGGATGATGGATTACGGATTGAGTAAAGAGACTTGCCATGACGAGATTGAACAAGGTATCGGGGATACCGACGATCGAATCTCGGGCAAGTACCGTACCGATGGACAAAGGGAATAACATACGGGATTGAGTGAATCCTTGACACGGTGGTTCATCCGATGAAGATCATCGAGGAACACGTGGGAACCAACATGGGTATCCAGATCCCGCTGTTGGTTATTAACCGGAGAGTGGTCTCGGTCATGTCTACGTGTCTCCCGAACCCGTAGGGTCTACACACTTAAGGTTCGGTAACGCTAGGGTCGTAGAGATAAATGCACGTGGAAACCCGAAAGTTGTTCGGAGTCCCGGATGAGATCCCGGACGTCACGAGGAGTTCCGGAATGGTCCGGAGGTAAATATTGATATATAGGAAGTCCAGTTTCGGCCATCGGGTGATCTCCGGGGGTCACCGGGAGCGTCCCGGGACCACCGGAGGGGCCCCGGGGGTCCACCGGGTGGGGCCACCCATCCCGGTGGGGCCCCTAGGCCGCGAGGGGAAGTGTCCAGCCCTAATGGGCTGGTGCACCACTAGGGGCCCACCTCTCCATGCGCCTAGGGTTGAAACTTTAGGGGGGAGGGGGCGCCCCACTAGCCTTGGGGGGCAAGGAACCCCCTCTGGCCGCCGCCCCCCCCCCTGCAGATTGGATCTGCAGGGGCCCTGGCGCACTCCCTGGCCCCCTATATATATGTGGGGGGGGAGGGCAGCCGCACCCTTGCCCTGGCGCCTCTCCCCCTCCCGTCACACCTCCATACTCCAACGCAGGGCGCCCGGCGAAGCCCTGCTGCGATCTCCACTGCATCCACCACCACGCCGTTGTGCTGTTGGATCTCTGACGACTTCTCCTCCCCCTTTGCTGGATCAAGAAGGAGGTGACGTTGCTGCACCGTACGTGTGTTGAACGCGGAGATGCCGTCCGTTCGGCGCTAGATCATCGGTGACGAAGAACGCGAAGAGTACGACTACTTCATCCACGCTTCTTCGAAAGCTTCCGCACGCGATCTACATAACGGTATGTAGATGCACTCTTACTTGCTCGTTGCTAGATGTCTCCATAGTTGGATCTTGGTGAAAGCGTAGAAAATTTTTGAATTCTGCTACGTTCCCCAACAGTTTGATCCCCTCATCACTGAGAAACTCATCCAAGGTGTAGTTCTTGAACTCGGTGCCGTTGTCACTTCTGATCATCAAAATCTTTGCTTCATGTTGTCGTTGAGCTTCATTTGCAAAGTTGATGACGGTTTGTTGGGTCTCACTCTTCTTCTTGAAGAAGTATACCCAGGTGTATCTTGAGTAATCATCCACAATCACCAAGCAGTACTTTCTACCCCCAAGACTATCAAAAGATAGAGGCCCAAAGAGGTCCATATGAAGGAGCTCTAGGGGTCTCTTTGAATAAATGATAGTCGTGGGAGGGTGAGCCGTTTCATGTAACTTTCCTTCAATGCAAGCCCTGCAAGCACGGTCTTTGGCAAAGCTAACATTTGTTAGTCCACGGACATGGTCCCCCTTGAGAAGACTTTGCAAAGATCTCATATTGACGTGGCCCAAACGGCGATGCCAAAGCCATCCCACATCAACTTTAGCCATTAAGCATGTCGCGACCTTAGTGGGTTGCTTAGAGAAGTTAACCACATAAAGGTCGTTCTCGACATGCCCAACATAGGCTACTTTAAGAGTCTTGCTCCACAAGAGGGCCACGGTATCAATATCAAAGAATGTAGCAAAGCCCATGAGTGCAAGTTGGTGAACAGAAAGTAAATTGTATGCAAGGGACTCAACAAGCATGACTTTCTTGATCATGAGATCATGAGAGACAACAACCTTGCCAAGCCCCAATACCTTTGAAGATGAAGCATCACCCCATTCGACCTTGGTGGCCATAGATGAACCTAGATGCACGTCCACCACCAAGTCTTTGCTTCCGGTCATATGATTTGTGGCTCCGCTATCGAGCAACCATGATCCCCCACCGGAAGCAAACTCCTACAAGAGATCGATGCTTGGATTTAGGTACCCGTTTGGTAATGGGTCCTTTGAGGTTAGTAACAAGGGTCTTAGGAACCCAAATGGACCATTCAATGTACTCATAAGAAGAACCAACAAATTTAGCAAACACATGACCATCACTAGCATGACATAAAACATATGAAGGATTAAGGTCGCCGGCCATGTTTGATGGTATGGTGGAGTTTTTCTTGACACCACCACTTTTCACCGCTTCCTTCTTCTTTGTCGCGCCCTCTCCTTCTTTCACAAAAGTTTGTCGGAGAGGGGATGGTTGCTTGGTCTTGTCATTCTTCTTCTTCTTGGGCTTAGGAACAAACCCAATTCCTTCCTTTGCCACAACCTCCTTTTGACTGCTCAAAAGGTTGTTGAGGTTCTTCTCACCTTGTATACACGTCACAAGGCCTTTCTCAAGTTGCTTCTTCAACTCGGCATTTTCTTCAACAAGATGCACATACTCGCAACACGGGTTAGTAGCATTTGCATTATCAATTAATACCATGCGAGGAAAGATAGCCTTTTCCTTGGTTAGCGAAACTTGGAGTTGATCATGAGACTCCTTGAGAGTAGCATGCATACCTTTCAAGGCCTTGTGAGCCTTGTCGAGTATGGCAAACTCTTCTTTGAGTTTAGCATGGTCAACCTCAAGTTTGGCCTTCTCGGAATTAAGCACATGAGAGACAACTAATGCATGATCAAGATCTTTCTTTAATTTAGCACGATCATCGTTGTGTGACTCCTCAAGAGCCAAACGAAGACCACGCTCTTCCTCTAGGGCGTTAGAGAGATCCGATATCTCATCGGCATAGTCTTGACTATGTCCTTCCATTTTAGTAATGGTTTCCTCGTGAGCCTCGATCATGTCATTGGCCTCACCGAGTTGTTCCAAGAGAGCAACAAAATGCTTCTTGGGTTTGCCCTTGAGATTTTTCATGAACACCTCAATTTCATTCTCTCCCTCCTTAGTTCCCTCACTTTCATCAATACAATTCATCAATGAAGGAGAAGTGATGGTAGTATTGATGTTTGGGGTTACCTTGTTGGTGGCCTTGGCCATGAGACACTTGGCGGTGATGTTCTCATTTGGCGAGTCGAAGAGAGATGAGTGTGGGGTAGTAGTAATAGCAATTGTGGCCATGGTGACCGTCTCATCATCTTCATCATTATCATCATCCTCAACATATTCTTCTTGGGCCACCAACCCTTTCGGAGGAGTCTTCTTGTTGAAGTTGTTCTTGTTGGGATAGGACTTTGACTTGTCCTTCCGGATAAGCTTGCCTCCAAAGTCTTCTCTTTTCTCATATGGGCAGTCCGTAACGAAGTGGCTTACATTTCCACAGTTGAAGCATGTCCTCACTCGTTGCTTGCCCTTGTTCCCACCAGAGTTGTTCCTGTTGAAGTTGGGCCTTGTGTTCTTCTTGTTGCCCCAAAATTGCCTTGAAGCAAGAGCCATGTGCTCATGATAGGCGTATTTGGTGTCCTCGGGGCTACACTCATCATCATCCTCCACCTCCTCTTCATCCACACAAGCCTTGGCTTTCAGGGCAAGGTTGGGCTTCTTCGATCGTTGAGCTCTTAAGACCGCATTGTCGGCGGTCATGTCCAAGATCCTCATGGCAACGAACTCATCCAACACTTCATTAGAAGATAAGTGGTGGAAGTCCAGTCTCTGACGAATGACAGGGGACATGGCCTTATGATAGGGCATCATGGCCTTGAGGAACTTGCGCTTGATCCAATTGTCATCCGTGTCCTTATTGCCATGATCTCGAAGAGAGACCGCAAGGGTAGTTAATCTCCGATAAAGTTCACGAGGATCTTCTTCTTCAATCATAGCAAACTCATCGGCTTCATCTTGCACAACTTCGTAGTTAGAGCGTTGAATGCTAGTGCTTCCCTTGTACATAGTGCCAACATGCTCCCAAGCTTCCTTGGCCACAGTAAAGGGTCGAAGATGTGCAATGTCTTCTCGAGGAATAGCATCTTGAAGAATGCACAGAGCGGACTCGTTGAATTGATGATCCGCAGTTTCTCTTGGAGTCATGTTGTCGGGATCACGCGGATAAAAACCTTGCTCAATGATTCTCCAAAGATTAGTAGAACAATGATTTATATGACGTTTGAAACGAAAAACCCAAGTAGCAAAATCAGAATTTTTTATAAACTTGGGGGGAGGTCCAACGGAATTTAAATGCGGGGTAGGAACGGGTCCTCCATAGTGAGTAGGTGGAGCGGAGTGGGCAAAGATCCCACTCCCATTCTTAGTAACGGGGGCTTGTTCACTACTAGCTTCTCCCTTGTCGGGATTAGCCTCCGACACGTTGGTAGCGGAACGAACCACTTCCAACGGCGCGGTGGATAATTTAAACCCCTCAAGCAAATCTTTAAACATGCCTTTGACCTCGCTCGCTAGTGACTCTTTCAATGTGGTCAAAGCCACATTGAACTCCTCACGAGAAACCCGAGGCTCCCCCATCTGACGTCGGCAAGGACGGAGTTCCACCAGAATGATCCTCCGTCTCGACTACGTTGTCACCCATACTCTTTGGACGGTAAAGTCCTTAAAAAGAGACGAGGCTCTGATACCAATTAAAAGGATCGATATGGTTGACTAGAGGGGGGTGAAAAGGCAACTAACAATTTTTAGCTTTTCTTAACCACTTTAAATTAAGCGTCAAAGTAAGTTGTCTAGATATGCTACTAAGATGACAACTAATAAAAAGTAAAGATAACAACTTCACAAGCAAGCTATAGGAGATAAACAAGTAATGCTTGCACAAGTAAAGGTAAGAAATAACCACAAGAGGAACCGGTGGAGACGAGGATGTGTTGCCGAAGTTCCTTCCCTTTGAGGGGAAGTACGTCTCCGTTGGAGCGGTGTGGAGGCACAATGCTCCCCAAGAATCCACTAGGGCCACCGTATTCTCCTCACGCCCTCACACAATGCAAGGTGCCGTGATTCCACTAGTGGTGCCCTTGAAGGCGGCGACCGAACCTTTACAAACAAGGTTGGGGCTATCTCCACAACTAAATTGGAGGCTCCCAACGAAACCATGAAGCTTCACCACAATGGAATATGGCTTCGAGGTGACCTCAACCGTCTAGGGTGCTCAAACACCCAAGAGTAACAAGATCCGCTAGGGATTGGTGGGGAGAATCAAATATCTCTTGGTGGAAGTGTAGATCTATGCCTTCTCAAGCAATCCCGAGCAAATCAACAAGTTTGATTGGCTAGGGAGAGAGATCGGGCGAAAATGGAGCTTTGGAGCAACAATGGAGTATGTGGGGGAAGAGGTGGGTCAAAAGGAGGAAGAAGAAGCCTTTATATAGTGGGGGGAACAATCCAACCGTTATCCCCCACTCAGCCCCGCACAGAGCGGTACTACTGCTTGGGGGAGCGGTACTACCGCTTATAGAGCGGTACTACCGTTGCCACATAAGCGGTACTACCGTGCCATAGAGGTAGGGCCCCGAGCGGTACTACCGTGGTCTCAGGGCGGTACTACCGCTGAGAGCGGTACTACCGCCTCTACTGCCGCACCTAGTACCGCAAAACTCGGCACGAAAAATCGCTCGTGAATCGAGGCGGTGGCAACAAGGATCAGCGGCGGTACTACCGCAGAGTGTACTAAGCGGTACTACCGCTTGTGACACACGGGCGGTACTACCGCTGGGATCCGCGGTACTACCACTGGGGCCAGAAAAAACTAGAGAAGATGGGAAAGAATAGCTCCATTGCGGCGGGAAGGAATGATGGGTGCAATAAAGAAGTGTACGTGTTGATTCCACCCAAACCTTACCAAAGCGGATCCCCTCTTAATAGTACGGCTTTCCTATCACTCAGATCCACCGAAAACTAAGCAAAAAGGAAACACCGTCTTCCATAGATTCCAAGGGGCCTCTAATCTTCTTGTGCCTTTGTGAGATGTATCTGAAAGAGCTTAGAACACATGATTAGTCCGCAAACGCATTGTCATCAATCACCAAAACACCATTTGGCTAAATATGCCCTTACAACACATCAGGTGCGGTACTCAGCATGGCATACCGTATAGAGCCTATGACAAAAGCATAGGGGACGACCTCCGTCCTTCCTCTTTCTTCTGCCGTGGTTAAGCTTTGACTCTTACTCAACTTCACACCTTACAACTCAGGTAAGAACTCCTTCATTGACTGGTCTATTTTGAACTCCTTCAAAATCATGTCAAAGGTGTGTGTTCTTTTGAAAGTATCATCAGGCGTCTTGATCTATCTCTATAGATCTTGATGCCCAATATGTAAGCAGCTTTATCCAGGTCTTTCTTTAAAAAAACTCCTTTCAAACAACCCTTTATGCTTTCCAGAAATTCTACATCATTCCGGATCAACAATATGTCATTCACATATACTTATCAGAAATGTTGTAGTGCTCCCACTCACTTTATTGTAAATACAAGTTTCTAACAAACTTTGTATAAACCCAAAAACTTTGATCACTCCATCAAAGCGTATATTCCGACTCCGAGATGCTTGCTCTAGTCCATGGAAGGATCGTTGGAGCTAGCACACCTTTAGCATCCTTAGGATCGACAAAACCTTTCTGATTGTATCACATACAACCTTTCCTTATGAAAACTGGTAAGGAAACTTGTTTTGACATCCATGTGCCAGATTTCATAAATGCAGCTAATGCTAACATGATTCTGACGGACTTAAGCATCGCTACGGGTGAGAAAATCTCATCGTAGTCAACTCCTTGAACTTGTGAAAAAAATCTTTGCCACAAGTCGAGCTTCATAGACGGTCACATTACCGTCCACGTCCGTCTTCTTCTTAAAGATCCATTTATCTCAATGGCTTGCCGATCATCGGGCAAGTCCACCAAAGTCCATACTTTGTTTTGATACATGGATCATATCTCGGTTTTCTCGGCTTCTAACCATTTGTCGGAATATGGGCTCACCATCGCTTCTCCATAGTTCGTAGGTTCATTGTTGTCCAAACAACATGACATATAAGACAGGATCACCGTACCACTCAGGAGTAGTACATATCCTTGTCAACCTACGAGGTTCGATAGCAACTTGATCTGGAGCTTCATGATCACTATCATTAGTTTCCTCTTCAACAGTCGTAGGTTCCACAGAAACATCTTTCTGTGTTGCACTACTCTCTGGTTGAAGTGAGGGTTCGACAACCTCATCAAGTTCTATCTTCCTCCCATTCAATTCTTTCGAGAGAAACTCCTTCTCCAGAAAGGACCCGTTCTTAGCGACAAACATTTTTTGCCCTTGGATCTGAGATAGAAGGTGTACCCAACTGTTACCTTTGGGTATCCTATGAAGATGTATTTGTCCGCTTTGGGTTCGAGCTTTTTCCGGCTGAAGCCATAAGCATTGCAGCCCCAAACATTAAGAAACGACAACTTTGGTTTCTTGCCAAACCATAGTTCATACGACGTCGTCTCAACGGACTTAGATGCTGCCCTATCTAAAGTGAATGCAGCTGTCTCTAATGCATAACCTCAAAATAATAGCGGTAGATCGGTAAGAGACATCATAGATCGCACCATATCTCATAAGGTTCGATTACGATGTCCGGACACACCATTACGATGTGGTGTTCCAGGTGGCTTCAACATCGAAACAATTCCACAATGTCTTAAGTGATTGCCAAACTCATAACTCAGAAAATCTCCCCCTTATCAGATCGTAGGAACATGATCTTCTTGTTATGATGATTCTTAACTCCACTCTGAAATTGCTTGAACTTTTCAAACGTTTCAGACTTTTGCTTCATTAAGTAAATATACCCATATCTACTCAAATCGTCAGTGAAGATGAGAAAATAACGATATCCACCACACGCCTTAATTCTCATTGGATCACACACATCAGCATGTATGATTTGCAACAAGTCACTTGTCCGTTTCATTGTACCTGAAAACGGGATCTTAGTCATCCTGCCCATGAGGCATGGCTCGCATGTGTCAAGCGATTCAAAATCAAGTGACTCCAAACATCCATCAGCATGGAGTTTCTTCATGCATTTTATGCCAAAATGACCTAAGCGGCAGTGCCACAAGAAAGTGGCACTATCATTATTAACTCTACATCTTTTGGCATTGATATTATTATCATGTGTATTACTATGATCGAGATTCAATAAACCATTGGGTGCATGACCATAAAGGTATTATTCATGTAAACAGAATAACCATTATTCTCTAACTCAAATGAATAACCGTATTGCAATGAACATGATCTAATCATATTCATGCTCAACGTAGACACCTGATAACATTTATCTAGGCTCAACATTAATCCCGAAAGTAGAGGGAGCGTGCGATGGTGATCTTATCAACCTTGGAAATACTTCCAACACACATCGTCACCTCGCCCTTAGCTAGTCTCCGTTCAGTCCGTAGCTTTTGCTTCAAGTCACTAATAATAGCAACTGAACCGGTATCCAATACCCAGGTACTACTAGGAGTACTAGTAAGGTACACATCAATAACACGTATATCAAATATACTTTGTTGAAGTTGCCAGCTTTCTTATCTACCATGTATTTGGGGTAGTTCCGCTACCATGTGACCGTTCCCCTTACAATAGAAGCACTTTAGTCTCGAGGTTTGGGTTCAACCTTGGGTTCCTTCATTAGAGCGACAACTGGTTTGCCATTCATGAATTTTCCCTTCTAGCCCTTGCCCCTTTTGAAACTAGTGATCTTGTTAAACTATCAACACTTGATGCTCCTTCTTGATTTCTACTTTTACGGTCTTAAGCACCGCTAATAGCTCCGAGATCATATCCATCCTTTGCATATCATAGTTCATCACGAAGTTCTAGTAGCTTGGTGATAGTGTCTAGAGAATTCCGTCAACCACTATCTCATCTGGAAGATTAACTCCCACTTGGCAAGTGATTTTAGCACCCAGACATTCTGAGCACATGCTCACTAGTTGAGCTATTCTCCTCCATCTTGTTGGCAAAAGAACTTGTGAGAGGTCTCATACCTCTCAACACGGGCATGAGCCTGAAATCCCAATTTCAGCTCTTGGAACATCTCATATGTCTTATGGCGTTCAAAACGTCATTGGAATCCCGATTCTAAGCCGTAAAGTATGGTGCACTGAACTATCAAGTAGTCATCAGGACGTGTCTGTCAGGTGTTCACAACATCCACAGACGACGTTGTAGGGGTTTGCACATCGAGCGGTGCATCAAAGACGTAAGCCTTCCGTGTAGCGGTGAGGACACTCATCGGACTACGGACCTAGTCCGCATCATTGCTTACAATATCTTTCAACTTAGTCTTTCTCTAGGATCGTATTAAACATGGAGCTACAACGCAAGCTATTGGTCTATAACATAATTTGCGAAGACAACTTAGACTATTGTTCATGACAATTAAGTTCATCTAAACAAATTTAATGAACTCCCACTCAGATAGACATCTCTCTAGTCATCTAAGTGATACATGATCTGAATCGACTAGGCCGTGTCCGATCATCACGTGAGACAGACTAGTTATCAACGGTGAACATCTTTGTGTTGATCGTATCTTCTATACGACTCATGTTCGACCTTTCGGTCTTCCGTGTTCCGAGGCCATGTCTGTACATGCTAGGCTCGTCAATTGAACCCTAAGTGTATTGCGTGTGTAAATCTTGCTTACACCCGTTGTATGCGAACGTTAGAGCCTATCACACCCGATCATCACGTGGTGCTTCGGAACAACGAACCTTAGCAACGGTGCACAGTTAGGGAGAACACAATTCTTGAAATTTTAGTGAGAGGTCATCTTATTTACTACTGTCGTTCTAAGCAAATAAGATGTAAAACATGATAAACATCACATGCAATCAATTAGTGACATGATATGGCCAATATCATTTTGCTCCTTTTGATCTTCATCTTCGGGGCTCCATGATCATCAAAATCACCGGCATGACACCATGATCTCCATCATCGTGTCTTCATGAAGTCGTCTCGCCAAACATTACTTCTACTACTATGGCTAACGGGTAGCAATAAAGTAAAGTAATTACATGGTGTTTTCAGTGACACGCAGGTCATACAATAAAATAAGACAACTCCTATGGCTCCTGCTGGTTGTCACACTCATCGACATGCAAGTCGTGATTCCTGTTACAAGAACATGATCAATCTCATACATCACATATATATCATTCATCACATCCTTTTGGCCATATCACATCACAAGGCACATGCTGCAAGAACAAGTTAGACGTCCTCTAATTGTTGTTGCAAGTTTTTACGTGGCTGCTATAGGTTTCTAGCAAGAACATTTCTTACCTACGCCAAGACCACAACGTGATATGCCAATTTCTATTTACCCTTCATAAGGACCCTTTTCATCAAATCCGATCCGACTAAAGTGGGAGAGACAGACACCCGCTAGCCACCTTATGCAACTAGTGCATGTCAATCGGTGAAACCAGTCTCACGTAAGAGTACGTGTAAGGTCGGTCCGGGCCGCTTCATGCCACGATGCTGCCGAATCAAGATAAGACTAGTAGCGGCAACTAAATTGACAAATCGACGCCCACAACTACTTTGTGTTATACTCGTGCAAGAAACTACGCATAGACCTAGCTCATGATGCCACTGTTGGGGATCATAGCAGAAATCAAAAAAAATCTACGCATCACCAAGATCAATCTATTGAGTCATCTAGCAACGATGGAGATGGGAGTGCATCTACATACCCTTGTAGATCGCGAGCGGAAGCGTTCAAGAGAACGGGGATGATGGAGTCGTACTTGTCGTGATCCAAATCACCGATGATCCTAGCGTCAAACGGACGGCACCTCCGCGTTCAACACACGTACGGAGCAGCGACGTCTCCTCCTTCTTGATCCAGCAAGGGGGGAGGAGAGGTTGATGGAGATCCCGCAGCACAACGGCGTGGTGGTGGAAGTAGCGGGATTCCTGCAGGGCTTCGCCAAGCGCTGCGGGAGGAGGAAGGTGTGTCACGGGAGGGAGAGGGAGGCGCCAGGGCATAGGGTGCGGCTGCCCTCCCTCCCCCCACTATATATAGGGCCCCCAGGGGGCGTCGGCCCTAGGAGATCCCATCTCCAAGGGGGGCGGCGGCCAGGGGGAAACTTGCCCCCCAAGCCAGGTGGAGGCGCCCCCGCCCCTAGGGTTTCCAACCCTAGGCGTAGGGGGAGGCCCAAGGGGGGCGCACCAGCCCACCAGGGGCTGGTTCCCCCCACTTCAGCCCATGGGGCCCTCCGGGATAGGTGGCCCCACCGGTGGACCCCCGGGACCCTTCCGATGGTCCCGGTACAATACCGGTGACCCCCGAAACTTTCCCGGTGGCCGAAACCTGACTTCCTATATATAAATCTTTACCTCTGGACCATTCCGGAACTCCTCGTGACGTCCGGGATCTCATCCGGGACTCCGAACAACTTTTGGGTTACCGCATACTTATATCTCTACAACCCTAGCGTCACCGAACCATAAGTGTGTAGACCCTACAGATTCGGGAGACACGTAGACATGACCGAGACGACCCTCCGTTAATAACCAACAGCGGGATCTGGATACCCATGTTGGCTCCCACATGCTCCTCGATGATCTCATCGGATGAACCACGATGTCAAGGATTCAATCAATCTCGTACGCAATTCTCTTTGTCTATCGGTATAGTACTTGCCCGAGATTCAATCGTCGGTATACCGATACCTTGTTCAATCTCGTCATGGCAAGTCTCTTTACTCGTTCCGTAACACATCATCCCGTGATCAACTCCTTGATCATATTGTGCACATTATGATGATGTCCGATCGAGTGGGCCCGGAGATACCTCTCCATCACACGGAGTGACAAATCCTAGTCTCGATTCGTGCCAACCCAACAGACACTTTCGGAGATACCCGTAGTGCACCTTTATAGCCACCCAGTTACGTTGTGACGTTTGGCACACCCAAAGCATTCCTACGGTATCCGGGAGTTGCCCAACCTCATGGTCTAAGGAAAGGATACTTGACATTTAGAAAAGCTTTAGCATACGAACTACACGATCTCGTGCTAGGCTTAGGATTGGGTCTTGTCCATCACATCATTCTCCTAATGATGTGATCCCGTTATCAACGACATCCAATGTCCATGGTCAGGAAACCGCAACCATCTATTGGTCAACGAGCTAGTCAACTAGAGGCTCACTAGGGACATGGTGTTTGTCTATGTATCCACACATGTATCTGAGTTTCCTATCAATACAATTCTAGCATGGATAATAAACAATTATCATGAACAAGGAAATATAATAATAACCAATTTATTATTGCCTCTAGGGCATATTTCCAACAATACCCTACGCCATGACCTGAGAAGTTCGTACCCCATGATATTCAATGACACCCGTAGACATTTGATCATTCATACCTCACAATACGATTTCTTTCTTTTTTGGGACTTTGAATTCCAAGCGAAGGAAGCTCAGTGAAAGATAGACTGGGATTTGACAGCAAGAAGAAAGCAATCATAGTATGCGGCACACACCGCTGACGAATGAGATTGACATCCCAAACCAACGCAGGTTCAAGACTAAGTGCAAAACCAAGAATGTCATGGATAGAAAAGTGAGTGCTTCCTCAAGTTTCATGAAGGAAGGGTCCAAGGACCTAAGCGACAACCTCTACGAAAAATAAAAACCTATATATAGATAGTGGTATGTGTTCGCTGACACTAAATAGACTTGGCTCGGGGCAGAACTGAGTGGCTAGGCTAAGTTCCCTAGTCTTCTATTGGCCTACCCACCCCTACGACATGGAGGCGCTTACCCTTCTCCAACAAGCGTTCCACCACGCGGTGATTGATTACTGCTTTCCGTCTCAATCCGTTCCATACCAAGCCCCTTCTCTGATCGGGGGAAGGTCATTCTAAAACATTAGATCTCCCATTGATGCTGATCAAAAATAAGTTTATCCACCTAGAATATATGATAGGTACCCAAAGATTGGATGTCATTTCTCAACACCAGGCGTGTGACGCCCGAAGACCGACGTCCCAGAAGATTCCAGATATTCCGAGTTTCGCCCGTGTGTTTCATTTGTGCTTGTGTTATTTATTTTTGCTTTGCATCATGTCATCATGCCATCATGTCTTTAATCTTTGCATCTCAACTAAATAAACCGTATGGATCCCCGATCCATTTAAATCGAGGGAAGAGTGACTTCTCTTTATAACATATCCTCCTAATATTATGGAGCTATTATAATTAAATATTCCATTTGTTTGGAATTCACCATAACACACTTGCATTTTCCCCCATGCCTTCCCTTTCTCAATTCTGGCCTCAACCTTTGCCCATGAATCTTATTGGCTGAGTTAAGCCACATCCTCAAATCCCACCCCTTTTGGATTCCATCAAAAGGGTTTTCGTGAATTCAAATAGTTTGACTTTTGTTCAAACTTGTTTAAATCTTCTTTTCCCAAAAGTCTTCCGTTGATTTTATTTAATTTCCTTACATTTTTGTGAGTCCAGGGAATTTTACCCTATACCCAATTCTTTCACTAACCTTTGTTATTCTCTCTTTTTCTCCTTCCTTTTTTTCTGTAAAATAAAGAGAAAAGAGGAGGGGAGCCGCAACCCAGCCTCCTCAGCAGTCCAGCCAGGCCCAAGAGGTCTCCCCGACCCCTCCCTATTTGGGCCAAGGCCAACCGCTCCAGCCTAACCCTAGCTCCCCGATCCCATCGATCTCCCACTCCTCCTATTCCTCCCACGCGCCGCCAACCATCGCCCAAAACCCCTTTGCCTCGCTCGTCCTCCTTCTGCCTCGACCGCCGCCGCCTTCGCGCCTCCTGACGCCGTTGCCTCCTCGCCGGCGACAGCTGTCACGTGCGCGCGCACTGGAGCTCGCGACCTCTCCTCCCAGCCTCCTCCTCGTCTCCTTCGAGCCGCGCCCCTCACCTCTCCTCCGTCGCGCTGCCCTGCAGTGCTCGCCGCCGGGTCCCCCGCGCCTCTCCGCGGCCAGCCTCGCCGCCAGGAGCAGCCGCGTCGCTCTCGCCATGCCTCAGCGTCGAGCGCCGGCCTCGCCTCCTCCAGGGCCACCCCGCGTCGCCTCCAGGACTGAGCCCCGCTGCCGCACATCCTGCCGCTCCGCCGCGGGGAGGAGCTCGCCGGAGCCAGCGCCTTCGGCCTCCCCTGCCTCCGTCCCTCTGCATCGTCGCGGTTGCGCCTTCCAGCCGCCTCGCCATCTCTCCTTCCCTCTGGCGCCGCCAAGGCCGCTGCCCCGTGCGCCTCCTCGCCCTCGCGTGCTCCACCTGCGGCCTCCTCTGACCATGCCAGCCCGCAGCCATGGCCTCAAGCCAAGCCGCTGCATCCCTGCTTCCTACCAAGGCAACCGGTTACGGCCTCTTGTTTTGTTTTGGACCAGCAAGAACTTCGTCAAGTACCATGACGCCCGAAGGCATCGGATCAAGTTCATCTACGGAACGTGTACGACGACCGTCGCCGAAGAACCGTGTACCTCTACTGCCACCTACAACTCGCCAAGACAGAACATGGCGAACACCAAGTACCCCTTCATTTTGTCAAGACCGACAAGTTTGAAGACTCCAAGTACCTCGACGCTCGACGCCCGAACGACTACCTTCGGTGAAGAAACGAGTACGACTACACTTGGTGGATGCGACAAGTACCTCTACCGTCGACCCCGTGTAGGACTACATTATGTGACACGTCAAGTACCACTACGACCGATGTCGCGGCAAGTACCACGACACGATAACGTGAACGGCGACGAAACGTGTACCACGACTCGCGAGAACGACTACTTCCTCTACGACCTCGAACTGCCCCGAAACGAACGCTTCGAAGGTATACCGTCGAGACGACCCCGTGGATGAGTGCTTGTGAATGTGTGTTGTATGAGATGTATCGGACGTTGGCATCGTGTCCGTTGTGGCCCTCGTTTGCCTTGTCGCCGACCCGTGGGAACCGGGCAACCGGGTTCACCCCATATCTTTTGCATGTCACTCTCTCCGCTATCTTTTGCACCGGTCTCTCAACGAGTTACCGGAACCGATATGTTGCGTGGCATCATTTTCGGATTCGCCGCCGTGGCCCTTTCCTTCGACCACGGTGACAAATGCTTCACATCTCTTATTTAACTTTTACTAAAAAATTGCATAAAACTTGATCATATCATCCGCATCATGTTAACAACATTAAAATGTGTGAATTGTTGTTTGCTTAAAATTGCTATACATGCATATGGGGATTTCCGGAATTGTTGTTGTAGTTCCGGCCTCATTTAAACTTGTTGACTTGTGTTATTTTTCTGTGCTTCCTACCTTGCCATGTATTGCTTCCTGTATAGACTTGTCATGCATCATACCTTGCCATGTATTGCATCATATAGGCTTGTGTTGTTTTTCTGTGCTTCTACCTTGCCATGTATTGCTTCCTGTATAGACTTGTCATGCATCATACCTTGCCATGTATTGCTTCCTATATAGACTTGTCATGCATCATACCTTGCCATGTGTTGCATCATATAGACTTGTGTTATTTCTCTGTGCTTCCTACCTTGCCATGTTTTGCTTCCTGTATAGACTTGTAGTGCATCCTATATAGAACTGTCTTGCATCATACTTGTTTGAGCATATTGTCGTGTCTCGTGTTGTGTGTTTACCGTATTGCTTGCTTCTTCTCGTTAGTGCTTGTTCCGTTGCGTTCGTGAGGATTCGTTCGACTTCTCGTGGTTCTTCTTCAAGGCTTCTTCTTCGTCCTTTTCATGGACCCGTTCTTCTTCCTTGCGGGATCTCAGGCAAGATGACCATACCCTTGGATACCTTTACTACCATTGACATGCTTAGTTGTCTCGATGCTATCGTTATATGTCGCGCTACCCATCTTTATTGTCAGCCCCTCTCCTTGTTGCCATGAAACCTCTAACCTTTGAAACCTTCCTAGCAAAACCATTGTTTGGCTATGTTACCGGCTTGCTCAGCCCCTCTTATAGCGTTGTTAGTTGCAGGTGAAGATGAAGACCGTTCCAGGACGGAACTTGTTGTTGGAATATCACAATATCTATTATTATTATTAACACACCTATATACTGGGCATGGGTGGAAGGCTTGGCCTTTTGCTCGGTGTTTTGTTCCACTCATGCCACCTTAGGCGCCGATAAACCGGCATTATGTTCCTTGATTTTGCGTTCCTTACACGATGGGTATATGGGGACCCCTTGACACTTCGACTTTGAATAAAACTCCTCCAGCAAGGCCCAACATTGGTTTTAATTTGCCTCATATTAATAACTTAAATAATTAATTAAATTCCATAAGGGGGACGCTCCTTGGAGATTCTTTTCTACATAGCAGGGGGGGCCAGTGCTGATGGTGTTGGTCCCAAACGGGGGTCCTGCGGGGCCACCACGGGGAAACTCGAGGTTTGGTTTTACCTGTAGCATCACCCATCCGGTCGTGGCCTGAGACGAGATACGCGCGGCTACTATCAGGGTGTCGGCACGCCGGGAGGTCTTGCTGGACTTGTTTTACCATTGTCGAAATGTCTTGTGCACCGGGATGCCGAGCCTGATCGGTTTTCCCTAAGATAAGGGGTGATGATATTATATTTATCACTTCAGCTAATCGTGAGAGCTTGTGATGGGCTAAGTTGGGACACCCCTGCAGGGTTATGATCTTTCGAAAGCCATGCCCGCGGTTATGTGGAAGATTGGAATTTGTTAATGTCCGGTTGTAGAAAACTTGACAGAGGATCCGAAGTAAAACACACAACTGTGTGAGTAACCGTGACTGTCTCTTTTCACTTTGAGAAGAGAACACGATGGGGTTATGTTTGACTCGTAGGTAGTTCAGGATCTTTAGCGATCACTACTAGTTTGCGACCGTTTGCGTAGATGCTCATCTTATTATTGTACTCGTAAGTTAGCCACCATATATTGCTTAGCCGCTGCTGCAACCTCACCACTTTACCTCTTCCTACCCATAAAGCTTTGCTAGTCTTGATACCCATGGTTATGGGATTGCTGAGTCCTTGTGGCTCACAGATACTACAACACCAGATGCAGGTTCAGCCGAGATTGACGCAGGAGATGGGTCAGAACTTCTGGGAGTTCCATGAAGAGGGTGGCCGTATGTATGTGACGTGTTTCAACGATCAGTAGTGGTTTCTACTAGGGGCGATTCGGACCTGTGGCTTTATGTTTTTGGTATCTTTCTTTTGGATCTTCGCCCGTAGTCGGGTTGTGATGTTATTTGGATGATGATTTGCTTATCTAATGTATTGTGTGACGTGGCGAGTGTAAGCCAACTATCCTTTTGCAATTTCATCCCTATTTTTACATGACTCGTGCAAAGATACCAAACTTGAGATCATTCCAGAATGGGATTATACCTTTAAGTCGTGCCTCGACATGTAGGAGGTATAGTCCCATCCTGGGCATTACAAGTTGGTATTCAGAGCCTTCTCCGACCTACAAGCCCCACTGATTGATCGAATCGTTGACAGTTGAGTCTAGGCACACACTTGAAAATGTTTTGAGTCCTATATATATATCGGAGAGTAGGATTTCTTTTGCTCCTCATCTCTTTTCACTTTGGTGAGGACTCCTGACGATTACTCTTGTCTCTTCTACTCTCAAAAATTCACTAAATTTTTTTTTAGGATCACGCGAGTATTGTTTGGATTGTTCCGATGTCTTTGTGACGAGAACATTGTTCTCGATGCCTCCTGTCATTTAGGGGTTGTGGCAGTGTCCCGGGGAGTTGAGCTCCGAGGTGTTGTCGTCACAAATATATCGCAGCTGTTCTGGAATACTTAAGGCGGCCGACATCGAAAACTCTCCTATGCGGTTAGTGGCAAGATAACCCCGACATCACCCAGTACTGGGGAGGTAGTTCGGGAGTATTGCCATAGCTTGTATAGTAGATGCGTTTCAAAGGTCCGAGGTAAACGGTTTCCGGAAATAACTGGTTATGTGTTGAAGGATGGATACAGCTGGATGTAGGATTAGAGTTGAGTGCGTGGTGCTTCCCCTGTTTCCCCAACACCTGATTGCATAACTGGAAACTTTCGAAAATTAATAGGTGGGTTCATCTAGTAGCTCATAGGCATTCTTCCAACGAATGCATGATATGGAGTTCGGGGTTCTACATTGAGTGAAGTGGTTTTATGGGCGTTGTACCGATCGGGAGTTGCATCTTAAAGGGTCCTTGGCTATGCTGATCCGGGGATTGCAAAACCCTTTTGTAACACGTTCCATGAGCTTTCAGCACGAATATGTGGGACGAAGCTTCTATCTTGTATTTGTTCTATCTGCTCCTTGTTGTTTATTTACCTTTTGTTCTCCCAAGTGGCTTCTCGACAAGTTGATGTACCTACGGAATTCATTTGTTCAATCCTCCGTTCGAACGATATTGTGAAGATTATGTTGCAACATATCTATCCTTTGTTTTTGTTTTGATTCTGGTATTCGAGTTGCTTCAATGTCAAGTGTTGATTCCATACCTTTCCTAATCGGTGTTCTCATATTTCTATGGGAGTGCTAGTCCTTCTTAATCATCAAGATGGTCATGTTAAATTCTTTTTCAACCGGTGTCCATTTTGTTCGTCTCAAGTTGTCTTTGTTTTCCCCACCCTCCCACCCTTCTTCTTCTCGGAACCAGAATTCTTAATCAAGTATCCATTTTATTCATGTGATATTTCTTCATTCATTTCCTTCAATGTTCTTATCTGGTGATTTATCGTGAAGATGCTCAAGAGTTTCAAGTTCATCATTCTTAATTCTAATATTCTTCTCTGGTGGATTAAATTCAAGCTTTGGTCATGATCATATCTCTTCCTTTTTGTTTCACATGTTTTCCCATGTTGAAATTTATTATCCGAAGGCTCTCTTATTCATTCAACTCTCCTATCCGTATCCGGTGTGTACAAGGTATCTCAGAAGATTCGTGTTTCCATTCTTAATCCGTTCAAGCTATTTTGAGGGTTATCATCTTATTCAAGCCATTTAATTCAACCGATGCAATATCTCTTAAGCAATCTTTTCCAACGGTGTTTTCTTTAGTGGGCCCTAACCCACAGGTCTTTTTCCAGGATCTTACTTGACTCTTCTATTTTTTTCCGGAGTTATACTCAAATTCTTTTCAATGTGTGACGTAAGTATGAATCCCATCAATCAGATGCCTTCTCCAAGATCGCGTTCAATTCTTTTCACCATTGTTTCAACCTTTTAATTCTTCATTCCGGAGTGCCTCAACAATTCATGGTGGTGTATCTCGTCGTCATTCTCACATTTGAAGACCGAATAAGAGTTTCTCTTAAATCTTGGCCCGTTCTCTTGAAGATTCGTGGTTCTAGCTTAATGCCATCCTCGTTATTGTTTCGATTGTGAGGAATTATTTTCATACCCATCCGAAGCATTTCATGAATTCTTTTCTTTGTGTTCCTCCGAAGGCCATCATTTCAGAATATTTCTTGGTTCTCAGTTTTTCAACTTTGTCCGCCAAATATTCTTCATTGATGCCTCTTCGTTCGTCTCCATATTCTTTCGGTGGTTCTTTCAAGATTACTCTTCCGTTGTTATCGTATTAATTCATTTGTTCTTTTCTTAATCCTACCGGTGAGTCGTTCAAGATTATTCTCAAGTTTGGCTATATCTCTCCCCAATCCTTTTCAAGAAGAATAAGTAGTATGCCAAATCCGTTGTTGGTCGTCAATTTATTTTGATCAAGGATAAGCATACAGTAAATCTTATTCTTATTTCCTCGAAGTGATTAATCTCTTTTTTCCGGAGCTTGTTCATCATATCATATTCTTGGTCCTAAGTTGTTCATCTTGTTTTCCGGAGCTTCAAGTTATTTCAATTATATCATTTCAAAGCTCCATCTAATTCATCGCAGGCCTTGAATCTTATTATTTCCATCTTTCACTTCTCTTGCTTTCATTACCGGAGTTCTCATGGTGGTTCATCATGTTTTAATTCATCCTCGAAGTCTTCATCAAGAATCTTGTTGGAGCTCAAGCATTCTTCATCATGCTTTCCAAGTGCAATTATTGCTCCCTTATCTTTTGAGATGGTGTTATGCCATTTTTGACAATTTCCCTTCAGGTCTCTTGATTCACAAGTTGACAGGAATGAGATATTTAATCCAGTCAATTTCTTCGTTGGAGTCATCTTGGGTTGTATTTCACCTAAAGCTTTCCCTAAGGATTGTTGCTATTATGGTGCTTATAAATGACCTAGTTCTTCATTTATCATTCCGGTGAAATAAGTTTATCGTCTCCTTGTTGATCTCAATCCAATCAAATGTTCTCGTAAGCGGCTGGTTATCACCTCTTAATTTTGCGATGTTTTCCATAAGTCCACAACGAGCTTATTCTTTTCGTTGTTTATTTTCCAACAACTCCGTTCATCCCTTCTTCGTAAGGATGCTCTTTCAATTCAATTTCGAGAGAAGTTGTCATATCTTTCTCCGTTCATTTCTTTCATTGATCTATACTCTATTCTTTCATTCCGGAGGCATTGTGATATTGATCTCTTTGACCATCATCTCGTTTTTATCAAGATCTTATTCTTCCCTTGATTGTCTATTTAACTGGAATGTTGTATTCTCCATTCTAATTCTCTCATCTCATCAAGTTTTGCCTCTCTTTTCAACCGGAGTGCTGTCTGAAACATTCCTTACCCCTTGTGACATTCTTTCAATTGTTTCGGAGGCAATATGCTGTTGATTTCATCCAGGATCATCCAATCTTCTCAAGCTCACGTTAATTCCTTCCATTTTCAGACGGAGTGCTGTCCAAATTCTGTCATTCTTATTCCTTGGCTATATCGTTGCAGTTTCATATTCTTTTGGTTCATAAGCTCTTGTTTCATGTCTTTCAACCTACAAGGTTCTTGTAATGTTCCTTGTTCCTCATTTTACCGGAGTGCTCTTAACTTCGTTCATCTCCGTTGCATTCTTTCTTTCAAGATTGTTCAACCTCTCAAGGTTCGTGGTTTCACTCGTTTGTCGAAGAAGCAACTTTGTTTTACCTCTTCCTCTTCCGTTTTTTTACCCGGTGCCATCTCTAGGATCTTGGGTCGAGATCCTCTGTTAGTGTGGGAGAGTTGTGACGCCCGAAGACCGACGTCCCAGAAGATTCCAGATATTCCGAGTTTCTCCCGTGTGTTTCATTTGTGCTTGTGTTATTTATTTTTGCTTTGCATCATGTCATCATGCCATCATGTCTTTAATCTTTGCATCTCAACTAAATAAACCGTATGGATCCCCGATCCATTTAAACCGAGGGAAGAGTGACTTCTCTTTATAACATATCCTCCTAATATTATGGAGCTATTATAATTAAATATTCCATTTGTTTGGAATTCACCATAACACACTTGCATTTTCCCCCATGCCTTCCCTTTCTCAATTCTGGCCTCAACCTTTGCCCATGAATCTTATTGGCTGAGTTAAGCCACATTCTCAAATCCCACCCCTTTTGGATTCCATCAAAAGGGTTTTCGTTAATTCAAATAGTTTGACTTTTATTCAAACTTATTTAAATCTTCTTTTCCCAAAAGTCTTCCTTTGATTTTATTTAATTTCCTTACATTTTTGTGAGTCCAGGGAATTTTACCCTATACCCAATTCTTTCCCTAACCTTTGCTATTCTCTCTTTTTCTCCTTCCTTTTTTTCTGTAAAATAAAGAGAAAAGAGGAGGGGAGCCGCAGCCGAGCCTCCTCAGTAGTCCAGCCAGGCCCAAGAGGTCTCCCCGACCCCTCCCTATTTGGGCCAAGGCCAGCCGCTCCAGCCTAACCCTAGCTCCCCGATCCCATCGATCTCCCACTCCTCCTATTCCTCCCTCGCGCTGCCAACCATCGCCCGAAACCCCTTTGCCTCGCTCGTCCTCCTTCTGCCTCGACCGCCGCCGCCTTCGCGCCTCCCGACGCCGTTGCCTCCATGCCGGCAATAGCTATCGCGTGCGCGCGCACTGGAGCTCGCGACCTCTCCTCCCAGCCTCCTCCTCATCTCCTTCGAGCCGCGCCCCTCACCTCTCCTTCGTCGCGCTGCCCTGCAGTGCTCGCCGCCGGGTCCCCCGCGCCTCTCCGCGGCCAGCCTCACCGCCAGGAGCAGCCGCGTCGCCCTCGCCATACCTCAGCACCGAGCGCCGGCCTCGCCTCCTCCAGGGCCACCCCGCGTCACCTCCAGGACTGAGCCCCGCTGCCGCACATCCTGCCGCTCCGCCGCGGGGAGGAGCTCGCCGGAGCCAGCGCCTTTGGCCTCCCCTGCCTCCGTCCCTCTGCATTGTCGCCGTCGCGCCCTCCAGCCGCCTCGCCATCTCTCCTTCCCTCCGGCGCCGCCAAGGCCGCTGCCCCGCGCGCCTCCTCGCCCTCGCGTGCTCCACCTGCGGCCTCCTCTGACCATGCCAGCCCGCAGCCATGGCCTCAAGCCAAGCCGCTGCGTCCCTGCTTCCTACCAAGGCAATCAGTTACGGCCTCTTGTTTTGTTTTGGACCAGCAAGAACTTCGTCAAGTACCATGACGCCCGAAGGCATCGGATCAAGTTCATCTACGGAACGTGTACGACGACCGTCGCCGAAGAACCGTGTACCTCTACTGCCACCTACAACTCGCCAAGACAGAACATGGCGAACACCAAGTACCCCTTCATTTTGTCAAGACCGACAAGTTTGAAGACTCCAAGTACCTCGATGCTTGACGCCCGAACGACTACCTTCGGTGAAGAAATGAGTATGACTACACTTGGTGGATGCGACAAGTACCTCTACCGTCGACCCCGTGTAGGACTACATTATGTGACGCGTCAAGTACCACTACGACCGATGCCGCGGCAAGTACCACGACACGATAACATGAACGGCGACGAAACGTGTACCACGACTCGCAAGAACGACTACTTCCTCTACGACCTCGAACCGCCCCGAAACGAATGCTTCGAAGGTATACCGCCGAGACGACCCCGTGGATGAGTGCTTGTGAATGTGTGTTGTATGAGATGTATCGGACGTTGGCATCGTGTCCGTTGTGGCCCTCGTTTGCCTTGTCGTCGACCCGTGGGAACCGGGCAACCGGGTTCACCCCATCTCTTTTGCATGTCACTCTCTCCGCTATCTTTTGCACCGGTCTCTCAACGAGTTACCGGAACCGATATGTTGCGTGGCATCATTTTCGCATTCGCCGCCGTGGCCCTTTCCTTCCACCACGGTGACAAATGCTTCACATCTCTTATTTAACTTTTACTAAAAAATTGCATAAAACTTGATCATATCATCCGCATCATGTTAACAACATTAAAATGTGTGAATTGTTGTTTGCTTAAAATTGCTATACATGCATATGGGGATTTCCGGACTTGTTGTTGTAGTTCCGGCCTCATTTAAACTTGTTGACTTGTGTTATTTTTCTGTGCTTCCTACCTTGCCATGTATTGCTTCCTGTATAGACTTGTCATGCATCATACCTTGCCATGTATTGCATCATATAGGCTTGTGTTGTTTTTCTGTGCTTCCTACCTTGCCATGTATTGCTTCCTGTATAGACTTGTCATGCATCATACCTTGCCATGTATTGCTTCCTGTATAGACTTGTCATGCATCATACCTTGCCATGTGTTGCATCATATAGAGTTGTGTTATTTCTCTGTGCTTCCTACCTTGCCATGTTTTGCTTCCTGTATAGACTTGTAGTGCATCCTATATAGAACTATCTTGCATCATACTTGTTTGAGCATATTATCGTGTCTCGTGCTGTGTGTTTACCGTATTGCTTGCTTCTTCTCGTTAGTGCTTGTTCCCTTGCGTTCGTGAGGATTCGTTCGACTTCTCGTGGTTCTTCTTCAAGGCTTCTTCTTCGTCCTCTTCATGGACCCGTTCTTCTTCCTTGCGGGATCTCAGGCAAGATGACCATACCCTTGGATACCTTTACTACCATTGCCATGCTTAGTTGTCTCGATGCTATCGTTATATGTCGCGCTACCCATCTTTATTGTCAGCCCCTCTCCTTGTTGCCATGAAACCTCTAACCTTTGAAACCTTCCTAGCAAAACCATTGTTTGGCTATGTTACCCGCTTGCTCAGCCCCTCTTATAGCGTTGTTAGTTGCAGGTGAAGATGAAGACCGTTCCAGGAGGGAACTTGTTGTTGGAATATCACAATATCTATTATTATTATTAACACACCTATATACTTGGCATGGGTGGAAGGCTTGGCCTTTTGCTCGGTGTTTTGTTCCACTCATGCCACCTTAGGCGCCGATAAACCGGCATTATGTTCCTTGATTTTGCGTTCCTTACACGATGGGTATATGGGGACCCCTTGACACTTCGACTTTGAATAAAACTCCTCCAGCAAGGCCCAACATTGGTTTTAATTTGCCTCATATTAATAACTTAATTAATTAATTAAATTGCATAAGGGGGACGCTCCTTGGAGATTCTTTTCTACATAGCAGGGGGGGCAGTGCTGATGGTGTTGGTCCCAAACGGGGGTCCTGCGGGGCCACCACGGGGAAACTCGAGGTTTGGTTTTACCTGTAGCATCACCCATCCGGTCGTGGCCTGAGACGAGATACGCGCGGCTACTATCAGGGTGTCGGCACGCTGGGAGGTCTTGCTGGACTTGTTTTACCATTGTCAAAATGTCTTGTGCACCGGGATGCCGAGCCTGATCGGTTTTCCCTAAGATAAGGGGTGATGATATTATATTTATCACTTCAGCTAATCGTGAGAGCTTGTGATGGGCTAAGTTGGGACACCCCTGCAGGGTTATGATCTTTCGAAAGCCGTGCCCGCGGTTATGTGGCAGATTGGAATTTGTTAATGTCCAGTTGTAGAAAACTTGACAGAGGATCCGAAGTAAAACACACAACTGTGTGAGTAACCGTGACTGTCTCTTTTCACTTTGAGAAGAGAACACGGTGGGGTTATGTTTGACTCGTAGGTAGTTCAGGATCTTTAGCGATCACTACTAGTTTGCGATCGTTTGCGTAGATGCTCATCTTATTCTTGTACTCGAAAGTTAGCCACCATATATTGCTTAGCCGCTGCTGCAACCTCAGCACTTTACCTCTTCCTACCCATAAAGCTTTGCTAGTCTTGATACCCATGGTTATGGGATTGCTGAGTCCTCGTGGCTCACAGATACTACAACACCAGATGCAGGTTCAACCGAGATTGACACAGGAGATGGGTCAGAACTTCTGGGAGTTCCATGAAGAGGGTGGCCGTATGTATGTGACGTGTTTCGACGATCAGTAGTGGTTTCTACTAGGGGCGATTCGGACCTGTGGCTTTATGTTTTTGGTATTTTTTCTTTTGGATCTTCGCCCGTAGTCGGGTTGTGATGTTATTTGGATGATGATTTGCTTTTGTAATGTATTGTGTGACGTGGCGAGTGTAAGCCAACTATCCTTTTGCAATTTCATCCCTATTTTTACATGAATCGTGCAAAGATACCAAACTTGAGATCATTCCAGAATGGGCTTATACCTTTAAGTCGTGCCTCGACACGTAGGAGGTATAGTCCCATCCTGAGCATTACAAGGCGGGACGAGCAGCCCTATACCACGTGTAGCCACACTCTAGTGTCCTTTTCTACTTAGTTGGACAGATCACTTCAAAAAATCGTATATTTTTTAGATTTGGTTTGACTTGATGGTAGGTACCTAGCCAACTCGCGTGACCTAGCGAACTCGCGTGAGCTAGCCAGTCGCCGCCTCCCGCCAGCGCCGCCATCGGTCCGTCCCGTCTCCGGTGGCCTTAGGGCCATGGAGACGGAGTGGATCTCGAAACTTGCCGGTGGGAGGGCTCCTTTTTTAGATCTCTTTTCGAGCTTTGTTAGGATTTGTGTATTGCTCAGGAAGACGAGACGGCGGCGGCTCCCTGAAGATGGAATAAAGGTCTCCCCGCCTAGTCTCCGTTCTGGTGATGCGTCTAGCATCATCAGTAGGCATGTGGAGGTTTGTCTCCGGTGGATCCGTCTTTGGTGGATTTGCTCGGATCTATTCGTCGTTCGTCTTCGTTCGTGTGTCTTCAGGTTGGATCCTTTTGATCTACACTCTTCATCGGCGGCGGTTGCTGTTCTGGTGCGTTGATTCTATGGGGCCTTAGCACGACAACTTCCCGACTGTCTACTACAACAAAGTTTGCCCGGCTCCAGAGAGGGAGGGGCGATGACAGCGGCGCGCCTTCGGCTCGCTTCAGTGCTTGTAGTCGTCGCTAGGTGGTCTACGGATCTGGATGTAATTTTTATTATTTCTAGTTTTCGTTGTACTACCATGATTGATAATGAATAGATTGGAAATTTTTCTCGAAAAAAAGAGACTTTTCCTTTTCCTGCAGATATACATTTGTATACATTTCTGTCCCTCCAGGTTAACAGGTGCTCAGGGACAATTGCTGCCGCCGATTTGCAGCCGCTTTTTCTCTCCGTTCCTCCTGTTCTGTGACGCAAGTTCTCAGTCATTTTTTTTCCAAGTGTTATTTTAGAATCTTTCTGAGTCTGTTATGCGGTGCAAGTTACAGATGCACACTGCTTAGAGCATCTCTAGTAGACCCATCAAAAGCAATCAAACCCGTAAAATATAAGGCATTTACAATTTCGGTCGAAAGAACGGTCCCTAGCAGATCCCGTAAAGTTTTTATGGGGCATCAAGACTTCATCTATGAGAACCTCATATGTACAGATTGAAATGCGGTATACAATTCAACCCATAAACGGTCAAACCTCGTCGGAGCAGATGCGCCGCCGCGGAACTGGCCGGAATCAACCTGAAACCTCTCGGGATCCGCCGTCGCACATTGAAAAAGGTCACGCACACCGGAATTTTGTTGCTGTCGGTCCAAATTGTGGTCGGCTCGACCTTCACCGCCAAGGCGAGGCTGGCCATGGGCGGGGTGGAGTAGGCCGCCAGCGGCCCGACTCAAGGTGGGGCGGCGCCAAAGAAGGGCGAGAGAGGCGCAGCCGGGGCGGGGGAGGCGCGGCAGGGGTGGGCATGGTCGGGTGGAGCGCGGCAGCGGCGGGCTTGGACAGGGCACGGTCGGGCCATGGCGTGCATGGCCGGGGCTGGACGGACGGGGATGAGTGGCATCCGGGGGCGGGCATTGCCGAGGCGCCGTTCGTCTGGGGGAGCGTGGCCGGAGCGGGATGAGTTTGGCCAGAGCGGGACGGTTGCTTGCTGTATTGTTCCAGATAAAGTTGGTAATACAGTATCTGTTCTTTTCGGCCATGTTTCGCACCAAAAAAAATGGTTTAAAGGCCCTTTAAACGTGTTTCTAAGGGTTGGCTTTTAAGGGATCTCTTAGGTTTGGCCCATTAAATTCGAGATTACCCCCAACCAGTTTTGGGAAAGTTCTAAGACCTTCCCTGAGCCGTTTCTTTTCTTTTAGTTTTTTTCCCTTTTTCTGTATTCTATTAGTTTTTTCTTTTCTTTTCATTTTGCATTTTTTTTCCTTTTTGTTTCTTTTCTTTTTTATTTTTCTTTACTTTTTCACCTTTTTCGCGAACTTTCTTTTCAAATCAAGAGACATTTTTTTGTTCATCGAATTCAAAAAAATATCCTCGAACTTAGTTTTTTTTGGGATTTAAATTTTTTCATCAAAATCTTAAATTTATTCACCATATTCAAATTTTATTCATCGTTTAGGAACATGTTCATAAAGTTTGATATTTGTTCATCGATTTCAAAACAAATAAATCAAATTCAAAACTTGTTCATCCATGTTTTTTCAAACAAAATGTTCATCAAGCTGACACATGTTCATAGTACTCAAAATTTCTTCACGATTTTTTAAAATAATCAATAACCGAATTCACTAGCATTTCTTTGAAATAACAAACATTGTTTTAAAGGATCACCAGCATTTTTTTTCAAATGCAAGAACATTCTTAAAATTCAGATACATTTTCTGGCTCACGTTTTTTTTAAATTTGCATCATTTTTTGAATTTTTAAAACTTTTTGAAATCCTGAATTATTTAAAAAGCAAAAAACAGAAACGAAACATGATACATAGGGGACTTCCCGCTGCCACTCATGGTTCGGCCGAAAAGGAAAATATCGGTTTCAGGAACCTACTAGAAGGCTCCCAAAACCGGAAAAAAAACTCGGCTGGAAACATCATAGAAGGTTCCCAAAACCGGTAGACCTGAAGCGCTAAATGGGCCAGCCCACCCCCGAACGATCGATCGATACCTTGTGCGAAACAGCGACAACTTGTCGCAAAGAGCGGCAAATAAGGCCACAGTTTGTCTTGCGGTTTTTTCTTTTGCAGTTTTTTTTCTACTTCTCTTCTTTGTATTTTTTTCTTTTTTTTCTTCCAAAATTCCAAAAAATGTTTTCTTCCGAAATTCCAAAAGAACTAGAATTTCAAATTTTGCTCGCTTCAATAGAATAATTGTTCGGAATTCTAAAAAGTTTAAAATGTCAAAAAAAATCGCTTTTTGAATTGTTTCCTAAAATTCATAAAAAATAGAATTTAAAAAAAGCGCCGCATTTTGAATTTTATTCACAAAATAAAAAGTATACAAGAACTTCAATACAAATGCTACCATTTTTTAATTCTGTTCGCACATTAAAAATTGTTCGTGATTCAATTTTGTTCACAAATTCAAAATTGTTTGTATTTTTTAATTTTGTTCACATATTCAAAAATATTTGAAAAATTTATAAAATATTCCTATTATCTAAATTTGTTCACAACTTCAGCAAATGCTACCGTTTGGAACAAATTTCTCAACTTTTAAAAAATGTCACGTTGAAAAACTCGCAAATTCAAGAAATATCCGTGGGAATTTTAATTTTTTGCGTTTTTTTAAAAGTTGTTCGTAATTTTTAAAAATGTTCACATTTTTTAAAACAATTCTTGTTTTTCAAGAAGTGTTTGCGTTTTAAGACAATTGTTCAGAATTTCATCAAATGTTTTCCGATTCAATTTTCATCCTTTCTCCCATAAAAATAATGAGTTTCCCAAATAATGTTCGCGTTTCAAAAAAACCAGTTTCAAATTTTTAGAAAAAGATCAAATCTTCAGGGGCTTATGGTATCCTTTCAGAACTTTTCAGAAAGTTCAGAATTTCAAAAATTGTTGCATTTTATCTTTTTATTCACAAATTCATAAAATGAACGGGAATTCCAAGAAAGTTCCCACCTTCAAAATATGTTCCAAAATTTGAAAAAAAAAATTGGTGTTTTTGAAAATTAGTTCTCAAAGTCAAAATATGTCCGGGGAATTTGAATAAATGTTCTCATTTCTAAAACTTATCATAAATTTGAAAAATGTTCTGTAATTTCAAAAAAAGTTCCAGATTGTCCAGTTTTGTTCACATATTCTAAAAATGTTCATATTTTTTGAACTTTTGAATGAAAAAAATGCGTTTTGAACAAATTGTTCGTAATTCCAGAAAAAGTTTGTGTTTTGAAAAAAGTTGTGTGTAATCTCAATAAATATTTTGCGTTTTCAATTTTTTTTTGAAAAGTTCAGAAAATATTCTGTTATTTCAAATGATGTCCCAGCTTAAAAAAACACATGTTTAAATCTATATGCTGCAGTACACGTATAGAAAATAATATGCAAGGGAAATATCCCGCAATAGAGAGTTCTTAAGAGCATCTCCAACAGCCGCGCTACGCGCCGCGCCCAAAAAATGCATTTGCCGCGCGCGCTTCGGCTGGTTTAGCGCGGGGATAGGCGCCAGCTCCAACAGCCGCGCTATAATGCAGCGCGCGCGTCGCTCCAGTAGTGCCCAAAAATGCAGCGCGCGCAGCAAGCACAAACCACATATACAATTCAAAAAATAGGAGAAAAACGATCAAACAAACAAAATAAATCAACAATAAATAGTTATTGCAACTCAAACAAATAGTTTATCATTCAGTACAACAAATAATGCAATAAACACAACCAATAGTTCATGAACAATACAATACAAATAATGCAATGAAATCATGCTTTTTGTCGCCCATGCCATGCCCACCACTCTTCAATCAGATCCTTCTGAAAATCATTGTGCGTTGCGGGACGCCGAATGGCATGATAGGATGCAACAAAACGGGCTACCCTTTCAGCCCTCCGTCGCACTCGCACGGGATGTCCCAAAAGCTCATACTGTGAGTAGTCTAAATCTTGGCCACGCTCATTCTCGATGATCATGTTGTGCATGATCACACAAGCGTGCATGATGTACCAAAGCATTTTTTGATCCCAAAATCTAGCCGGTCCTCTCACAATAGCAAATTGGGCTTGCAAAATCCCAAATGCTCTGTCCACATCTTTTCTAGCAGTCGCCTGAGCATTGTGGAAATCAAGATTTTTCTTACCTTCTGGCTTTTTCAACGGCTTCACGAAGGTTTGCCACTTTGGATAGATGCCATCCGCTAGATAATAGCCATAGTTGTACGTATGGCCATTTGTTACAAACTGCACCGGTGGCAACTCACCATTCGCAATCTTATTCATCAGTGGTGACCGGTTGACAACATTGATGTCATTCAAAGATCCAGGCATTCCAAAGATTGCATGCCAAATCCAAGTCTCCTGATCGGCCACCGCTTCAAGGATTATAGTGGAACCCTTTTTTTTGCCGTGGAATTGCCCATTCCATGCCTTTGGACAATTCTTCCAACTCCAATGCATGCAATCTATTGAGCCAAGCATGCCAGGAAAGCCGCGAGATTTGTTCATCGCCAATAGCCTTGCAGCGTCTTTAGCAGTGGGAGATCTCAAATACTCCTCGCCAAACACTTGCACAATTCTCACTGCAAAGCGCTTGACACACATGATGGCTTGGCTCTCACCCATAGCCAAGTGATCATCAACTAGATCGGCCGGGATACCGTATGCCAACATACGCAAAGCGGCTGTCACCTTCAGAAAGGTGCTATGCCCGAGATCTCCGAAGGCATTCCTCCTTTGCTGGAAAAACCGGTCATGGCTCGCTAATTTCTCTGCAATGTGCTTGAACAAGTCTGGGCTCATCCTAAACCGGCGACGAAAATACGACTCCGGGTATGTGGGATTCTCCACGAAATAGTTCTTCATCAATCTGTTATGGGCATCAATCCTATCTCTCCAAATTTTATCCCGACCCATAACCGAACCACCGTGCTTCGGTTTTTTATTGATATGCATAGCTATGATCATTGCAAGATCCTCCTCCTCTTTCATATCAAATTCTTCTTCGGAAGAATCATACGACGAACTCATCTACAATGTTCAATACTATACTATCAAAACTACAATTCAAAATATGCACCAAATTCATAAGTTTGGAGCAATACATACCTTGTAGGCGTTTTGCCGAACACCTTGCGGGCGCGGCGCGGCAGCGAGCCCTCGGCGCTGTTCCTCGGACGTCGGAGGCGCGCGAGGTCCGGCCGGACTAGGAGGGGGTGGGGCGGAAGCGCGGCGGCGCGGGGAGGCCGGCGAAGCGCCTGAACGGTCACCGGGGGGCGCGGGCGGCGGCCGCAGCGGAGACAGACCGGGGAAGCGCTTGAGTGGTCGCCGGCGGGCGCGGGTGGTGACGGCGGCGCGGGGATAGGCCGGGGAAGCGCTGAACGGTCGCCGGGGGTGCGAGCGGCGGCGGCGGCGCGGTCGGATGGGGGCGGCGGCGCGGTCGCGAGAGTAGAGAAGGGAGCGAGCGAGCGCGGGAGAGAGCAGTGGCGAGCGCGGGAGAGTCACGCGCGCGCGAGCCGGCGCAGCAAATAACGGGCGCGGGATTGCGTTTCGGCCAGTGCGCTGAATTGGAAATGGCGCGCGCGCCGTTTTTGCGCGTCCGCTGGAGCTACCCGCCGCGTTGCGCGCACGCTAGAACTGTCTTTTTTACGGCGCGGCGCTTGTATACCGCGGCTGTTGGAGATGCTCTAAATACAATTGTGATGCAGCACCGTTCGGATGCAGTACGGTGGTTACCGGCGCTGGTTGAGTAAACGGACATCGTATCTTCGATTCCTCGTGCGGTCGTTTCCGGTTTTGCGATTTTTTATCGTATGTCCGACGAAAATCCCTATTAGCCGCTTGTTGCGGCAAGTAGTCGGGACGGCGCACAGCAAATCGACGAGCAGTCAGATGGGCCGGCGCGTTCAAATGTTGGAGCCATTCCGTTTGCGATTTTTTATCGTATGTCCGACGAAAATTCCTATTAGCCGCTTGTTGCGGCAAGTAGTCGGGACGGCGCACAGCAAATCGACGAGCAGTCAGATGGGCCGGCCCGTTCAAATGTTGGAGCCATTCCGGTTTTGAAATATTCTAGGCGATTCCCAGCCGTTTTTTCTTTTCTTGTTTTGGGATCCTTATAAGAGGTGCCTGAACTGGTTTTTTCTATTTCCAATTCTATCCCTTTTTGTTTTTTTATTCTGTTTCTTTTTGTTTGTCGTTTTATATATTTTATTTTGTTTTTTAAGAATTTAAAAAAATGTTCTTGTTTTCAAATTTTGTTCGCAATAGCAAAAAATGTTCCTGTTTTAAAAAGTTTTTAAGGAATTTTAAAAAATATTCTTCTTTTCAGTTTTTCCCCAATTTCGGAAAAGTTTCGTGTTTAAACAAATGTTCATTAATTTTAGAAAAGGTTCTTGTATTCAATTTTTGTTATTTCCTTGTTTAAAAAATGTTGAGGAATTTCAGAAAATGTCCTCCTTTTGAAAATCTGTTCCGAATGTCACTCAGAAAAATGTTGGTGTTTAGAAAATGTTTCTTGTTTTCAAAAAAATCACAATGTCAGAAATATTTCAAGTTTTCCAAAAATGTTAGGTTTTGCAAAAAAAATGTTCATTTTTTCTTCTAAATTTGATTACAAAAATTGCTTAGAACTTTTCAGAAAAAAACTTGGGATATCAGAAAATGTTTGTGGCATTTCAAATTGTTCGAAAATTTGAAGAAATGCTTCTAAAATTGTAAGGGCATATTTCTCCCTAAGTAGTTTTGGTGATTAATGACAATGCTTTTGCGGACTAATCGTGTGCTCTAAGCTCTTTCAGGTATATCTCACCTAGGCACAAGACGATTGTTTGCCCCTCGGATTCGATGGAAGACGGTGTTTCCTTTTTGCTCCCTGTCGGTGGCTTTGAGTAATAGGAAAGCCGTAGTATTAAGAGGGGGTCCGCTTCGGAAAGGTTTGGGTGGAATCAACACGTACACATCTTACTCTCGCATCACCTTTCCTTTGCTTCTCTGGAGCTCCGGCCGTTTCTTATCGTATATACAAACCATGGCTTCCTACTAGTACATCTGCCTGGCAAGCGGTAGTACCGCACAGCCACACAGTAGTACCGGCTATGGGCACGGTAGTACCGCACCAGCGGTAGTACCGCGGCTCCAGGACGGTAGTACCGTGTATCTAGCCCGGCACTGCACCAAGTACGGAAGTAGGTGCGGAAGTAATTTTTTACTTCCGCATCCTACGCGGTAGTACCGCTTGAGTCAAGCGGTAGTACCGTGCCGTGTTTTGCTACTACCGTATTTCTGCGGATGTAGCTACGGATGTATTTTATTTCGTCCGTGCTTGTCCTCAGCCTGCTTATCTCTGCCTTGTGGTAGTGCCGCAAGGGCTAGCGGTAGTACCGCTCAGGCAATACTACCGCCCGTATGCCTTCGCAACAGAGTACATTCTGGCTAGTGCTACTCCAGCGGTAGTACCGCACCCAGAGCGGTAGTACCGCTGGCCAAGCGGTAGTACCGCAACTTACGTGTGGTAGTACCACGCTCTGCGGGCAGAAACGAGGGATAACGGTTGGATTTGTTCTCCCACTATATATAGGGAGTCTTCTTCCCCAAGAAGACCCACCTCTTCCACCCCAAAGCTCCATTGTTGCTCCAAGCTCCATTTCCGCCCGATCTCTCTCCCTAGCCAATCAAACTTGTTGATTTCCTTGGGAGAGCTTGAGGAGGCATCGATCTACACTTCCACCAAGAGATATTTGATTCCCCCCACTAATCCTTGCGGATGTTGTTACTCTTGGGTGTTTGAGCACCCTAGACGGTTGAGGTCACCTCGAAGCCATATTCCATTGTGGTGAAGCTTCGTGGTGTCGTTGGGAGCCTCCAATTCGGTTGTGGAGATAGCCCCAACCTTGTTTGTAAAGGTTCGGTTGCCGCCTTCAAGGGCACCACTAGTGGAATCACGGCACCTTGCATTGTGTGAGGGCGTGAGGAGAATACGGTGGCCCTAGTGGCTTCTTGGGGAGCATTGTGCCTCCACACCGCTCCAACGGAGACGTACTTCCCCTCAAAGGGAAGGAACTTCGGCAACACATCCTCGTCTTCACCGGTTCCACTTGTGGTTATTTCTTACCTTTACTTTTGCAAGCCTTACTTGTTTATCTTATATAGCTTGCTTGTGAGGTTGTTATCTTTACTTCCTACTAGTTGTCATCTTAGTAACTTATCTAGACAACTTACTTTGACGTTTAATTTAAAGTGGTTAAGAAAAGCTAAAAATTGTTAGTTGCCTATTCACCCCCCCTCTAGTCAACCATATCGATCCTTTCAATTGGTATCAGAGCCTCGTCTCTTTTTAAGGACTTTACCGTCCAAAGAGTATGGGTGACAACGTAGTCGAGACGGAGGATCATTCCGGTGGAACTCCGTCCTTGCCTACGTCCGATGGGGGAGCCTCGGTCTCTCGTGAGGAGTTCAATGTGGCTATGACCACATTGAAAGAATCACTAGCGACCGAGGTCAAAGGCATGTTTAAAGAATTGCTTGAGGGGCTTAAATTATCCACCACACCGTTGGAAGTGGTTCGTCTCGCTACCAACGTGTCGGAGGCTAATCCCGACAAGGGAGAAGCTAGTAGTGAACAAGCCCCGGTTACTAAGAATGGGAGTGGGATCTTTGCCCACTCCGCTCCTCCTACTCACTATGGAGGACCCGTTCCCACACCGCATTTAAATTCCGTTGGGCCTCCTCCCAAGTTTATAAAAAATTCTGATTTTGCTACTTGGGTGTTTCGTTTCAAACGTCATATAAATCATTGCTCTACTAATCTTTGGAGAATCATTGAGCAAGGTTTTTATCCGCGTGATCCCGACAACATGACTCCAAGAGAAACTGCGGATCATCAATTCAACGAGTCCGTTATTTGCATACTTCAAGATGTTATTCCTCCCGAAGACATTGCACATCTTCGACCCTTCACTGTGGCCAAGGAAGCTTGGGAGCATGTTGGCACTATGTACAAGGGGAGCGCTAGCATTCAGCGCTCTAACTATGAAGTTGTGCAAGATGAAGCCGATGAGTTTGCCATGATCGAAGAAGAAGATCCTCGTAAACTTTATCGGAGATTAACCACTCTTGCGGTCTCTCTTCGAGATCATGGGAGTAAGGACACGGATGACAATTGGATCAAGTGCAAGTTCCTCAAGGCCATGATGCCCTATCATAAGGCCATGTCCTCTGTCATCCGTCAAAGACCGGACTTCCACCACTTGTCATCAAATGAAGTGTTGGATGAGTTCGTTGCCATGATGATCTTGGACATGACCGCCGACAATGTGGTCTTAAGAGCTCAACGATCGAAGAAGCCTAACCTTGCCTTGAAGGCCAAGGCGTGTGTGGAAGAAGAGGAGGTGGAGGATGATGATGAGAGTAGCCCCGAGGACACCAAATATGCCTATCATGAGCACATGGCTCTTGCTTCACGGCAATTTTGGGGCAACAAGAAGAACACAAGACCCAACTTCAACAAGAACAACTCAAGTGGCAACAAGGGCAAGCAACGAGTGAGGACTTGCTTCAATTGTGGAAATGTTAGCCACTTTGTTGTTGATTGCCCATATGAGAAAAGAGAGGACTTTGGAGGCAAGCTTATCCAGAAGGACAAGGCCAAGTCCTATCCCAACAAGAACAACTTCAACAAGAAGACCCCTCCTAAAGGGTTGGTAGCCCAAGAAGAATATGTTGAGGGTGATGATAATGATGAAGATGATGAGGTGGTCACCATGGCCACAATTGCTATTGCTACTACTCCGCGCTTATCTCTCTTCAACTCTCCTAATGAGAACATCACCGCCAAGTGTCTCATGGCCAAGGCCTCCAACAAGGTAACCCCAAACATCAATACTACCATCACTTCTAATCCTTCATTGACGGATTGTATTGATGAGAGTGAGGGAACTAAGGAGGGAGAAAATGAATTTGAAGTGTTCATGAGCAAACTTAAGGGCAATCCCAAGAAGCACTTTGTTGCTCTCTTGGAACAACTCGGTGAGGCCAATGACATGATCGAGGCTCACGAGGAGACCATTACTAAAATGGAAGGACATAGTCGAGACTATGCCGATGAGATATCGGATCTCTCTAACGCCCTAGAGGAAGAGCGTGGTCTTCGTTTGGCTTATGAGGAGTCACACAACGATGATCATGCTAAATTAAAGAAAGATCTTGATCATGCCTTAGTTGTCTCTCATGTGCTTAATTCCGAGAAGGCAAAACTTGGGGTTGACCATGCTAAACTCAAAGAGGAGTTTGTTATACTCGACAAGGCTCACAAGGCCTTGAAAGGTATGCATGCTTCTCTCAAGGAGTCTCATGATCAACTCCAAGTTTCGCTAACCAAGGAAAAGGTTGTCTTTCCTCGCATGGTGTTAATTGATAATGCAAATGCTACTAACCCATGTTGCGAGCATGTGCATCTTGTTGAAGAAAATGCCAAGTTAGAGAAGCAACTTGAGAAAGGCCTTGTGACATGCATACAAGGTGAGAAGAGCCTCAACAACCTTTTGAGCAATCAAAAGGAAGTTGTGGCAAAGGAAGGAATTGGGTTTATTCCTAAGCCCAAGAAGAAGAATGACAAGACCAAGCTACCACCCCCTCTCCGACAAACTTTTGTGAAAGAAGGAGAGGGCGCATCAAAGAAGAAGAAAACAGTCAAAGGTGGTGGTGTCAAGAAAAACTCCACCATACCGTCAAACATGGCCGGCGACTTTAATCCTTCATATGTTTTATGTCGTGCTAGTGATGGTCATGTGTTTGCTAAATTTGTTGGTTCTTCTTATGAGTACATTGAATGGTCCATTTGGGTTCCTAAGACCCTTGTTACTAACCTCAAAGGACCCATTACCAAATGGGTACCTAAATCCAAGCATTGATCTCTTGTAGGAGTTTGCTTCCGGTGGGGGATCATGGTTGCTCGATAGTGGAGCCACAAATCATATGACCGGAAGCAAAGACTTGGTGGTGGACGTGCATCTAGGTTCATCCATGGCCACCAATGTCGAATGGGGTGATGCTTCATCTTCTAAGGTATTGGGGCTTGGCAAGGTTGTTGTCTCTCATGATCTCACGATCGAGAAAGTCATGCTTGTTGAGTCCCTTGCATACAATCTACTTTCCGTTCGCCAACTTGCACTCATGGGCTTTGCTACATTCTTTGATATTGATACCGTGGCCCTCTTGTGGAGCAAGACTCTTAAAGTAGCCTATGTTGGGCATGTCGAGAACGGTCTTTATGTGGTTAACTTCTCGAAGCAACCCACCAAGATCGCGACATGCCTAATGGCTAAAGTTGATGTGAGATGGCTTTGGCATCGCCGTTTGGCCCATGTCAATATGAGATCTTTGCAAAGTCATCTCAAGGGGGACCATGTTCGTGGACTAACAAATGTTAGCTTTGCCAAAGTTCGTGCTTGCAGGGCTTGCATTGAAGGAAAGTTACATGAGACGGCTCACCCTCCCACGACTATCATCTATTCAAAAAGACCCCTAGAGCTCCTTCACATGGACCTCTTTGGGCCTCCATCTTTTGATAGTCTTGGGGGTAGAAAGTACTGCTTGGTGATTGTGGATGATTATTCAAGATACACCTGGGTATAATTCTTCAAGAAGAAGAGTGAGACCCAACAAACTGTCATCAAATTTGCAAATGAAGCTCAACGACAACATGAAGCAAAGATTTTGATGATCAGAAGTGACAACGGCACCGAGTTCAAGAACTACACCTTGGATGAGTTTCTTAGTGATGAGGGGATCAAACGTCAATATGCAGCTCCCTATACCCCTCAACAAAACGGTGTAGCGGAGAGAAAGAACCGGACTCTGATGGATGCGGCAAGGACCATGATGGCGGAATTCAAATCTCCATACAACTTTTGGGCCGAAGCCATTAACACCGCATGCCATGCATCAAATCGGCTATATCTCTGCAAAGGCTTGAACAAGACTCCATATGAGATACTTACTGGTAACAAGCCCAATCTCAAGTACTTCCGGGTATTTGGGTGTAAGTGTTTCATTCTCAAGAAAGGTGTTCACTTGTCTAAATTTGAATCTAGAGCTCACGAGGGCATATTTGTTGGTTATGCTACAAACTCTCATGCTTACCGTGTCCTCAACAAGTCCAATGGACTCATTGAGGAGACGAGTAACGTAGAGTTTGATGAAAATAACGGCTCCCAAGTGGAGCAAAGTGGTACTTGTGATGTAGGTGATGAAATTCCTCCTCAAGCCATAAGAAGAATGGGTGTTGGATATATCCTACCCATTGAGGAACCCCTTGTGGCCGAAGGAGAAGGACAATGTTCCACTCAAGTGGAACCATCACCAACCCAAGACCCACACGCTTCCGAAGAACAATGTGAAGGCCCTCAACCGGACGAACAAGGCCAAGTGCAAGATCAATCACAAGATGGTGGGGAGCCACCAAATTATGCACAAGGCCAAGTTCTTTCCTCCTAGCATGATCAAGGTCAATAGGAAGCTCAAGATCAAGATCTAGCTCCTGACGGCGCTCAAGATGATCAACTCAGTGCTCCTTAGTTATCTCTTGAAGAGCAATTGGAGCGTCGTGCTGCAAAAGTTGCCTCCAGGCTTGCTTCCAGAGAACATCACATGGAGAATATCCTAGGAAGCATCAAAAGGGGGGTAAGCACTCGTAGACAATTAGCAAACTATTGTGCTCATCAAGCTTTTGTCTCCTGTGTTGAACCTCAGAAGGTTTATGAGGCGCTCGACGACCCTGATTGGCTTAATGCCATGCATGAAGAACTCCATAACTTCGAGCGCAACGAAGTGTGGCGTCTGGTGCCAAGGCCAAAGGAGAACCATAATGTCATTGGAACCAAGTGGATCTTTAAGAACAAGCAAGATGCTCATGGCATTATCATCTGCAACAAGGCGCGTCTGGTGGCTCAAGGCTACTCCCAAGTCGAGGGTATCGACTACGGTGAAACCTTTGCCCCCGTTGCTCGCCTTGAATCTATTCGTTTGTTGCTTGCCTATGCTTCTCATCATAACTTTAAGCTACAACAAATGGATGTGAAAAGTGCATTTCTTAATGGTCCTATTAATGAGTTCGTGTATGTTAAACAACCCCCGGGGTTTGAGGATCCCAAGCTCCCCAATCACGTGTACCAACTCGATAAGGCACTCTATGGCCTTAAACAAGCCCCACGTGCGTGGTATGAGCATCTTACCGAGTTGTTACAAGATCGTGGGTTTGAAATTGGGAAAATCAACCCCACTCTTTTTACTAAGAAGGTCAAAGGGGAATTGTTTGTCTGCCAACTATATGTTGATGATATTATCTTTGGTTCTCCTAACAAAGCTTTCAATGATGAGTTCGCCGCACTCATGACCACACATTTTGAGATGTCCATGATGGGAGAGTTGAAGTACTTCCTTGGGTTTGAGATCAAGCAAAGAAGAGAAGGGATCTTCATCAAACAATCCAAGTACACTCAAGACATGCTCAAGAGGTTCAATCTAAGTGATGTCAAGCCGGCTACTACTCCAATGCCAACCAAGTGCCAACTTGACATTGATCCCAATGGTAAAGCGGTGGATCAAAAGGTATATCGTTCTATGATTGGGTCCTTGCTTTACCTTTGTGCATCTAGGCTAGACATTATGTTGAGTGTGGGAATTTGTGCACGGTTTCAAGCCTCACCTAAGGAAAGTCACTTTGTGGCAGTCAAGCGAATCTTTCGATATTTGGCTCATACCCCAAACTTTGGCTTATGGTACCCAGGAGGAGCAAACTTCAACCTTGTAGGTTTCTCTGATTCGGATTGGGCGGGAGACAAAGTGAATAGGAAGTCCACTTCCGGAGGGTGCCAATTCCTTGGTTGCTCTCTCGTTAGTTGGTCTTCCAAAAAGCAAAGTTGTGTGTCTCTCTCGTCCACCGAAGTTGAGTATGTGGCAGCTGGCAGTTGTTGTGCTCAACTCTTATGGATGAGGCAAACTTTAAAGGATTACGGTGTCACTTGTGACAAAGTACCTCTTTGGTGTGACAATGAAAGTGCCATCAAGATTTCTCTCAACTCGGTGCAACACTTCAAGACGAAGCATATAGATATTCGGTATCACTTCATCCGGGATCATATAAGGCAAGGAGAGATCGAGCTTCACTATGTCAACACTCATGATAACCTTGCAGATATCTTCACGAAGCCGTTGGATGAAGCAAGATTTCGCGAGTTAAGGCATGAGCTAAATATCATCGATTTGAGCAATGTGACTTGAGACTTTGCACACACTCCTCACACTCAATATAGTTATCTTGTCTAGATGTAGGCATGGACATAGGGGGAGTATTGTTCTCTCAATGAACTATCCCTCCCCCCATTATGCATAAATTGATCAAGTCTTTGTCATTTGCCATAAGTAGATGGTATAAGTGCTTCAAGACGAGTATTGGTCATGGGCCCAAGGATAGTTCTTTGCGGTGCCATACCAAATAACTCAAACATAGGTGGCCTCGGCCACCGACCTCCTTGTTGGAGTAGTGTTTTGCCTTGCGTGTGCGTTTCTTTATTTTTTTTCTTCTCTCCTTTGCTAAAAGCCTCTTGTCGAAATGTGCAAGTTCTTGGAGGAGCGGTACTACCGTGCGCAGTCACGGTACTACCGCAAAAGAGACTACGGTACTACCGCAAGTCCAGCACGGCAGTATTTTTTTACTGCCGCTGGTAGAGTGGTACTACCGCTTAGCGTGCGGTACTTCCGCCCAAGCGGTACTACCGTGATAACCGCGGTACTACCGTACGTATCCGAACGGGTGGGGGTTATAAGCGGGCAGGGGGAGTTCCAACTCCCCCATACCCATTCATCTCCTAACCCCCACGCCGTCTCTCTCTCTCCCTCTCAAGAACACCGTCGGAGGACCTCGCCGAATCTCCTCCCTCGGCCACTCTCCTCGCATTCCGATCGGTGGGATCGCTCCCCACCTCGACCTCTTGCCATGGATGAAGGTTTCTCCCCAAATCCCCTCTTCTTTTTGCCTAGTTGTTGTTCTTAGGGTTTGGGGAGATGCTTGGTGTTCTAACGTTCTTTGTGTTCTTATCCATGGAAGATTAGGATGTAGGAGAGTGTTTTTGCACTAGAAATGCTAGTATGTATGTTGCTACCAAGTTACTATGATCAGCCATAGTACCGTTCTTCGATATATGCATTCTAGTCTAGATCGTTCTTTTCAGATCGGACCCGAGTGGTACTACCGTTGGCTAACCGCGGTACTACCGCTCTGCCGCGTAACTGCGCGGAAGTAAAATTTTACTACCGCATACTGAGCGGTACTACCGCAACCCCAACGCGGTACTACCGCTCCCTAAGCGGTACTAATTTTTTACTTCCGTCTTCGGTCGCGGAAGTAAACTTTTACTACCGCATACTGTGCGGTACTACCGCATCCCTCAAGCAGTACAACCGCTCACTAAGCGGTACTAATTTTTTACTTCCGCGTCCATCGGGCAGTACTACCGCTTGTATCATAGTTCCTTCGTAGCACTTACATATTACCCTTTCTACTCGTTTCATGTGCTTTTTGTGGCTTTTGCATTGATTCTCTTTGTGTTTTCGTCGTGTTCTTGTGTTTGTGTCTTAGGTGGTGGCTCCGGTTCCGATGTTCGTCGTACCAATCCCGTCCGTGACACCGGGTCCAAGCGTCTGCGCAACCCCAGTGATGTGCCAGAGGGCTCCAATCCCCAACGCAAGTTCAAGACCGCCGCCAACAAGAAAAATGAATCTTCTATGACTATGGAAGAAATGCCAGCTAATGAGTTCATGGCACAGAGGAAGCTCAACCCTTATGGAGAACCCCGGGCTCAGTTTCATGGGGATGAACTTTTCTGGACCAAGCAGCAGTATTGCATCTACACAGAGGTGCTCAAGAGCAAGCACAACCTGTATGTGGATGCTCACTGGGTGGACATGGCCCACATGCGGAGGGCCGATAACCTGGCCTACTTTGCCGAGGCTCTGGATCTGGTAGAGCAGTTTGGGATTGAGCACTTCATGACCTTTCAGAATGATTTTGACCCAGAAATCATTGCTCAGTTTTATGCTTCGGTTCACTTTCACACCAAGGAAGATCGCCCAATGACCTGGATGACAAATGGTCACAAGATGACCGCGACTTGGAAGGAATTCATGGATCTTATTCAGATTGCTGACGAGGGACTCCACAACCCAATTGGAGCTCGGCCTCATGCCAATCCAGAAGCTGCCAACAAAGACCAACTGTTACCGTTCTATGTGGAGAAGACTCTTGCGAGTGGCAAGAAGACATGGGTGTTGAACCCCTTTTTGGACATCATGCATAGGATCTTCCGCAACACCCTATTTCCTCGAGTTGGGGACAATGACAAGATTCACTCCTACCTCGTTGATATGCTGCTGATGTGTGAGGCGGCTCGCACAGCTCAGTCTCCACCACTTGAAATTTCCCATATCATGTGGTGTGAGCTTCGCTTTGCGATCTACACTCGCAAGGTGCCCATCTATGGTCCGTTCCTGTTTCTGCTCATCTCCAAGACTTGGGAGAAGCTTTACCCTGATGAGGAGTTCGAGGCAGAGTGTATCCGTCATGACCCCATTCGTCTTCGCATCAAGACTCGATGGGCCAACACTACCACTCGTGCACAAGCTGCTGCAGCTCAGATGGGTACTGACGAGGAGCCTGTGGAGGAGCCAGCTGAGGAGAGTCCTGGAGGATATGCTCCTCCCTCTTCTGAGCCCTCTTGGGTTAAGGAGCTAAAGAAGAACATGAAGGCCCTTTTCTGCATGCAAGCTCAAGGTCAGTACAGGGCTCATGTCACTCATAAGGAGTCTCGGCAGCGTGACAAGAAGATCATGAGGATCTTCGTTGAGAATGTGTCCAACGGATCCGAGGACAACATCACCCCTGAGGCAGCATGGATGGCCCGACAAGGGTACAAGTGGTCTGAGTCTGACGAGGAGCAGTAGGAGGAGCAGCAGGAGTCCGATGGAGAGCATGATGACTGAGTTCTTCTGCCAGGGCTACCACCTCTCTTAGTGTCCTCTTTCCCTTTGTGGTGTCTCGATGCCAAAGGGGGAGAGAGTGATTTGCGTCTTGTGCCGTTCATTTTTTTTCGTTGGTCAGACTCTGTTTGCTTGTTTGCTTTTGTGTCGTGTGCGTGAGACTATCATATGGTGTAAGACTATCGTATCCTTTCAAAAATGTTTTTCCCAAAATCTCAACCATGTATAGTTGTATGTTCAGAAGCAACTTTGTGGTGGACTGGCTAACTGATCGCGGTCTGTGTTCTGGTGTGAGCAAGATCTTGTGATGAATCCTAGTGTCGCCTATTTGTGTATTGAGTTTTTAGGTCGCGCGGTATAGGAAAAACAAGCGGCTTTTGCGTCGACGGGCCAGCCTAGTGGTGCTTCGCCTATTTGTGTCGAGCTTCTGTTTGACGCAAAAAGCGCACGGTCCTTATTGGGGAGGTCCTATGTGCCGCATTCTGCGGCAAATACATGCCCCATCACACAGGGTGCGTTCGACTGGGCCGGCCCATTGCGGCGCATTGCGAACGCGATGGTCAAAAAATCGCAAAAAAATCTTGAATACGCACACAAGAAGAGCCAAGATGACTGATACAACGCTTTTCGGCAACGTGCTACCCCGTGAGATTAGCACTCACATCCACCATGACAACACATACAACTAACCCGCCTTGCTCGTACTCAAGACAAACAATGGCGAAGTGGACGGACACAGAACACACATGACACGTCCTCCTGTATCAAACAACTTAAAACACGACAAAAACACCTGACCAAACTAGATCAACGCACTCTCCACCCTTGGTGCCTAGAGGATCCACAGGCAGACATCACGAGCTAGCCTGACTCGAAGAAGACGCCGTTGAAGACATGCCAATGATGGAGTACATAACGCCCCGGATGCTCCTACCCACAACAACAACCCGCATGTAAGAACTTGGCACCCAAGACTCGGCGCCGAAGCGAGCGAGGCAGCCCACAAGTAGCTCCTCTGAACGCACCCTGAGCACCTAGGCAGCGCCTCCAAGAAGGCGACAACGCTGAGACGTCGCCACTGTCCGGCCCGACGAACTGAGCCCAGGGTTTCCCCTGGCGACATAACAAGGGATGGCCATGGCCATGACAACGCCCCCAAGGAGGAGACGGCGCCCACAAGCGTCCTCATTGCCAGTAGCCGCAGCCATGCCGGATTTCACCTCGGCCCTGCCCATCAAAATCCAAAGCACGCCAAACTAGAAAGGAGGGAAGAGTTGAAACCTTGGGCCATCACCATGGAGAGGGGGGGGGAGTCGGATGTCGTCGCGCCGCCGACCGGCGAGTCCATCGTAGCCCCTGGTCGAGGAAGACCAGGACCTGCATCCACCCGCTACAGCTCCGCTAACCTCACGGCCAGGGAATGCAGCACCGCCGCCCGATGCCCGGCCATCCACCTTGTCGCGCCTCTACCCCGAAAAGAGGAGGGCGAGTCCACCGCAGCCTAGGGCCGCCGCCCCAGCGTACTAGCACCGGAGCAACGACGGGAGTCCTCGGCGCCACGCGCAACCTCGGCGGCCAGATCTTGAAGGAAATATGCCCTAGAGGCAATAATAAAGTTATTATTTATTTCCTTATATCATGATAAATGTTTATTATTCATGCTAGAATTGTATTAACCGGAAACTTAGTACATGTGTGAATACATAGACAAAACAGAGTGTCCCTAGTATGCCTCTACTAGACTAGCTCATTGATCAAAGATGGCTATGTTTCCTAGCCATAGACATGAGTTGTCATTTGATCAACAGGATCACATCATTAGGAGAATGATGTGATGGACTAGACCCATCCGTTAGCTTAGCACTATGATCGTTTAGTTTTACTGCTATTGCTTTCTTCATGACTTATACATGTTCCTACGACTATGAGATTATGCAACTCCCGAATACCGTAGGAACACCTTGTGTGCTGTCAAACGTCACAACGTAACTGGTTGATCATAAAGATGCTCTATAGGTGTCTCCGAAAGTGTTCGTGGTGTTGGCATAGATCAAGACTAGGATTTGTCACTCCGAGTGTCGGAGAGGTATCTCTGGGCCCTCTCGGAAATGCACATCATAATAAGCCTTGCAAGCAAAAGACTAATGAGTTAGTCATGAGATGATGTATTACGGAACGAGTAAAGAGACTTACCGGTAACGAGATTGAACTAGGTATAGAGATACCGACGATCGAATCTCGGGCAAGTAACATACCGATGACAAAAGGAACAACGTATGTTGTTATGCGGTTTGACCGATAAAGATCTTCGTAGAATATGTAGGAGCCAATATGAGCATCCAGGTTCCGCTATTGGTTATTGACCGGAGATGAGTCTCGGTCATGTCTACATAGTTCTCGAACCCATAGGGTCCGCACGCTTTACGTTTGATGACGATTGATATTATGAGTTTATGGTTTTTGATGTACCGAAGGTAGTTCGGAGTCCCGGATGAGATCACGGACATGACAAGGAGTCTCGGAATGTCCGAGACGTAAAGATTGATATATTGGGCGACTATATTCGGACAACGGAAGTGTTCCGTAAAGTTTCGGAATTTACCGGAGTACCGGGGGGGTTACCAGAACCCCTGGGGAAGCTATGGGCCTTAATGGGCCATAGGAGAAAGAGGGAAGGAGGGCGAGGGCTGGGCCGCGTGCCCCCCACCCCTTGGTCCGAATTGGACAAGGAGGGAGGGGGGGCCGGCGCTGATGGGCCTCGAACCCCTCGTTGGTTACCCCAAGTGGAAGGTGTAAGATGCAGTATTGTAGAAGTGTTTTCCCTTAGCAAAGATGCCAAGGATTGAATCCCCAGAGACTCCTAGGTTCAACAGGTAGGTGTCAACTGCTACGGCGCCAGATTAGTAGCAATCAACGTGGACCTGCACACAGATACAAATAACTTTGCTCCCAACGAGTACAGAGAGGTTGTCAATCCCTCCGGCCTTGTAGTTCACAAAGGATTAAAAGCAATGATAGTAGTGATAGATAGTGTTTTGCAATAGTAAATAATAACGGAAAGTAAATAGTGGATGTGATCAATGATGGTAATATGGACCGGAGTCTCATGATGTTCACTAGTGATGTCTCTCTCCCAAAAGACGATAAAACAGCTATGTGAGGTAGACAAATTACAGCTGGGCAATTGACAGGACCACGAACGCAAACCAATGCTGACTACATTGCAAGAAAGGTTGAGGTTCAAAGCATGGGCGGTACGCCAAAGTAAGTAGACCGAAATCCATCAATATCTACTACTAATCATCCACCTTGAGATATCTATCCAGAACATCTCGCTGGTATTAAGTAGCGAGTCCCACCCATAGTGTAAACTCAATGCAACAGACAACTGCATTAAAAGAACTTTGCGTAAAGTAAACAATCCTTGCACCCGTGGGCACAAGCACCGTTGTTTTCCCCCTTGTGGCAATAGCACATCCCCTAGACTCATGTTTCTGTCACTCAAGCTAGTCATCGAGGGGCATGAACCCACAATCGAGCATAACGTTCCCTCTTGGAGTCACTACCTACTACTCGGCCAAAGCAGTAAATAACAACAACAAGAATTACTTATGAACAAAAATATAAAAGAGGTGAATCAAATATATTACTCAAGATCAATCTGAACATAATCTCATAATCCATCGGATCCCAGCAAACTCAACATAGCAACAACATAAGGATTACATAGGTGCCTCGATCATGTATGGCAGCTCACGAGGACTAATTAGTGAAGCACAAGAACGGGAGGAGAACATCACATAGCTACCGGTCATGGACTCATGGTCCAAGGGAGACTACTCACGAGTCATTCGGGAGGCGTCCATGGTGGTGGAGAAGCTCCCGGTGGTGATCCTCCCCTCCGGCAGGGTGCCGGGAAGAGTTCTCCTGGTGCTCCCGATCTTGGAAGCGGCGGCGGCGGCGGAACAGAGATGGGATCGCGAAAAGAGTTCCTGTTCTGAGGGTTTCGGAGGACCCTTTAAATATATGCCAAAGGAGGGCATCGGGGGAGCTTCAGGGGGCCCAGGCGCCCCCCCAACGCGGCCCGGGGGGGGGGGGGCGCCACCAGGGCGCCTGGAGCCCTGGTGCCCCCCCCAGGCTGCCCTTCGGACGCAGTGTTGTTTCCGGAACGCTGATTTTTTATATAATTTTTCTGGGCAGTTCTCGAAACGTGAAAACCTGAAATACAAAAACAGCCGAAAACAGAAACTGGCACTGGGGTGCACTGGATTAGTAAGTTAGTCCAAATATGATCAAAAGTGTATGGAAGTGTATGAATATCATAGCAATATCACCCAAAAGTGGCATGGAGCAAGCAGAAATTATAGATACGTTTTGGACGTATCAACATCCCCAAGCTTAATTCCTGCTCGTCCTCGAGTAGGTAAATGATAACAAGAATAATTTCTGTGGTGACATGCTATTAACCATATAGGACTTTTTATAGTCATATGACAAAAGCTTACTGAGACAATGATTCTAAAGTAGTTAAGTTGCCTCATGAGAAAATCACAAATGACTGAAAGTTTTACAATATGAAACTGAAACAACAAAAAGATTTGCAATGAACATGATGTGCAAATATGATAAAGTGATATCTATCTTGCCCCCTTTAGTGATGCAAAACAAAAATGCAGGGGCACCTTCAAGGTTTAAGTGATGACTAGATACAATGATTTCAGAATAAACGATATCACAATCATGCAAAAGACAATGCTACTTTGGGACAATGCACATTACACTCAGAATGACAATCATGCTGTCAGTAGTTGGTGCTTGAAGTGCTAGAGCTTTTTATTTTGAAAACATAAAAGCAATTTTGTCAACGGTAGTAGTACTTCATATGTGTCATGCATAAGACATCCTATAAGTTGCAAGCCTCATGCATCGAATACCAATAGTGCTCGCACCTTGTCCTAATTAGCTCGGATCTCCATGGGTTATCATTGCATTACATATGTTTCAACCAAGTGTCACAAAGGGGTACCTCTATGCCACCTGTACAAAGGTCCAAGGAGATAAATCGCATTTGATTTCTCGTTTTTGATAGATCTCAACTTGAGGACATCCATACCGGGACAACATAGAAAATAGATGATGGACTCCTCTTAAATGCATAAGCATATTCTCATAAGAGATTGAGGATTAAGGTCCAAGCTAAAACTTCCACCATGATACATGGCTTTGGTTGGCGGCCCAATGTTCTTCTCTAACAATATGCATAGTCATTCAACCCACGGTGAATCACCCTTACTTCAGACAAGACGAACATGCATAGCAACTCACATGATATTCAACAAAAGTGTGACAGTTGATGGCGTCCCCAAAAACATGGTTACCGCTCAGCAAGCAACTTATAAGAAATAAGATACATAAGCAACATATTCTTTACCACAATAGTTTTAAAGCTACTTTCCCATGAGCTATGTATTGCAAGTTAGTTCGCTTAGTACAGGTGTAGGTTAGCAAAAGACTGGGAGCGACCAACTAAGAGAGCAATGACGGTCATAATCATGCAGAGCGACAAAGCAATATTGAATCAGGCATGGTAGTTATATCGCTACTCAGAAATAAAAGATCATCAAGGCTTGACAGACTTTCTTTATAGTCTTAAATATGCGTGAGCATACGCCAAGTCAATCAAAATAAATTCTCGAAGGAAGATATTACTAAACCATACCACATCATAGGCAAACAAATCACGTTGGTACTCCAATAACACATTGGGAACCCCCCCCCCCAGCTATTTGAGATTAACCATAAGAAAGCCTGAACTACTAAGCACCATCATGCAAGTAGCATCTTTATCATAGACATATTAACCAATGCAACGGAAGCAAACTCTCTTAATAAGGTGAGCATGATAATTAAAGAGAGTTCAAGCAACCAACTAAACAAAAGCTCTTTGAAAAGATAAGCATGAATACTAAGAGCAGAGCATGATATTAGCTATTAAAAGGACAAAGAACACACGGAGCAAAGATAGACATGAAAATTCTATGTTATGTTCTAGGTAAAAGTGGAGCGTGTTTCTCTCCCACATAAAGAATGCTGAGTTCCGACTCGTTATGAAAAACTAAAAAGAAAACTAAAAGCAAGACGCTCCAAGCATAGCACATAACACATGAAGTGATAAAAATATAGTGGAACGAAAGACGAACTGATAATGTTGATGGAGAAGGGGATGCACGGGGGCATCCCCAAGCTTAGACGCTTGAGTCTCCTTGAATATTTCTTGGGGGTGCACGGGGGCATCCCCAAGCTTGAGCGCTTGACACTCCTGAATCTTTTTTATCATCTTCCCTCGCACACTTGAAAACTCCCTTCATACATAACTCATCATAATCTGATTAGGAAGGTTAGTACCCTTAATAAAATAATTATACCTTGCTGGAAATAGAGATATTCTTGAAGTTCTACTGTTTCTCAAGATTGCCAAAAGGTTTTTGCAAAGAAAAAGCAAGTTCTTGACTTGCAAAGTGAAGGAAAGGCAAAGCAGGACAAAATCTGTGAAAAACAGAACAGCAGGTAGTAATTGATCTGTTCGGGATACTTCTGCAACTCAAGTCAAAAACTCAGAACAGACGCACGAAAGACAATTATATAGAGAACGCTGTCGAAAACATTCAGACCAAAAAGATGATATGATGATTTTATACGAATTTTTCTATATAAGGACAGAATCTGTTTCCTGGACAGCACCTCACAACTTTTGAACTTTCTAGCAATCAGAGGCTATACTTGGCACAAATATGAAAAGCAAAGATACAATGATGATGCTACAGCAGTAAACAACATCAAGACACAACAAAAGCAAAAAAAATTATTCATTGGGCTGCCTCCCAAAAGCGCTTTCTTTTATGCCTTTAAGCTAGGCATAATGCATAGATCAAGTTTTGTCAAGAGTAAAAGAATAACTAGCCCGTACAACGGACTCAAAAGGTAACTTGATCTTCTTTCGAGGGAATTGTTCCATCCCTTTCTTGAGAGGAAACTGAAATTTTATATTACCCTCTTTCATGTCAATGACAGCACCAACGGTGCGCAAAAAGGGACGTCCCAAAATAATTGGACAAGAAGGATCACATTCAATATCCATAATAGTGAAATCAACGGGAACATAATTATCATTGACAACAATAAGAACATCGTCGATCCTCCCCAAAGGTTTCTTTATGGAAGAATCAACGAGACGAACACCAAAAGAACAAGAATCATAAGGTTTCAATTTAAGCATATCATATATCCTTTTGGGCATAACAGAGGTACTAGCACCAACATCACATAATGCATAACAAGAGAAGTCATTCAAATTAATTTTTATCATAGGATCCCAACCATCTTCTAGCTTTCTAGGTATGGAGGCTTCTACTCTAAGTTTCTCCTCCCTAGCTTTGATAAGAGCATTAGTGATATGCTCTGTGAAGGCAATGTTAAGCGTGCTAGTGCGGGGATTTCTAGACATCTTGTGAAGGAAATCAATAACTTCGGTAAGAGTGCAATTATCAAAATCAAGGTCACGAGCATCAAGTAAAGTGGTAGTGGTGTCCTTTAGGTTCACTTGTTTGGTAGTTTCTATAGTCATAGCATCACCATTAATAGGTCCATTGGGACCAGGAGTACATTGGGTGCTAAGAGTGTGAACATCCTCAATAACTTGGATAGTAGCTACAGTGTGGTGGGTAGGAAGGCTCTTAATTCTTTCCTCTTCCTCCCTTTCTCTAGCCCATCTTTCTTTAAGTTTAGCCATCATCCTAATATTTTCATTAATTTGCACTTGAGTAGCATTAATAGGGATGACTCCCCTCTCCTTAAGAGGAGAAGTTTCAATTTTTAGCAATTTTAACTCATTGGCTAAGTGGTCTACCTTAAAAGAAAGATCATCTAGTTTATGTAGTTTCTCTTCTACATTCTTATTAAAGGCTTTTTGGGTAGTGATGAAATCTCTAAGCATGGTCTCTAGTTCAGTATTGGAGTTCTTGGTACTAGGATAAGCATTGTTGTTCCCATAAGAATTAGAGGGGAACGGTCTAGGATTGCTACCAAAATTACTCCTATAAGCATTGTTGTTAAAATTGTTTCTAGAGATAAAATTCACATCTACTTGTTCTTGAGCAATCAAAGAATTTAAAGGAACATCACGAGGATCAACAGTAGATTGCTTCGAAAGTAGAGACATGATCAAGTCAACTTTTTCATTAAGGGAGGAAATCTCCTTGACAGAGTTTACCTTCCTACCTGTTGGAGCGCGTTCGGTATGCCATTGGGAATAGTTGGTCATCATCTCATCGAGAAGCTTCGTGGCAGCACCAAGTGTAGTTGACATAAAAGTTCCTCCCGTGGCTGAATCTAACAAGTTCCGCGAGGTAAAGTTCAAGCCTGCATAAAAAGTTTGGATAACCATCCAAGTAGTCAAACCGTGAGTAGGGCAGTTCTTGATAAGAGATTTCATACGTTCCCAAGCTTGGGCAACGTGTTCATTATCCAATTGTTTAAAATTCATTATGTTACTTCTAAGTTGGATAATTTTAGCAGGTGGATAGTATTTTCCAATAAAAGCATCTTTGCACTTGTCCCATGAATCTATGCTATTTCTAGGCAAAGACTGAAACCAAATTTTAGCTCCTCCTCTCAAGGAGAAAGGAAAAAGCTTAAGCTTAACAATATTACCATCTATTTCTTGGTACTTTTGCATATCACAAAGTTCAACAAAGTTGTTCAAGTGTAAAGCAGCATCATCTCCAGCACCGGAGAATTGTTCTCTCATGACTAAGTTCAGTAAAGCAGGTTTAATTTCATATGAAGGTGCTGAAGTGGCAGGTGTAGTGATAGGTGTGCTGATAAAGTCATCGTTGTTGTGACTAGTGAAGTCACACAACTTGGTGTTCTTGGTGGAACCCATAGTAGCAAGCAAGCAAGATAACTACTTTTGTGATTTTTGATAAGAGATACTAAAGCAAAAACTGAAAGGTAAACTAACAAGACTAAAAAGCAAAGGTAAAAGATAGCATGCAACTCCCCTATCCTGAAGAGTGGAGTCCCCGGCAACGGCGCCAGAAAATACTCCTTGATGGGCCTCGAACCCCTCGTTGGTTACCCCAAGTGGAAGGTGTAAGATGCAGTATTGTAGAAGTGTTTTCCCTTAGCAAAGATGCCAAGGATCGAATCCCCAGAGACTCCTAGGTTCAACAGGTAGGTGTCAACTGCTACGGCGCCAGATTAGTAGCAATCAACATGGACCTGCACACAGATACAAATAACTTTGCTCCCAACGAGTACAGAGAGGTTGTCAATCCCTCCGGCCTTGTAGTTCACAAAGGATTAAAAGCAATGATAGTAGTGATAGATAGTGTTTTGCAATAGTAAATAATAACGGAAAGTAAATAGTGGATGTGATCAATGATGGTAATATGGACGAGAGTCTCATGATGTTCACTAGTGATGTCTCTCTCCCAAAAGACGATAAAACAGCTATGTGAGGTAGACAAATTACAGCTGGGCAATTGACAGGACCACGAACGCAAACCAATGCTGACTACATTGCAAGAAAGGTTGAGGTTCAAAGCATGGGCAGTACGCCGAAGTAAGTAGACCGAAATCCATCAATATCTACTACTAATCATCCACCTTGAGATATCTATCCTGAACATCTCGCTGGTATTAAGTTGCGAGTCCCACCCATAGTGTAAACTCAATGCAACAGACAACTGCATTAAAAGAACTTTGCGTAAAGTAAACAATCCTTGCACCCACGGGCACAAGCACCGTTGTTTTCCCCCTTGCGGCAACAGCACATCCCCTAGACTCATGTTTCTGTCACTCAAGCTAGTCATCGAGGGGCATGAACCCACAATCGAGCATAACGTTCCCTCTTGGAGTCACTACCTACTACTCGGCCAAAGCAGTAAATAACAACGGAGAACATGCAAGAATTACTTATGAACAAAAATATAAAAGAGGTGAATCAAATATATTACTCAAGATCAATCTGAACATAATCTCATAATCCATCGGATCCCAGCAAACTCAACATAGCAACAGCATAAGGATTACATAGGTGCCTCGATCATGTAGGGCAGCTCACGAGGACTAATTAGTGAAGCACAAGAATGGGAGGAGAACATCACATAGCTACTGGTCATGGACTCATGGTCCAAGGGAGACTACTCACGAGTCATCCGGGAGGCGTCCATGGTGGTGGAGAAGCTCCCGGTGGTGATCCTCCCCTCCGGCAGGGTGCCGGGAAGAGTTCTCCTAGTGCTCCCGATCTTGGAAGCGGCGGCGGCGGCGGAACAGAGATGGGATCGCAAAAAGAGTTCCTCTGAGGGTTTCGGAGGACCCTTTAAATATATGCCAAAGGAGGGCATCGGGGGAGCTTCGGGGGGCCCAGGCGCCCCACCGGCGCGGCCCGGGGGGGGGGGCACCGCTAGGGCGCCTGGAGCCCTGGTGGCCCCCCCAGGCTGCCCTTCGGACGCAGTGTTGTTTCCGGAACGCTGATTTTTTATATAATTTTTCTGGATTTTTCTGGGTAGTTCTCGAAACGTGAAAACCTAAAATACAAAAACAGCTGAAAACAGAAACTGGCACTGGGGTGCACTGGATTAGTAAGTTAGTCCAAATATGATCAAAAGTGTATGGAAGTGTATGAATATCATAGCAATATCACCCAAAAGTGGCATGGAGCAAGCATAAATTATAGATACATTTTGGACGTATCAGGCGCCCCTTTCCTTCTCCTTCTCCCTCTCCTTCCTTTCCCCCTTCTCCCTTTTGGTAGTTCCTACTAGGAATAGGATTGCAATCCTATTCCTAGTAGGATTGCACCTCCTAGGCACGCCACAAGGGGCCGGCCGGCCTCCCCCCTTGCTCCTTTATATACGGGGGCAGGGGGGCACCCAAAGACACACAAGTTGAATTGTTTTAGCCGTGTGTGGTGCCCCCCTCCACAGAAACACACCTCGGTCATACCGTTGCGGTGCTTAGGCGAAGCCCTGCGCTGGTAGATACATCTTATCCGTCACCACGCCGTCGTGCTGACGAAACTCTCCCGTGAAGCTCAACTGGATCAAGAGCTCGTGGGACGTCGTCAAGCTGAACGTGTGCTGAACGCGGTGGTGCCGTACGTTCAGTGCTTGATCGGTTGGATCGCGAAGAAGTTCGACTACATCAATCGCGTCACTTGACGCTTCCGCTCCCGGTCTACGAGGGTACGTAGACACACTCTCCCCTCTCATTGCTATGCATCTAGTAGATAGATCTTGCGTGATCGTAGGAAAATTTTAAAATACTACGTTCCCCAACAGTGGCATCATGAGCCGGGTCTATGCGTAGATGATATGCACGAGTAGAACACAATGAGTTGTGGGCGATACTAGTCATAATGCTTACCAGCATGTCATACTTTGCTTCGGCGGTATTGTGAGATGAAGCGGCCCGGACCGACATTACGCGTACGCTTACGCGAGACTGGTTTCACCGTTATGAGCACTCGTTGCTTAAAGGTGACTGGCGGGTGTCTGTCTCTCTCACTTTAGCTGAATCAAGTGTGGCTACGCCCGGTCCTTGTGAAGGTTAAAACAACACGTACTTGACGAAACATTGTTGTGGTTTTTGTATGCGTAGGTAAGAACGGTTCTTGCTAAGCCCGTAGCAGCCACGTAAAACTTGCAACAACAAAGTAGAGGACGTCTAACTTGTTTTTGCAGGGCATGTTGTGATGTGATATGGTCAAGACATGATGAGATATACGGTTTTGTACGAGATGATCATGTTTTGTAAAGTTATCGGCAACTGGCAGGAGCCATATGGTTGTCGCTTTATTGTATGAAATGCAATCGCCATGTAATTGCTTTACTTTATCACTAAGTGGTAGCGATAGTCGTAGAAGCAATAGTTGGCGAGACAACAACGATGCTACGATGGAGATCAGGGTGTCGCGCCGGTGACGAAGGTGATCATGACGGTGCTTTGGAGATGGAGATCAAAAGCACAAGATGATGATGGCCATATCATGTCACATATTTTGATTGCATGTGATGTTTATCTTATTATGCTTCTTATTTTGCTTAGAACGACGGTAGCATTATAAGATGATCCCTTACTAAATTTCAAGGTATAAGTGTTCTCCCTGAGTATGCACCGTTGCGAAAGTTCTTCGTGCTGCGACACCACGTGATGATCGGGTGTGATAGGCTCTACGTTCAAATACAATGGGTGTAAGACAGTTTTGCACACGCAGAATACTCGGGTTAAACTTGACGAGCCTAGCATATGCAGATATGGCCTCGGAACACTGGAGACCGAAAGGTCGAGCATGAATCATATAGTAGATATGATCAACATAAAGATGTTCACCATTGAAACTACTCCATCTCACGTGATGATCGGACATGGTTTAGTTGATTTGGATCACGTGATCATTTAGATGACTAGAGGGATGTCTATCTAAGTGGGAGTTCTTAAGTAATATGATTAAATTGAACTTTAATTTATCATGAACTTAGTCCTAGTAGTATTAGCATATCTATGTTGTAGATCAATAGCTCACGATGTTGCTCCCCGTTTATTTTTTATATGTTCCTAGAGAAAACTAAGTTGAAAGATGTTAGTAGCAATGATGCGGAATCGTTCCGTGATCTGAGGATTATCCTCATCGCTGCACAGAAGAATTATGTCCTTGATGCACCGCTAGGTGACAGACCTATTGCAGGAGCAGATGTAGACGTTATGAACGTTTTTGACAAAAGCTCGGTATGATGACTACTTGATAGTTTAAGTGCACCATGCTTTACGGCTTAGAACCGGGACTTCAAAAACGTTTTGAAACGCCACAGAGCATATGAGATGTTCCAAGAGTTGAAATTAGTATTTTCATACTCATGCCTGTGTTGAGAGGTATGAGACCTCTGACAGTACTCTGCCTACAAGATGGAGGAGAATAGCTCAACCGGTGAGCATGTGCTCAGATTGTCTGGGTACTACAATTGCTTGAATCAAGTGGGAGTTTATCTTCCAGATAAGATAGTAATTGACAAAGTTCTCTAGTCACTATCACCAAGTTAGTAGAACTCTATGATGAACTATAATATGCAAGGGATGACAAAAGTAATTCCCGAGCTCTTCGCGATGCTGAAATCGGCGAAGGTAGAAATCAAGAAAGAGCATCAAGTGTTGATGGTTAACAAGACCACTTGTTTCAAGTAAAGGGCAAAGGGATAGATAGGGAACTTCAAGAAGAATGACAAGCAAGTTGTCACTCCCGTGAAGAAACCCAAAATTCAAGCCTGAAAATAAGTGCTTCTACTGCAAAGGAAATGGTCACTCGAAGTGGAACTGCCCTAGATACTTAGCAGATAAGAAGGATGGCAAAGTGAACAAAGGTATATTTTGATATACAGATTATTAATGTGTGTTTTACTAGTGTTCATAGCAACCCCTAGGTATTTGATACCAGTTTAGTTGCTAATATTAGTAACTTGAAACGAGAGATACAGAATGAACAGAGACTAGTTAAAGGTGAAGTGACGATGTGTGTTGGAAGTGGTTCCAAGATTGATATGATCATCATCGAACACTCTTTATACTTTCGGGATTAGTGTAAAACCTAAATAAATGTTATTTGGCATTTGCGTTGAGCATGAATATGATTTGATCATATTTGTTGCAATACGGTTATTCATTTAAAGTCATGGAATAATTGTTATTCTGTTTACATGAATAAAACCTTCGATGGTCATACACCCAATGAAAATAGTTTGTTGGATCTCGATCGTAGTGATACACATATTCATAATATTGAAGCCAAAAGATGCAAGGTTAATAATGATAGTGCAACTTATTTGTGGCACTGCCGTTTAGGTCATAATGGTGTAAAGCGCATGAAGAAACTCCATAGTGATGGACTTTTGGAATCACTTGATTATGAATCACTTGGTGCTTGCGAACCATGCCTCATGGGCAAGATGACTAAAACTCCGTTCTCCGAAACAATGGAGTGAGAAATTGACTAGTTGGAAATCATACATACTGATGTATGCAGACCAATGAGTGTTGAGGCTCGCGGCGGGTATCATTATTATTTTTATCTTCACAGATGATTTGAGCAGATATAGGGATATCTACTTAATGAAACACAAGTCTGAAACATTTGAAAGGTTCAAAGAAATTTCAGAGTGAAGTAGAGAATCATCGTAACAAGAAAATAAAAGTTTCCACGATCTGATCGCGGAGGCAAATATTTGAAGTTATGAGTTTGGCCTTCATTTAAAACAATGTGGAATAGTTTCACAACTCACGCCACCCGGAACACCACAGCGTAATGGTGTGTCCAAACGTCATAATCGTACTTTATTAGATATGTTGTGATCTATGATGTCTCTTACCGATTTACCACTATAGTTTCGGGTTATGCATTAGAGACAGCTGCATTCACGTTAAATAGGGCACCATCTAAATCCGTTGAGATGACGCCGTATGAACTATGGTTTGGCAAGAAACCAAAGTTGTTGTTTCTTAAAGTTTGGGGCTGCGATGCTTATGTGAAAAAGCTTCAACCTGATAAGCTCGAACCCAAGTCGGAGAAATGTGTCTTCATAGGATACCGAAAGGAGACTACCGGGTACACCTTCTATCACAGATCCGAAGGCAAGATATTCGTTGCTAAGAATGGATCCTTTCTAGAGAAGGAGTTTCTCTCGAAAGAAGTGAGTGGGAGGAAAGTGGAACTTGATGAGGTAATTGTACCTTCTCCCGAATTGGATAGTAGTACATCACAAAAACTAGTTCTAGTGATTCCTGCACCATTTAGTGAGGAAGCTAATGATGATGATCATGAAACTTCAGATCAAGTTTCTGCTGAACTTCGTAGGTCAACCAGAGTTCGTTCCGCACCAGAGTGGTACAGCAACCTAGTTCTGGAAGTCATGTTACTAGACCATGATGAACCTACGAACTATGAGGAAGCAATGATGAGCCCAGATTCCGCAAAATGGCTTGAGGCCATGAAATCTGAGATGGGATCCATGTATGAGAACAAAGTGTGGACTTTGGTTGAGTTGCCCGATGATCGGCAAGCCATCGAAAATAAATGGATCTTCAAGAGGAAGACCAACGCTGACGGTAATGTTACTGTTTACAAAGCTCGACTTGTTGCGAAAGGTTTTCGACAAGTTCAAGGAGTTGACTACGATGAAACTTTCTCACCCGTAGCGATGCTTAAGTCTGTCCGAATCATGTTAGCAATTGCCGCATTTTATGAAATCTGGCAAATGGATAACAAAACTGCATTCTTTAATGGATTTATTAAAGAAGACTTGTATATGATGCAACCAGAAGGTTTTTTTCAATCCTAAAGGTGCTAACAAAATGTGCAAGCTCCAGCGATCCATCTATGGACTGGTGCAAACATATCGGAGTTGGAATATACGCTTTGATAAGTTGATCAAAGCATATATATTTATACAGACTTGCGGTGAAGCATGTATTTACAAGAAGTGTTGGAAAGGAGTTTTTCAAAGAAAGACCTCGGTAAAGCTGCTTACATATTGAGCCTCGAGATCTATAGAGATAGATTGAGACGCTTGATAAGTTTTCTCAATAAGTACATACCTTGACAAGGTTTTGAAGAATTTCAAAAAGGATCAGTCAGAGAAGGAGTTCTTGCCTGAGTTGTAAGGTATGAAGTTGAGTAACACTCAAAGCCCGACCTCGGCAGAATATAGAGAAATAATGAAAGTCATTCTCTATGCCTCAGCCATAGGTTCTATAAAGTATGCCATGCTGTGTACCAAACCTGTTGTGTACCTTACCATGAGTTTGGCAAGGAGGTACAAAAGTGATCCAGGAGAAGATCACTGGACAGCGGTCAAAATTATCCTTAGTTACTGCATGACTAAGGAAATGTTTTCTCGATTATGGAGGTGATAAAGAGTTCGTCGTAAAGAGTTACACCGATGCAAGCTTTACACTATTCCAGATGACTCTAAGTATCAATCTGGATGCATATTGGAAGTGGGAGCAATTAGCTAAAGTAGCTCCATGCAGAGCATTGTAGACATAAAAATTTGCAAAATACATACGGATCTGAATGTAACAGACCCGCTGACTAAACTTCTCTCACAAAGCAAAACATGATCACACCTTAGTACTCTTTGGGTGTTAATCACATGGCGATGTGAACTAGATTGTTGACTCTAGTAAACCCTTTGGGTATTGGTCACATGGCGATGAGAACTATGGGTGTTAGTCACATGGTGATGTGAACTATTGGTGTTGATCACATGGTGATGTGATCTCGATTATTGACTCTAGTGCAAGTGGGAGACTGAAGGAAATATGCCCTAGAGGCAATAATAAAGTTATTATTTATTTCCTTATATCATGATAAATGTTTATTATTCATGCTAGAATTGTATTAACCGGAAACTTAGTACATGTGTGAATACATAGACAAAACAGAGTGTCCCTAGTATGCCTCTACTAGACTAGCTCATTGATCAAAGATGGCTATGTTTCCTAGCCATAGACATGAGTTGTCATTTGATCAACGGGATCACATCATTAGAAGAATGATGTGATGGACTAGACCCATTCGTTAGCTTAGCACTATGATCGTGTAGTTTTACTGCTATTGCTTTCTTCATGACTTATACATGTTCCTACGACTATGAGATTATGCAACTCCCGAATACCATAAGAACACCTTGTGTGCTGTCAAACGTCACAACGTAACTGGGTGATCATAAAGATGCTCTACAGGTGTCTCCGAAAGTGTTCGTGGTGTTGGCATAGATCAAGACTAGGATTTGTCACTCCGAGTGTCGGAGAGGTATCTCTGGGCCCTCTCGGTAATGCACATCATAATAAGCCTTGCAAGCAAAAGACTAATGAGTTAGTCACGAGATGATGTATTACGGAACGAGTAAAGAGACTTACCGGTAACGAGATTGAACTAGGTATAGAGATACCGACGATCGAATCTCGGGCAAGTAACATACCGATGACAAAAGGAACAACGTATGTTGTTATGCGGTTTGACCGATAAAGATCTTCGTAGAATATGTAGGAGCCAATATGAGCATCCAGGTTCCGCTATTGGTTATTGACCGGAGATGAGTCTCGGTCATGTCTACATAGTTCTCGAACCCGTAGGGTTCGCACGCTTTACGTTTGATGACGATCGATATTATGAGTTTATGGTTTTTGATGTACCGAAGGTGGTTCGGAGTCCCGGATGAGATCACGGACATGACGAGGAGTCTCGGAATGTCCGAGACGTAAAGATTGATATATTGGACGACTATATTCGGACAACGGAAGTGTTCCGTAAAGTTTCGGAATTTAGCGGAGTACCGGGGGGGTTACCAGAACCCCTGGGGAAGCTATGGGCCTTAATGGGCAGTAGGAGAAAGAGGGAAGGAGGGCGAGGGCTGGGCCGCGCGCCCCCCACCCCTTGGTCCGAATTGTACAAGGAGGGAGGGGGGGCCGGCGCCCCTTTCCTTCTCCTTCTCCCTCTCCTTCCTTTTCCCCTTCTCCCTTTTGGTAGTTCCTACTAGGAATAGGATTGCAATCCTATTCCTAGTAGGATTGCACCTCCTAGGCGCGCCACAAGGGGCCGGCCGGCCTCCCCCCTTGCTCCTTTATATACGGGGGCAGGGGGCACCCAAAGACACACAAGTTGAATTGTTTTAGCCGTGCGCGGTGCCCCCCCACCACAGAAACACACCTCGGTCATACCGTTGCAGTGCTTAGGCGAAGCCCTGCGCCGGTAGATACATCATATCCGTCACCACGCCGTCGTGCTGACGAAACTCTCCCGTGAAGCTCAACTGGATCAAGAGCTCGTGGGACGTCATCAAGCTGAACGTGTGCTGAACGCGGAGGTGCCGTACGTTCGGTGCTTGATTGGTTGGATCGCGAAGAAGTTCGACTACATCAACCGCGTCACTTGACGCTTCCGCTCCCAGTCTACGAGGGTACGTAGACACACTCTCCCCTCTCGTTGCTATGCATTTAGTAGATAGATCTTGCGTGATCGTAGGAAAATTTTAAAATACTACGTTCCCCAACAGATCTCGCCAAGCCAGAGCAGGCCGACATGGCGGCCACGCGCAGCCCTTCGCGCCAGCAGCCGCCCTCGCAGCCCTCACGCTGCTCCCGCGCCCCTCTCGCTCCATCCGACTACCGTCGAGCCCCCCAACCCATGCCCATGACGCCAGATCCGAGCCACTGAGACGCCATGGCTAAACCACCATCGAGCACCGCCAGATCCGGTCGCTGCGCTGCCCCAACAACCACAGGAGTCGGCACACCACTGCCAGGTCCTGGGGCCGCCGCCGCCTGGGCGCCTCGTCCATGGCCGCCGCGCCGCGCCGAAAGGAGATCTCCCATGCGAGAGGAGAGGGCCTGCCGACATTGCCCAGCGACAGTGAGGGGAGCGGTTGGAGTAGGGGTGGTGGTGGCGGCGGCGCAGGGTTCACCCGAGCCGCTCCCCTGGAAGCAACGCGACGCGGGTCAAACAATAGTTGCTTCTAAAATCGCAAAAAGTTAATTCATGGTAGCTAGGATTCGACCAGGCCACTAGCAATTAACGCGCGCTCGCTGCTAGCCATTATGTCCGAATATATCTGGTGACAAATTTATATCGCAGAAGTTAAAAACCAACAGCAGTAGCAGAGTTAAGACTATTTCAAAGAATCCCGAACAATATTCCAAAATTTGAGTTATCTATGAAATGGCAAACACATTTTGAAATTACCGAACTTTTTTCGTGAACATGGACATTTTTTCGAATTTGTGAACAAAATTTCAAAATGGGAACAATTTTCAAAATGACGAACATATTTTGAATTTTTAGAACCAATTTCGAAATGGAGAACAATTATCACAATCCAAACGAATTTGAACCGCGAACAATTTTTTACTACATGAAATAAAATTTGAAAACAAGAACATTTTTTGAAATTTGAATATTTTTTTCTAAAACAGGAACAATTATTGAAATACCGGTCACTATTTGAAATGTTTTGATATTCTTTTGCAAAAAAAATCTGAACATTTTTTTAAATGCAAACAATTTTGGAATTTACGATTTTTTTTAAAACATGACCCTTTAAAAAATGAAAGTTTTTCAAAAGCACAAACATTTTTTAAGTTTCCGAATAATATTCATAATATGATTTCAAAATTTAATAAAACTTACAAACAGAAAAGGAAAATAAAATAAAAGTAAAGAAGAAAAAAGAAGAAAAAAAAGGAGAAAACGAAAAAGGAAAGACCAAAAAGAAACAGTAAAACTGGTTTAAGGAACCTTCTAGAAGGTTCCCAAGTCTAGAAAAAACCAGCTGGGAAACTCTATAAGTTCCCCAAAACCGAAAACGCTGCAACACGTTAATGGGCTGGCCCAAGTCAGCGCTCGATCGCCATGTCTGTGTGTTCGACGCTGAATGCGTCAAATAGCATATATCTATTTGGATCCCTTGCCGACGGACACTAGCCGATTTGGCTCTCTCGCTCGAGAGAAGAAAAAGTTGGAAATGCTGGTAACAAGGCAAGCTAGGCAAGAGAGTGAATTTTTGGAACATGGGTGCATTGGAGGACTTATTTTAAATAGTTAAAAAAAATCACATTTAGAATTTCAAAAAATCCCGATAAGAATTCTACAAGATCATATGGATTGATATTACACATGTCTACGGTTTGGTGAGGAAACAAGTAAACACGTGAGCTATACAAAATCAACAAAATGACCATTTCTGAATAGTGAATAATACATGAACTGTTCATCTTTCGAAAATCACGGTTTTGTCAGTTGTGTGCAACTCACATGGTTACTTATCTCATCATCAAAACTTGCGCATGTGAAACATACATCCATATGAACATGTGGAATTATTTTTGGATTTTTTGAAACTTTAAGTATACTTATCTCATCATCAAAACTGATTGTCACACTATTCAAAATATAGTGCTCCAGATCCTAAAATAAAAATAAAAAAAAGGGCTCCAATGCATCAGTCCACCAAAGTGACTTTTTGAGCTAAGCAAGGAGAGCTCCTATGTGACGCTCTCTGCGTCAAGCAGTCGAGCGATCGCATAGGGGATCGAGAGACTGGGCCGGCCCATCTATCTCGCCAACAGTAGCTCACGCTGGAATAAAAAAAGCTCTCTGGGTCAAGCAGTAAGATGCGTTGCCAAGAATCGAATAGACCTGCTGCTTCCGAGCATATGATTCGAACCAGTTGAGCTAGCTTACTTTCTTGATCACACAACATTGCGCAACCTTAAGAAAACTCAAACGCCGATCCGAATATCTTTCAAAAATTCGAACAGAAAACATTTCTTTTTCAAAAACATAACGTGAATGTTTTATCAAACGCGAACCTTATTTTTTTCCACAAATTTTGAGAAATTTCGAACATTTTTTGACACACAAACGAATTTTGGAGACGCGAACATATTTATTAGAACGGAAACATTTTTAGACTAACCAAAAAAACTGAACAGGAACAATTTTTCAAATTTGAAAACAAACTTTGGTAACACAAACAACTTTTGCAGGCGAACATTTTCTGAAACTCCAGAACAAAATTTGAAAAATGAAATTTTTTAAAATTTTCCAGACAATTTTGGAAACTCCAAACAAAACTTGTAAATAAGAACATTTTTTGAAATTTGCGAGCAAATTTTGGAACGGGAACATTTTTTCAAGCTCCCAAACAAATTTATGCAATTTACGAACATTTTTTAATTTGTGAACAAAATTTGAAAACATGAACATTTTATAAATTTTTGAACAAATTTGGAAAGCTGGAACAGTTTTTGAAATTCCTAATTTTTTTTCGAATACAAACAAAATTTGAAAACATGGACAATTTTGAAAAATAGGAACATTTATTGAAACTCACGAACAAAATTTGAAAAACGAACATTTTTCTTAAATTTGCGAACAAATTTTGCAAAGTTGTGAAATTTTGAAAGAAAAGCATATAGAACAGAAACAGAAACTAAAAAAAAAAGAAGAAAAGAAACAGAAAAGGAAAAAACGAAATAAAAAAACAATAGAAAGCCGAAAAGAACCACAAAAAAACGATACAGAAAAAAATCCCGGTTCAGCAAAACCGGTTGGACGCAAGTATAAGTGGGCCGGCCCATGTCGGTCGCTCGCGGCGCTCCTCTGTGCGATCCCTCGACAGTTCGCCGCACAGAGCGGCGAATAGGATTTTCCCTAAGCAAGCGCTCCCCTTGACCCGTCGTCACCTCCACCTCTGCACACGCGCAGTCTCTCACCGACCGCATCTCCGGCCACCGCTACTCCTTCCCTCTCCTGTGATGGCGCCGCGCGCCGGCGGTCAGACCTACGGCTTCCCCATCTACTGCGCCTCCTGGATCCCACTCGCACACACCATCAAGCCCTCCCCATCCGCCGGCGACGTCGTGGATGCGGACGCGTCCCCGGCTCTGTCCTCCCCGCCTCCGCCCCCCATGGTGGCCCTTGGCGGAGGCGGAGGCGAGGGCCGGAGCGGCGTGCCCAACGCGCTGGTCGTCGCCGCCCTCGACCCCGCCGCTGCAGGGGCGCTCTCCCCCGAGCCGGTGAGCGACCCGTGCCCGCTCGCTCTCTGATTTCACCAGATCCATACGGATCTCGGGGGAGACTTACGTGCTGATCTGTCTTTGATGATGGTGGGGGTACAGGTGTTCAGGCTGGGGACAGAGGAGCAGGTACCATACAGGATGGCCGTACACCCCCGCGGCGATGGCGTCCTCTGCGCCTTCCCCAACGGCTGCAGGTACTCGAGTCCTTGGACATGTGTGACGCTGATGCTCGCTAGTGCATTCGTCTGTCGTGAATTTTGATTAGCTCAAAATCTCCACAATGTGTGCCATCTTTAGTGTTGCCCTGTCAGTTAATTGTTGTTAACCTGTGTGGTTCACATGGTATGTATGCTTAGAATACTTTGGTGAGTCTGGTACTTCGTTCGATCAGGAGTGTTGTGGATGTGGGGTTCTATGCTGTAAATTCCGATTAATTCGACCAAAATTTAATTAACCTATCATATCACAACATAGTGTTCAAGACTTCTAGTAACATACAATGATGCCTCTTAATAACCCCATAATATGCGTGAACTGTCGGTGTAAGCACTGTGCTGGATTTGTTAGCATAGCTTATTTCCTGATTGTAGCTAAAACTCGGGGGCACCCGTATCTGTTTCATCTTGTGATGTTAAGTTTATTTCAGTTGTTGGGCCCATCTCATTGGCCTTATCAACGAGCATAACTGGGCTTGTTGGGGGTGTTACTGTAGATGAACTGGTGGTTAATTAAGTTTTAGCTGCAAAACATACAACTTTATACTTCTTCAATCTTATTTTGGTCTATAAAAAATATGCCGTTTGTCTTTTCTTACTGACTGATTTAAGCACAATTTAAGTCAGCCTGATGGTTCTGCAATTCTGAATTCTTACCACGTGTCACTTGCATAGGTTGGTGCGGTGGGAATCACCAGAAGGAGAAGATCCACATAGCCTAGTTTTGAGATCTGACCAGGAGGCTTTAGTGAAGCTAAAGGATGTTGGTTTACAGTTGGCTGTGTCATTCAGTGGAGAGGGTTCAATACTTGCCACTGGCGGCGAGGTAAACGAAAGTATTATAGTGTTATGCATTTGCTTATCTTACCTATTATTTCCCTTTTTTGGCGCCAACTCTGTTTGTAGTCAAGTCGTTAGCTT
>LR738715.1:833396102-833419443 GCA_902687465.1 Secale cereale | reverse complement strand
CCCCTAATTAAGTTTCTTTTTTCCATTGGTAGTAATGGAGGTGTAGCTTTGACAGATCTGATAGCTGTAGGTGTTAATAGAACCAATTTCTTTTATATCTAGTGACTTTATGCAGAAAGCAATGTACCATATGGTCATTGTGAACAACTATTTGCATATTGACCATCGCACACTAACTTCTAACTTAATCTAGGAACCTAAAATGCAATTTACAACATTCACAACCATAATTAGTGTGAGCCATAGGATTAGGCAACTGAACTGACATAGATTGTTTATGTGTAGTACGGAATTGTTTGGCAACAACATAAAATTACCGTCTCTGTAATAAGTGGACAAATGGTTGCAGTTAAGCATACGGATAAACCAACTTAAAGTTAAGCATTCCCATGATGCTCTTGTTTGTACTCCCTCCGTTTCATATTAGTTGTCAGCGACAACTAATATGGAATGGAGGGATTATGTTTTTATACATTCTAGTGCTGTACATTATTTAGCTTAAAATAAATTCTCTATTGCTTCATTATCTTCTGGAAATTCTTACAAGCAAAGCAACCATTCAATGTTTTTTTACCTTCTCATTTTATAAGCTATTCTAGGGTTTTCTGTCATTCGGTAAAATCCCATTATAGCCATGCGCTTATGCTTTGAGGACTAGCCAATAAGTTATATGGTTGTGCTGTTTTTTTCTCCTTTTCATGGCAGTTAAAATTGTCCATATTATTATTTTAAGCATGTTAAATAAATCTCTGTGTGCTGTATAGGATGGACATTTGAGGGTCTTCAAATGGCCTGGCATGGAAACCATTATTGAAGATCCTGATGCTAAAACATCTGTGAAGGATCTTAGTTTCAGGTGAAATAGTGCCATTAACTTTCTCTTTCCAAATGGATATTTATTATTTGATACTGATGGGTTGCCTCCGTTTTGGGACATGCTTTAGTTCCAAAGAGAAGTTTCTAGTTGTGAACAGGAGCAGTGGCCCATCTAGAGTGTGGGATTTAAAGTCATCTGAAGCTGTGGCTAATCTGCCAAGAGAACAGGTGAGTGATTTTTTTGTTTGCCAATTTGCGTTAGTTTATTTTCTTTGTTTAAAGTGCACTTCTGACTCGTACATTTCCAGGGAGAAATATTTGGCTTCTGCCGATTTTCTACTAAGTCTGACAATAGTCAGATTCTCTTTGTTACAGCAATGCAAGGTGACATCATGATTTGAATTCACCCTGTTATGAATGAAATATTTTGAAGTTCTCTTAAAAAATGAACGGAATTGCCTGGTAAATCTGAGACCTGACAGTTACAATACCCTGCTTCTTAGGTGATTACGGGAAAATAATATCTTGGAATACCACCTCATGGACAAGAATTGGATCAAAGAAAGTAACTCGTGATGCGATTTCAGCTTTTTCAGTCTCGCCTGATGGTACACTTCTAGCAATGTGAGGAAGGAACTATAAATTTCACATTAACATTACTGTTTTTTTCAAGTCTGATTTACTTGCCTTTGCATGTCCAGTGGAACTATTGAGGGAAGCATCAGCGTTCTAGGTTCAAGAGACATGCGAGTGGTTGTAAAAGTTAAAAAGGCGCATCTTGGCATTGTTACTACATTAGCGTTTTCTCAAGATTCAAGGTTAGTACCTGTGCTCTCGTTCTGCTTTAGTTGATGAATTCCACAAATGCAATCTCTCACTGTTGTTGTTCTATCATATAACAGGGCCTTGCTGTCGACTTCCTTTGACTCAACCGCAAGGGTGACATCGACTGAATCACCCAAGAGCGATGGTATGTTGGTTTCAGATCTTGAGTTATCGCTTATTGTGTACTTGCCAATTTTCTGAGTATTCTGAAAATGGCTGCATGTTTTCTGATAGGTATAAGCCTCTGGTCCATGGTACTAGCTATTATACTCGCAATTTTGGTATATTACTATATGCAGCACAAAGAAGATCTCTTAGCAATGTTGCCACAATAACAAATTTGTTCAGCCTCTGCTGATATCTCACTGCTTACCTCTGATTATCTGATCTTGTACTGGAGATAAATGGTGTATCATGTCGGAGCTAGAGCAAATTTTGTATTTAGGTGAAAGAAAAACGACTCAAAAACGTCCAGATCTTTTGTATCATGTCACGCTGGTATAAGAAGGCCATCCTCTCCTGGTTTGTAAAATTGGTGACCATTTATGAGTTATATATAGGAGTATATGATAATTTGTGCTATGCAATATAGCTATGGTTTTTGCTATCAAAGCCATCCATTTGCCGGCTCAAAACAAGGGCATCCATTGGCTCCATGATCTGTGTAGAGAAACAAACTAATTCTACCCTTTGCATTTTGGTTTTCTCTCATGTTTGTTTTCGGTTCATTTTCTGCATGCATCTTGACAGAAGAATTGTGTGGCATGGATACGATCAGCCCAAGAGTAGTATCCAATCCAAGAGTAGTATCAACCCAAGTGTAGTATGAAGAAAGCGCTGAATCTAATAGCCCATATCCATCGCCACTCCGTTTTTGTGCCTTTAGCCTTTACTAGCAAAAAAGCCCGTGCGTTGCAACGGGTGAAAAAAAAAATATGCTAATGTATTTTTTGAAGCAAATGCATGATTTCAGATCATAGCATGTTTCATAACGTAAAAAGAGCAGTCCTTTTAAGAACATGTTGTTCTAAGATCACCAGGCATGCCGCTAGTAAGTCAAAGAATAGTACAAGATTATTCTTATATGTTCTTCTTGCTTTCTTAGGAAAACTCACATTTTGTGTGGTATGGAAGATACCTTTATTTGTCCAAGATAACTGTGAAATAGGAACCTATAACGGTGACAAATAAGCGTACGAAGGCTTGAGATGCCTTTTGCCCTTTTGGGTAAGACATCTCGGATTAAGTAGGAAATTATTGGATCTATGAAAACAAAATGTGGTATGAATTCATCAAATTGTAACCTACTCAAATGAACCAAGTATACAAAATATGTCTAAGTTTGAACTTGTCTTAAACAGAACCTGACTATGTATCTTCTATATAAAAGATAGTGACATTCGTGGGCATTTCGTTATAATTTCTTAATTTCCATACAAATCCATTAATTCCTAATCATGTGCACTATATTTTTTTGAATTTCTCGTCAACCCATTAATTTCTTCTTTCTTTTTCTGGCTTCTTCATTAATTCATAATCCTATGCACTAATTTCTTTTCTTTGGATGTCTCGCCAACCCATTAATTTCTTCCTTTTTTTCTTGGCCTCTTCTCATCATTCCACCATGCATCCACATGAATCACCAATCCCGTGTCTCTCCTTCTCAAAAACATTTCTTATTGATTCTTGAGTTGGCTTACCGAGTTCAACTCGCATATGTATTTAAATTGGTCGAATTTTGTGCAAGGGGGCGAGGTGGGACTAAATATATACGAACCATCTTTTCTTTTTATATGGTGTATGCCAGTTTGACAAACGTATAAGTAGGGCCGACAACTAATTTGTATCAAAAACAATAAGCTAGCCCACTGATTCACCGCTAGTCTTTAGAGGGCAGATCTTGTGCTCGAATCTCAGCTAGAGCATATTTGTTTCAGCGTGGTATTTCTTACACATGATTGCGGGTTGAATACCGGGAACGACAGGGGTGTTTATGAAAAAACAAAACATTTTCCTATTTGGAACACTTACACATGGCTGCGGGTTGAATACCTGGAAGGACAGTGGCGTTTATGCAAAAATGAAACGTTTTCTGGAACACTTGAAAATGTGCTGCGGGTTGATTTCATGTATACCAAGAGGCTTTTTTGCAAAATCACTACCGACGACCAAGGAATAGTAAATATGCCCGTACGTTGCACCGGGAGAACAAAACACCTCGCACCCACCATTTTGTCTTTAAAAACTGCATGTTCGCACTCAAGGCTCATCGAGATCGATATCTTGTGGTACAGTCTAGTTCAACTAATAAACATATAACACTAATTTTATAGAGCGCAATGTTGCATAACCTCACAAATATTTCATATTTCATGTAGTCTTTTTGTCTTCATGTAAAGGTCATTTTCACATCCAAAGCCTGGTTCAACTATCCAGTGGTATAATGTTTCAAACCCAACCTCATGTGACACATCTAAAATATACAGCCAAGTTATGAAGCAAGAAATACGATATGCAAAAATTAAGTCTTCCATTATCAATTAAACGTATCAAATCACAAGATGACCGTGCACATGAAAACATAAATAGAGATGTAAACCGCTGCTCTAAAATTACGCTGATTCTTAAACCATACACCTTCAAAGATGTCACACCCTTTGAAAAAGATCTGAAAACCAACAAAAATAAAGCAAAGTGTAGTACAACAACACAAGGCTACCAGCACGACCATATCACAAATATTACTTTGCTGAGCTTGTGCAAGATCTAGAAAGCATCTAAACTAATACACCATCTTCAGACACTAATCTCCCTATTGGTAAGAAGAAACAATTCTTGCAGACAAAACGCTTGGGAAAAGTTCCCAGCCGTGCACCTGTGACCGCTGGAGATGCATACTGTCTTAGGAATGTATGATAGACTGGTCACGAGATTTGTGTCTAGGATGGAATTACATGATATGTCAAAATGGTGGTCTTTATTATGCAATTTAACCGATCTCTTGTTGCACCTCTCCTTTCCAGAAAAACAATTATTTAATCTTTCAAGTTCGATCTTCTATCTGCATAGTTTTAATGTTATTGAATGCGTCAGTTCAAAGCATTTTGGAAAATCTAGGTCAACAACCATATACTAAGTCAACTTACTATTGACTGCATTTCCTGTTAACATAGTTTATTGTTTGATATTTGGGACCCTTAAGCCCTGTTCGGATCCTCTCCGCTCCGCCACTGTAGCTCCCGGAGTGGAGGGAGCGCCAGCACAATTGCTGGGAGCGGCTCAGACCGAGCTCCTCCCCCGGAGCGGAGTGATTCTGAACAGGCACTTAGTATCTGAGGATAATTCAACCAAGGCAACACACCTGCATATGCACCTTATAGAGATGAGGGCAACCTTATTTGTTTGTTAGACTTGAATGTAAGTGGAGTGTAGTGGCATGTGCCCGTTGCAACGCACGGGCATATGTACTAGGAGAATAGTACATAACACATGAAGTGATAAAAATATAAGTGATAAAATTATCTAGCTGGTTCTAATGGTTTCAATAAGTTTCTCGGGCGTTCAAATCTTCAGCCAATTACAATTTCTTGTTGTTATAGTGAGATGTATATATAGGCATTTTAATTTGGTAGCGTAAAGACCCATTGAAACCCACACCAGGCAGGGCTCCAAAAGAATTCCCTTTGCGTCACGATACCAGAGCCATCCTCGGGATGCTCCATCTCTACCCAAGGACAGAGCCATCCTCGAGAAGCTCCAGCTCTACCCAAGGACAGAGCCATCCTCCGCAACATCACACAAATACAAGAGGTACGACAAAGCGCACCGAGCTACCACAGCCTCCAAAATAGGTATAACGGCCGAAACGAACGCACACATCCTGCTGACACGTAAGAACGAAATATAATAAAGCACGTGACACCCGGCCATGTCCGGAATATACATGGAAATGATTAGGAGCCCATAATTTGCTTTACAATATGATTAGAGAAAATTATAACACAAAGAAAAATAAAATAGAATGATGAATCACCTAAAGCATTTGCCATGTGGCGTGGATGATAATATTGCATATAAAAACGTGTGAAGCGAAGCAATAAGGCAAAGGACGTAGTTGACATATTTCTTTCCTTGAATTTGAGAATATATCTCTAAATGTAGCATACAAAGGTATTGACTTTTCATATAGTTTCAACATGGGTTGTTCTGCATAGCCAATCCGACATAACAATACATAGTCTAAAACAATGCTATATGAAGTCTTCTTATGCAGAGCATAAGCTGCCAAGCATATCTTCAGCAATCAGCAGAAATATCATATATGGCCAGAAACCACGGCAGGAAGATAGGCACAGATGAGAGTAGCAAACCTTGACGAGTAGAACAGAGACAGCAAGAAGCAGAACGGAGATGCTGCCCCCGACAAGATCGACTCTGCAATGGTCAAGATCGAACAACCTACAAAAAAGGGCATCCTGGTGCATGTAGCTCCCGCCTACACAGGGTCCGGGGAAGGGTCCGACCAAAATAGACAAAAAAATCAGTAGAAAACAATAGTATGCAGCTGCAACACATACGAAAGCAAGAAGGTGCTGCTGGTCAGAGAAGCAAAAAAAACATTAGCAGCATGCACCACAAACAGGAACAGTTTCATATTCTCAGGAAAGGGAGATGGATTCACGACTTTGTGCTTAGTATCACCAATCAAAACCAAAAAGGAAGTAACCATAAAGAAGTAAGGTCGCGTTCCTGGTGTTCCTGCAACTTGATCACTTATATTGCTCCCAGCCTTCTGAAATGTCTGCCTCTTGGCCAAGATCGTGATGATATTCAGACCTTCACCAAAAGGAACTTCATCGGTTCTGACCCATGAGCACATATATATCTAAAACCCAAAACCAAAAGGAAGTAACTTCATGAGTTCTGACCTATGAGCAGATACATATATCAATAGGAGCTGAAAAGAATTCACTCTCTGAAGATTTTTACCATATGTATCCCAGCTAGACATCTTTGCTTCAAGCAAATCTTTGAGTCCTTTAGTCGCCGTCACAACTTCTTCAATTTTTATTGTAAAACCTACGTGGTGCAGGCAAGCATAACTACCAAGTTATTGGAAGCAACAAGAAGAAAATACCAGGTGTGTCGATGCTAAATTAATAGACTATTTAGACTTTGTTTCTAAATTTAATATATATTTATTTAAGTATAATAATCTACCTAATTTTCTCTCTCCTACCACTTATCCTCATATCTTCTATGGGCATGTACAATGGTGCTATCTTAGCAGTGCCACGTAGGATAAGTGATGAGTTGGAGGAGAGAGAACTCTTAAGAAAAGGCTTGCCTTCTCTTATTTAAGAGAAGGCAAGAGATGATCTCTTAGCACAATATGTCTCACCACGTTTTTAGGAATGACAAGTTATTGAAGATAAGGCTAAGAAATGACCCATTGTAGACAAAATATTTTGTCATCTCTAAATTGCATGCAAGACTTAAGATAAGACTACCTTATCAACCATTGTACATGCCCTATTCCTCTTCTGCACAATCCACACCCCATGTCCCTGAACTCCTCTCTCCTCTGTCCCAATTCCCACCACCAACTCCCTGAACATATCCCAGTAAATGGTTTGAGGAGATACATTCATTGCCTTACACACTACTACACATGTATAACTGATAAATGGATGCTTAAGACCCAGCTGCTCGGAATTTCCTCCAGAACATCATGTTTCTTTTAGTGCTCGCATGAACCTAATGAATGGGTGGTCTGAACCTTGCATTTTTTTCAGAACATAAATAGTCAAGCTCGATTGATACATACACTATGAGAGATCAACCTTGCCAACTTTGATGCTCGGATTATCTTATTATAGCTCTGAAAAACTTTCACCTGCGAAGGTCCTCATCACCACTTTGCAGGTGTACCTCACCATTCTCGGCTATTAATGCCTGCTTTCTTCAACCTCATCCCGCCACTCCAATATGAAGAAAAATGCCTGACAAATCTAGTGCACTTGAGAACGTAGTTCAAGTAATCAAGACTACATGTGGATGTCAGTAAATATGACCAGATTTTCAGAAAGCACCCATATCCCTATGCATGTCCTTACTCATTAATGATCTCAGGCCATGATCGTATTAGCATCCAATTGTATCAGAAAAATATCAAACTACTTGATCAGATTGTTGCAGTTATCAATTTTGAAATGACAAAAATATCAAACTATTTGATGGGATGAGTTACCAGAAAATATAGGAAGAACTCGAATTGAAGCTATTCACATACAGTTCAGCAGTGTTAATAAACAACATGACCTAGATGCATGCCAAGCAATGTGAAAATGAATCTTATTTGTGAAAACATTTCTTCAACTTCAGTATGTAGCGAATATGCCTTTCCCTATGATATCAATAAAATGGAACTGTTGTTGTGACATCTCTGACAGATTTTCCCGGTGATATGCCGAGGACAGCATAATGGATTTTTTAGATAAAGAAAGGACATCACACACATAATATGTTTTTCTAGATAAAGATGCAGATAATATGCAAGGAAATACTAACAAAGAACATGGCATAGGGCTGAGCTGAAACTTTACAAAACCTAATGAATGAGAATATATGAGATAGTACATGAATAGTAGGGCCAAGCTGCATAGCTGCAAGTTTCACTAAAGATACAGTCTGGATGATATCTCTACACCAAGAGCATCTACTGACAGAAAGAGGCTATAAAACTTACCTCCAGCAGCCATGCGGGCTGAGAAGAGCCTGTAGCACCCTGATCGCAGTGAACCAGCTGTTTGGCCATGCCAGCATGTCCCAGCCTCCCAAGTCACCACCCCATGTGGTACCTCACGTACTGTACTGAGAAGCACACAACGATGTACCTGTCACACTCAAATCGAGCACACAGACTTACTAAAATTATTGATGCACATCTCTTCAAACATCTCGACAGTATGAGGCTTACAGGAATGCCATGTGCTGGGTGAGGAAGAAAGGATGTTGCGTCCTCATACAGTGGTTCATCCGGCAAAATATATATTGTGAAATTTAAGAAGAAACTCAATATGTATTTGTGCTATTTCTAGTTCAGTGCATAAACTAATTTGGGTTTAATATCTTAAATAAAACAAATGATTAATTGTATGAAACAACATTTAGATAGAAAACATTATATCTCAAACATTGTACCAATTTGTGGTTTAATAGATCAATCAAACCAATGGTATATGATGGTTCCCCTATGCACCAGTATCACATTGCTAAAGGGACAAATTACTCACTGATAACACACTCTGTACCGGACAACAATGGTATTCAGAAAAGTCCTTTGCCTTCATGCGTGTGCAGCACATGACATATGTGCGATCTGTTCCCATCATGCTCCAAGGATCAACATGATTTTCAGACTAAAAGGAATGCAACTTCTTTTTTCATCTAGGAACTGAATATATGTTAGACACTGTGATTTCTTCTAATGGAATGGAGAGGGAGCTCTCTTTATCAAAAAAAAAAGGAACTGAATATCTGTCAATTCTAGAGCCTAAATTTGCCGCTTGTAATTACTTTGTTCCCCATGAAAACCATTGTAAAACTATACCCTTTTAAACCTTCACTTCTCCTATTTGGATAGAGTGCTCCATATCTTGGAATTCATCCAAACTTGAAACTTGTATGTACGCAATTAGCCAGAGCATGCTTACCTGCCGTCCAGTGGCTGTTGCTACAATAGTCTGGTGGCCTGCGAGCATGGAGGAGAACCAGAAGTGTTATCTACAACGCCAAAGCACGTACATCAAAGCAAACACGTATGGCCTCCTCGCGACCCAAGCACCGCAACGACGACAGAGAGAAGAACGCCCGCGCTTACCTGACGAAGATGGACGGTGACCCCTGCGTCGGCGCACCTATGGACGGGTTGGAGGTCTCCCGCCGCACTGCCGGCGAGGCTTGTCTAGAGGGCGCAGCCGGCCTCAACTCCCGTCTTGGGTCGAATCCCTCCTCCTCCCGTCGTGCGCTGCACCAGGAGGGGAGCATCGCACCCCATCTCCACTTCATCGAGCTGCCTCCTGCCCCGAGCTCACTGCGCCCCACCGAAGGCCGGCCTTGATCCGGTGTGCCCCAATCGATCCCTCGGCCGCAGACTCCGCAATGAAGGCGTGGTGCGCCCGCTCGTCCGTGGGAAGATGGAGGGGATCCTACGGCCGCAGACTCCGCGAGGAAGGCGGCGGCGGCGGTGGCGGCGCGTCCGCTCGTTCATGGGGAAGAGGAAGGGGATCTGGCGTGATGTGTTTGTTTAAAGGACTGCGGCTTCAATACGCTAAACTACATGGACGTTTTTGCAAAAATGAAACGTTACCTCACATAGGCAGTTAAAAAAGGACTGCGGGTTGATTCTTCAAAACATAAGGCACTTTTCTGCGAAAAAGCCAATGACGTACGACCAGAAGCACTAAACGCTTTATTAGTAGGTAAAGATAAAGATATACTTAACCCTTTGTGAATTTATCTTCCTAATTTTTCCGTCGCCGCATACCTCTGTTTTGTGACGATCCAGTCTCTGTTTCGTGGCCTTTTCCGCACGATCCAATCTCTGTTTCGTGGCCTTTTCCGCTACTCTGCCAGAGAGGGTATTCTTCAGTGTGGCCATTCCATCATCTTGAAGGCCATTATGATTGCTTGTGAGTAGTTTCCTTTGGACTATGAGTTTGTAGCAGTAGCTAGATGGTCCTCTCTCCCTTACTTCTCAATATAAACATCACATGAGCTGCCCGACATGATTGTGATTCATGATCCATCTGATGTAATCTATTAATGTGTTTGTTGTGTGATCAATTGTCACTTTATGATCAGATTTATTCAACCATCTTTTTGATATTTATTTGGTTCTTTGCTGCATAGTTCTTATTCATATATGCTCTCCGATCTATTCTTTTTTCTGGGGCAAAGTTTGGGGTTTGATCTTCAAGTGGGAGTAGTGTATGATAGTTGGGTTCAACCTTGCAAGTGATAAAAAGATGGTTTGCGTAGTTGTCCTTTGAACGTAGGGTGAAGACAATATATCACCTACTTCATGTCATCATGGCATCCATATCCTCTGCACCATCTCTCTCTCTCTCTCTCTCTCTCTCTCTCTGATGGTATGCTGAAAGGGGTCGCTTCTCCGCTAAAATGGAAGAGACAGACACCCGCTAGCCACCTTATGCAACAAGTGCATGTCAGTTGGTGGAATCTGTCTCACATAAGCGTACGTGTAAGGTCGGTTCGGGCCACTTCATCCCACAATGACGCTGAATCAAGATAGGACTAGTAACGACAAGCAAATTGACCAAATCATCGCCCACAACTATTTGTGTTCTACTCAACCGGTACCCCCGGAACAGTTCCAGACTCCAATACCCTTCGTCCAATATATCGATCTTCACCTCCGGACCATTCCGGAGTTCCTCTTCATGCCCGGGATCTCATCCGGGACTCCTCGGTAATCACATACAATTCCCTTTACAACTCCATTGTCACCGAACCTTAAGTGTGTAGACTCTACGGGTTCGGGAACCATGCAGACATGACCGAGACACCTCTTTGGCCAATAACCAATAGCGGGATCTGGATACCCATATTGGCTCCCACATGTTCCACGTTGATCTCATCGGATGAACCACAATGTCGGGGATTCAATCAATCCCGTATACAATTCCCTTTGTCCATCGGTATGTTACTTGCCCGAGATTCGATCGTCGGTACCCCCATACCTTGTTCAATCTCGTTACCGGCAAGTCTCTTTACTCGTTCCGTAACACATGATCCCCTGACTAACTCCTGTCGGCATTCTGGGAACGGGGGTACCCAGACTTGCCTGCCTGCAGCCCAGGGCATGGCTCATCAGGCGGCCTGGTACGACCCAACCTCTTCAGCGACCACTCAAGACCCTCGCGAGGGGCTGAGCCTCGTGAGGCGGACGATGCAAGACATCCCCTAGGACGACCTCACTAGGCCGGCTCATGAGGATCGGAGATATCAAGGTGAGGGGTACCTCGCGAGGACCCCGTGACGTGAGCAGTGACGACCAAGGCCAGGCGGGCGCCAGCGGGGGCAGAGTGCCAGTTTCCTCTTTGGTGCTAAAGAAGCGGGTGCAGGCGAGGAGTCCCGAGGCATCAGGCAAAGGTTTCCATATTGGTGCAACGAGACCAAGACCATCAGGACGGCAGAGCGGAGGTCATCACGGAGCCCACGGCGGCGTCACCGCAAGAGCCTTTGGCAGGCGAAGACCACCTTTTGTCAGGATAGCTTGTACTAGCTGCCCCCCTTCAAATTTGGCCGTTGTGGGATCCCTTCCCGCTCAATATTTGGGAAGAGGACCCGGGCCACTATAAATAGGACTAGCCACCACCATCTCATCTCATCTTGAGTTGATCAGATAGAAAGCCACACACCACAAGCTCACTCGAGCACAAGAACTCATCTCCTCAGGAGGCAGTTCATCCATGTACTAGTTCTTCCTCAGCCTACAAGGCAATCCACCACACCACACTAGATTAGGGTATTACACCACAACGGTGGCCCGAACCACTATAAACCTTGTGCCCCTCGTTCTTCGGATCTGACGAGCTAGGCCTAGGGATTGACGAGTAGACAAGCTAGGGCGGAAGGAGAGATCTTCGTGCGCATCCCAGAGTTCGAACCTCAAGGGCTTTGCCGGAACCCAAGATTCGACATTTGGCGCACCAGGTAGGGGTGTGCCGAAACTTCCCTTCCGTCGATCCGCGCTCCGTCGTCCCACTGGTTCCATGGCCGATGCTCGTAGAGCCCGTGCTGAGCGGCGGGCTGCCCTTGCCGCCCGCGTCGCTCAGACTGCTCCTGTCGGCGGACCGCCCCGCCGTTCTCCATCGCCTGCCGCCAACGCCGCCACCGGCCCGGCGGCATGAACAACAGGCCTTGTCCCTGCACCCCTCCGCGCGGCGAGACGGACGCACCACGACCCCGTCACTAACCCCAGCAGTCTCGTCATCGCATGCTCGTCGCGGATCCTCGGACGCGCAAGCTGCGTTGCTCATGGCACGCGAGCTCCTGCGCTACCGCCCCGTCGACGACTTCTACGAAGAATGGCTCGACCGCATCACCGAGCTCGTCAGCGCCGCTGGGGGCTCTCCAGCACCGTCCCTCTCCCTGCCTCGTCCGCCTCCCCATGCGGACGACGTGGCCCATGAAGCTCCACTGCTACCTCCGTGTCAAGGCGTCGCCCAAGACCCAAGGCACGTGGCCCCGCGGCGTGACCGCCCACGCGCGGCGCTAGTGCACGAAGAAGGAAGCTGCCAAGAGATCCAGCATCCCCGTAGGGGAGCGCCCGCTCTCCCTCCACCGCTGCGTCGAGACCGCGCGCCCCCCACCATGGTGGCGCGCGAGTACCAAGATCAAGTTCCACCCCCCCAACAAGCTCCGGTGTTGACAACAGGCTGCAAGGCCCTCGCCCCCGGGCTGCACAACGTCAACTGGCCTGGGAAGTTCAAGCCCGACCTGCCTCCACGCTACGACGACACCCCCGACCCTGCAGAGTTCCTGCAGCTCTACGAGTTGAACATCGAAGCGTCCGGCAGCAACGAGAAGATCATGACGAACTGGTTCCCCATGGCCCTCAAAGATGGCACGCGCTCATGGCTCCTAAACCTGCCCGCGAGACTGATACGTCTCCAACGCATCTATAATTTTTTATTGTTCCATGCTATTATTTATGAAGTCTTGGATGTTTAATGGGCTTTATCATACACTTTTATATCATTTTTGGGACTAACCTACTAACCCAAGGGCCCAGCCCAGATTGCTGTTTTTGCCTGTTTCAGGGTTTTGCAGAAAAAAATATCAAACGGAATCCAAACGGAATGAAACCTTCGCGAGAGATATTTTTGGAGAAAATCACGCACGAAGAACTTGAGAACCACGTCAGAAGAGCCACGAGGGTGGGGGGTGCGCCACCCTACCTCGTGGGCCCCCATGTCTCTCCCGGTGCCCTCCTTCTTCCTATATAAGTCTACGTACCCCAAAACCTCCATGAACAGAGAGAAAACCCTAATTCCACCGCCGTACCTTCTGTTCCCGTGAGATCCCATCTTGGAGCCTGTTCCGGAGCTCCACCGGAGGGGGATCCATCACGGAGTTCTTCATCATCATCATCATCGCCCTCACCATGAGTTGTGAGTAGTTTACCACAGACCTTCGGGTCCATAGCTAGTATCTAGATGGCTTCTTCTCTCTCTTTGGATCTCAATACAAAGTTCTCTTCGGTCTTCGAGGAGATCTATTCGATGTAATCTCTTTTTGCGGTGTGTTTGTCGAGATCCGATGAATTGTGAGTTTATGATCAAGGTTATCTATGAAAGATATATGGTTCTTCTCCGAACTTTTTATGTGTGCTCATAATATCCTTGCAAGTCTCTTCGAATTATTGGTTTGGTTTGGCCTACTAGATCTAAAGTTCTTGCAATGGGAGAAGTGCTTGGCTTTGGGTTCAATCTTGCGGTGTCCTTTCCCAGTGACAGTAGGGGCAGTAAGGCACGTATTGTATTGTTGCCATCGAGGATAAAAAGATGGGGTTTATATCATATTACTTGAGTTTATCCCTCTACATCATGTCATCTTGCTTAAGGCGTTACTCTGTTCTTACGAACTCAATTCACTAGATGCATGCTGGATAGCGGTCGATGTGTGGAGTAATAGTAGTAGATGCAGAATCGTTTCGGCCTACTTGTCTCGGACATGATGCCTATATACAATGATCATGCCTAGATAGTCTCATAATTATTTGCTTTTCTATCAATTGCTCGACAATAATTTGTTTACCCGCCGTAGAATATCGCTATCATGAGAGAAGCCACTAGAGAACACTATGGCCCCTGGGTCTATTCTCAACATATCAATCTACATCTACTTTACTTTTATCGCTTTTATTTGTTGTTCTTATAAACCAAAAATACCAAAAATATAAACTATCATCTCTATCAGATCTCACTTTCGTAAGTGACCATAAAGGGATTGACAACCCTTTATCGCGTTGGCTGCGAAGTTCTTATTTGTTTGTGCAGGTGCGAGGGAGTCGCGCGTGGTCTCCTACTGGATTGATACCTTGGTTCTCAAAAACTGAGGGAAATACTTACGCTACTGTGCTGCATCTCCCTTTCCTCTTTGAGGGAATACAACGCAAGCTCGAGAAGTAGCAGGGACCAATCTCCACCTGGAGCGAGATACGCGAGCAGTTCATCGCCAACTTCCAGGGCACCCGAGACCGCCCCCCGGCCGCGGGTGACCTGTGGCGTATCAACCAACATCCAGGAAAAACCCTAGAGAAGTTCATCCAACGCTTCAACAGTGTCCGCGTCAAGATCCCCAAGGTCACGGACGAGGCCATCATTTCGGCGTTCTCAGATGGTGTCCGCGACGTCAAGATGAAGGAGGAGCTCGCCATCCACGAAGATTTATGCACGTCCCTAGAGCTGTTCAACCTGGCGACCAAGTGCGCCAAAGCTGAGGAGGGGCGCCTCTCCCTCGTCGAGCTCCCCGTTGATGAACCTGGAGACAAGATGGCCAACAGCAAGGACATAAAGCGCAAAGGAGCGGCAGTGCTCATGGCTGAACCGGAGATGAAGCGCGGCCGTGACTACCCAGAATCATCCAAAAACAACCGGACATTTTGCGCCTTCCACAACGTGCACAGCCACAACACCCACGACTGTCAAGAGCTCAGAGCCCTCCGCGAAGGATGCGTCATCCAGCGCCTTGAGCGCAGCAACCGTGGCTACGAACATGGGGGAAGTCAGACCGGGGGACACTGGGACGACCGCGGCCCCCGCCAAGAGTGGCGTGATCAACCTCCGGAGGACCGTTGGCGCGATCAGCCCCGTGAGGGCGCCTGGAGGGGCCAGCCTCGCGAGGACCTCCCTCAGGGCAAGGCTGGCCTTCCACCTCTTCCGCCGCCAAGGAGGAACGACGACCAGGACGAGGGGGCTGGGGGCTTCCAGGAGCCACGTGCCATCGCCTGCATCTTGGGCGTAACACAGGCCCCAGCTTCTCAACGCCTCTTTAAGCAGTTCGCCCGGGAAGTAAACGCGGCTCTCCCCAAGCTCGAGGCAACCCGCGCACTCAGGTGGTCCAGGTGCCCCATCACCTTCAGTTCAGCAGACCAGCTCAAGTGCGCGGCTACGGCCAGCGCCCTTCCGATGCTTTGTTCGCCCGTCATCAGCAACATCCAAGTTACCAAGACCCTCAGCGATGGTGGCGCAGGGCTCAATGTCCTCTCTATCGAGACATTCGACAGCCTCCAAGTACCCTATGATCAGCTGCTGCCTACCAAGCCCTTCTCTGGATTGACTGACGGCTTCACCACCCCCGTAGGGCAGGTCCGCCTGCCTTTCACCTTTGGCAAGCGCGACAACTACCATACTGAGCTCATCGACTTCGATGTCGCCCACATCCATCTTCCTTAAAATGCCATCCTCGGGTACCCAGCCCTGGCCAAGTTCATGGCAGTGACTCATCACGGCTACAACGTCCTCAAGATGTCGGGAAGCGGCGGCGTCATCACCATAGCCTATGAAGGATGCAGTGTGCTCACTCGAGCGCGCTTACCAGGCGGCATCAGTCGAGAATCCAGACAATGACAACATCATCTACCCACCTGAGGTCGTCCCCAAGAAGAAGAAGCTGCTGCTCGCCCTGGAGCCTCATGGGGATGCAACACCTGGCGGCAGCACCTCGGGACCTACACCTAGGAAGGGGCCGCCTCCCTCCCTCACATAGGAAAGGGCGCCCAGTGCTCCCCTCAGGCTGGGCTCGGGGGCTCTCCTCTGGAGGGCCTCTGACTTAGCCAATATCACGAGGGAGGCGCTCGGGCACCATGTGGAGGAGTGCTTCGCCGCACACTTCCCTCCGGAGGCCTCAAGGCATGAGGCACCAAGCGCTTAGGAGTTCATCAGCCAGGCCATCGAAGACCTACAGGTGCCAAGGGCAATGCGGGGCGAGCGCCACCCGACGCCTCGAAGTGCAGCTATCGGCCCAGGCTCAGGCGACGGGCTGCGCGTCTGCACCAACGTCCCCGCACTCAATAGGATCGCATCTTAGGAGCTCTACTGGCCTTCCTAGGAGGGCCGGTGCGAGGGTCCCCCTCGCAGCTACGTTCACATGCCCTTAGGCCTGCCGAACCAAGCGACCCTGCACCAGCGCCATATGCGAGAGGTCCTGGCGACTCGCGAGGCCAGGCATCAGGAGATCCAAGCGGAGTTGGACTCGGTACTCCGCGAGATCTAGGAACCCCGGAGTCTCATGGGGTGCCGGAGCCAGGCAGCGCATGAGGAGCAACGTCTACATCGAGCGTCTTCAGCTGCACCAATACTACTTCAGCAACTATGCTAGCTGACATTTTCCGGTTTTTGTTCAACTAGGAGCGCCCCTCGGGCTGCATCATTCCCAGGCCGCACGGGCCTGTCCCTCCGACGTGTATCCTTTTGCATCTTTAGCTCACCTTGTTGCGGGCACCCCTCGGGCTGCATCATCCCCAGGCCGCACAGGTCCGTCCTTGTGGCATGTATCTCCCTTGCATCTTACCTGAGCTAGCGTTACCTTTTCTGTCAACTTCATTAGAATCACTCATCTATCTGACCATCACTCTGATGCCATGAACATCGTGCACCCTCACATGCTTGCTTGCACCCGCCTTATGTTCAAGGGCAGGCATGGCGTCTGTGCTCAGGTCCGTCCCTGCAGCTTCGCCAAATCCAAGTGGCAGAGCTCTGGCTTGCGGGCCAACCCCGTGTACGTCACCTCCCATGGCCCTTGGTGCTGAAGGAAATATGCCCTAGAGGCAATAATAAATATGTTATTTGTATTTCCTTATATCATGATAAATGTCTTTTATTCATGCTAGAATTGTATTAACCGGAAACTTAGTACATGTGTGAATACATAGACAAAACAGTATGTCCCTAGTATGCCTCTACTAGACTAGCTCATTGATCAAAGATGGTTATGTTTCCTAACCATAGACATGATTTGTCATTTTATCAACGAGATCACATCATTAGGAGAATGATGTGATGGACAAGACCCATCCGTTAGCTTAGCACTATGATCGTTTAGTTTTACTGCTATTGCTTTCTCCATGACTTATACATGTTCCTATGACTACGAGATTATGCAAGTCCCGAATACCAAAGGAACACCTTGTGTGCTATCAAACGTCACAACGTAACTGGGTGATCATAAAGATGCTCTACAGGTGTCTCCGAAAGTGTTCGTGGTGTTGCCATAGATCAAGAATAGGATTTGTCACTCCGAGTGTCGGAGAGGTATCTCTGGGCCCTCTCGGTAATACACATCATAATAAGCCTTGCAAGCAAATGACTAATGAGTTAGTCACAAGATGGTGTATTACGGAACGAGTAAATAGACTTGCCGATAACGAGATTGAACTAGGTATTGAGATACCAACGATCGAATCTCGGGCAAGTAACATACCGATGACAAAAGGAACAACGTATGTTGTTATGCGGTTTGACTGATAAAGATCTTCGTAGAATATGTAGGAGGCAATATGAGCATCTAGGTTCCGCTATTGGTTATTGACCGGAGATGAGTCTCGGTCATGTCTACATAGTTCTCGAACCCGTAGGGTCCGCACGCTTAACGTTTGATGACGATCGGTATTATGAGTTTATGAGTTTCGATGTACCGAAGGTAGTTCGAAGTCCCTGATGAGGTCACGGACATGACGATGAGTCTCGGAATGTCCGAGACGTAAAGATCGATATATTGGACGACTATGTTTGGACACCGGAAAGGTTCCGGGAGGTTTCGGGCATATACCGGAGTACCGGGGGGGGGGGGTACCGGAACCCCCCGGGGAGCTAAATGGGCCTGATGAGGCCTAGTGGGAGAAGAAGAGGGGCGGCCAGGGCAGCCGCGCCCCCTCCCCCTCTAGTCCGAATTGGACAAGGAGGAGAGGGGGGTGGCGCCCCCCTTTCCTTCTCTTCCTCTCTCTCTTTCCTTCTCCCCTCCTACTCCAACTAGGAAAAGAGGGAGTCCTACTCCCGGTGGGAGTAGGACTCCTCCCTTGGCGCGCCCTCCTCCTAGGCCGGCCGCCTCCCCCCTAGATTCTTTATATACAGGGTCAGGGGGGCACCTCTAGACACACAAGTTGATCAAGTTGATCTCTCCCAACCGTGTGCGTTGCCCCCTTCCACAGAAACACACCTCGGTCATATCGTTGCAGTGCTTAGGAGAAGCCCTGCGTCGGTAGCTTCATCATCTCCGTCACCACGCCGTCGTGCTGACGAAACTCTCCTGTGAAGTTCTACTGGATCAAGAACTCGTGGGACGTCATCAAGCTGAACGTGTGCTGAACGCGGAGGCTTCGTACGTTCGGTGCTTGATCGGTTGGATCACGAAGAAAGTTCGACTACATCAACCGCGTCACTAGACGCTTCCTCTCCCGGTCTACAAGGGTACGTGGACACACTCTCCCCTCTCGTTGCTATGCATCTAGTAGATAGATCTTGCGTGATCGTAGGATTTTTTTGAAATACTACGCTCCCCAACAGTGGCATCATGAGCCAGGTCTATGCGGAGATGATATGCATGAGTAGAACACAAGTGAGTTGTGGACGATACTAGTCATACTGCTTACCAACATGTCATACTTTGACACTACAAGAAATATGTCAACTTGTGACCACCACTATTGGTCACTGAATGGTCACAAATTTCCATTTGTGACCTTTTTGTGACCAAAAACATAAGGTCAAAAGCTGGCCGTCATAAACTGACTATAGCGACCTTCTCTGTGAGAAGGTCGTAGACGTTTATGACCAAAACAAAAGGTCGTTGAACCAATGACCTTTTGTTTTGGTCATTGGATGTCTGCCCAGGCCACGTCGGATTCGACGTGGCAATCTGACGTGGCAAAATTGCGACCAATTGAAAAGGTCACTGATAAGATTCAGCCCGGTCCGATTAGGTGTTTTACATGGGCCGAGCCCAACAATTCAGCCTTTATGTATATTTTTCCTGTTCTTTTTAACTAGCTACATGGGCCTAGCCCAGCAATTCAGCGATTTTTTTCTTGGCCATTGCCTTTAATAGTCCATTTTTTTGCCCTCAACTCTTTTATAGTCCATTTCTGTTTTGGGCCTCGGCCTTTTTACATCCCATATACTTTTTGGGCCTTGGCCTTTTCGTTTGTCCCACTGGTCATCTTTCTATTTCTCACACTTTCACAATAAACAAATGAAAAATATTTCAAATGGCAAGAGAACATACTAAACTGTTAAAATGATAGCCAATATTAGCACCAAATATGCTGACTACTGTACAACATACAAGATTACATTATTTACAATAGTGTTCATACAACCAGATATGCTAGCCACTGTACAACATAACTAGCACTACTAACTCGCTACTCTTTACTTTGTCGGGCTTCAAGCTTCTTCAAATTTCTTCAGCCCGGAGCTCCTGTCAAGAGAGGTAACACCACACATTTAGAGCTAGATCAAAGGCAGAAACATATGAGTCAAAATGCAGTATAGGCACAGGACAAGGACACTCCTATTATCACACATTTAGTGTAGTACAGAATGTATCACTATAGCTTTGGAAAATAGTTAAGTCTTGTGGGTATCTAGTTTACTTGCATATGGCCAACACTAACTAGTATGAGTTCGTTCAATAACTAAAAAGTACATAGTAGCTGACAATGTATAGTTTACACATATAAACCGAAGATTCAGCAAAGGCATGCTGATAAAACAGTGAAAACAATGGTATCTGGTATACTTCCATGCATGAGTAGTTCTTAATATGCATATTCATCATTACAGCAACCTATAACCACCTATGCTCATTGTTACATATCTATGCATAGTTCAAAAAAAATGACCTGATCTACTTCAAATCTCAGACTTCAGATTTACTTCAAATTTTAACACACAACATAGAAGTAATTCACCATAGAGAACATATAAATGGGCATGGGGATCTGAGACTCGACGATGACATCAAACTTCTTGTAGTGAGGCGCTTCTCTATCAAGTCGAGCAAGTGTTCCCGCCAAAATTGAAACCTAAATCCAGCGAAGATGAATCAGAAAATTTTACAGCATAGCACAATTTAAAGAACTTTCCACAGCTAATCAGTTATAATTTTCACATGCATCCTTGTTAAGGATGAACCTCCACATCAACTCCAGCATGCCGCATAAGACAGATGTGACAAACTCAGTTGCATACTTAATAGGACTTTGTTTCAATGCCGACATAAACAATTTGTTCCAAATTCCTTTTCTAGCTGTCATCTACCATGCCAAATGTTGTCACTACTCACTTGTGCTGTTTAGCACATGTCTATTGTTTATGTATTAACTGGTTGAATAAGTGCATTCCAGATCAAAGGAATATTAACAATTACAACTACTACTAAGTTTATGGTCTTAGTATAGAAAGGTTGGAGCTCAAAAGCTCCTAATTAAGCATCACATTCATCTTACTGAAACCTAAATATTTCTGTTGAGTCGGACACATAGAAATATTTCTGTAAGTGAAAATTCTTTGTTTTACAGGATGGCAAAATAAGAAGATGGTTTGGAACTGAAACCCAAAGCAGATCACTCCGCCCACCTTCATCATCACAGGAACGACAAGCAGTTTTAGACTCGGCCCACCTTCATCATCACAGGAACGACATGCAGTTTTAGATCATAAAACTAATGTTCTAACTTAGCGCTCCATCAGAGAATCAACTAAATTTGCTGGAGCGGGAGCGGCGAACGAACCTCCACACTCGAGGCCATTCTGAAGCCTCACTTTGAACTGCAGGACAGCTGTCCCATCCTTCAAAGTAACAGGGCTATCGAGCTCTTTGACTATGGCATATTTCCTGGCTGGCTCGCTAACAAGGAGACCATAGTCTTCATGGCCATCACTCTTCTCGTGCTTCCATACACCTGCATGAGAGATTTATATCAAAACTTGATACAAGAAGTGTTGTGCAAAAACTATTGGTGGAACAACAGATTTTGACAGGAAATGGAGTCAGACATATAACTATCTACCTCAGAAACAATGCAGATAAACAAAGAACAGTAGTCCTAGGTTTAACACAGAAATCCTACCTTCAGTACGGAAATAACAGGGCGCAAAAATCATTGAACAATATGGCAAAAGTTAGAAATTACATGATTTTACAATTAGCATCTACTAATAGCGCAAAATACTTCATGAAAGCACAAAATCATTACATTTTACTAGTACTGAAACAGAAACAGAAACAAGAACAAATCGAGCTTCGGCTCCCACGCAGATTGGGAATACAGCAATATAGTATCAAAAATAAACTACCAAAATACATAGAAATTCCATGCAGAAGAGTAATTCCATAATATAGTTTCTTTTTTTGAAGAGTTGCATATCACAATAAAAACAGATACAATGTTTAATTGCCCGTGGACATAACAATATGATGAATCAGACCTTTGCCCATAGCTTATTCACATGCTAAATTGGAACAGAGAGGACACACACAGAAGTTTCTACCAGCTTAAACATCTTAGGTTTCTACCAAGTTGAGGAGCCATCATCAAGAAATATTGCCACTCTGTATTTCTGAAACAGGACAATAAATTGTATAGGCTAAAAAAAGATGAGCTCGAGGAAATGACCTGTTTCTCGGTGGCGCTTCTGCGGTGCTCCTCCCTGCCGTGCTCGGAGGTCATGAAGTCATCGAAGAGATCTGCGGACTGATCAACAGGTTACATTTTTTTTTGCTGAATGATTTTAAGCAAGGTAATGCAGGCAGAAGCAGAGAATCAGGGATGGTGGTTATAGCCTACATACATGGTGCTGCATCTCCATCCTCCCTCCGACGATGACGAGGCCGGCGTCGCCGTGCTTGAGGGTGTAGTTGGTGATGGAGATGGCGACCTCGCGGTGGTGCGCTGCGTGGGGGAAGTCGTCCCCGAGGCTCGTCTCCCGAGCTTGTTGAGGTTGTGGTCGAAGCACATGACGGCCCAGCCGGAGGTGACGACGACGAGCACCTGCTTGCGGCCTGCTTGTAGGAGCGGTCGACGGCGCCGACGGCCATGGCGACGGGGCGGCGGCCGGCGGCGACGCGCACGTTGGCGGGCAGCAGGGAGAAGTCGCCCGCGTGCTGCGGGGCTCCCCGGAGGAGGATGGGGATGGGTCAGCTAGGGTTCCTAATCGAATCGATTCGAATCGGAGAGGGGGGAGGAGTACAGACCTGGAGCGAGAAGAAGATGGCGAAGGCGGCGAGGAGGAGGATGCCGAGGTCGACGAGCAGCCGCCCTTGACGCGGTAGTGCTGGAATGCCCGCGCCGCCTCCGCGCAGTACCGCTCCACCGTCGAGGACGCGCCCCCGTCGCCGACGGGCTCCATGGTCGTCGCTCGCCTCTAGGGTTGCGGCGGCAGGCAGCACCTCGCGCCCCCGTTGGGTGGAGGTGGCGGCGTTGGGTGGGGGCAGCGGCGGTGGAGCTTTCCATGGGTGGGAGACGGAGGGAGACTCAGGCGGGGCGACCGGGTGCCTCGATCTGGATCGAGGAGAGGGAGGTCGCGTGCTGGATCTTGCTGGAGGGGAGAGAGGAAGGGAGGTCGCGCACTGGATCTTGCCGGAGGGGATCTTGTCGGAGGGGGGGGAG
>LR738715.1:833247158-833395663 GCA_902687465.1 Secale cereale | reverse complement strand
GACTGAGCTAGGTTTTCGGGGATGGTGTGGAAGGGCTGAGGACTGCTGTTGGATCCACGATCATCCAACGGTGTTCGATGCATGATCCGCGTGAGACGTCCACGGACCAATCAGAATACAGTACGACGTTATGACCATCTAAATTGGTCAAAAAATCCATTTTCCATTTTTCGAGTGCCCAAAAGGAGGTTTTTTTGTGAAGGACCTCCCAAATAATTGTTGCAAAATTGGACCAAATCATTTTTATAAAATACTAGGCCTTATTTAATGCACAATTGACCAAATGGTTGGGTGTAAAAAGTTTTGATCCACCTCTCGTGAAAAAGACAAATTTCCGCCGATTCAGCTGGAAGCGGGTCAAATTTGAACTGTAGCTGCCTCATAGTTTGCTATTTATTTTTTACAAAAATCATTTCTAGGTACATAAGTATCTATTTAATCAGAGAAACACGAAAAAAAATCCAAGATTCAACCACTAGCTAGGAACGGTCATTCCCGTCGTTTTGACCGCATTTTGAAACGGGCATAAAAAATTCAAAAAAAAATCAAAAAGTTGGAAAACCTTCACATTGTTTCATTATATATGACCAAGTTACCAGGAAAAATAACAAACTTGTAATACAACAATTATTTTAAAAAAGTGTTCTCAGAAACGAGCTATCAAGCGTGAAGATTCATGGCTTTCAAGCCAAATGATCAATCTTATGGCCACATTCATGGCATAGTTTGTTCAAATGATCTCATATTGTGCACAAGGGTGCATCTTGGAATGGTAAACAATGTTGCCTAAGGAAGTTTTCATTTTCTTTGGACGAAAAATTCATTTTCCATTTTTCGAGTGCCCAAAAGGAGGTTTTTTTGTGAAGGACCTCCCAAATAATTGTTGCAAAATTGGACCAAATCATTTTTATAAAAAAATAGGTCATATTTAATGCACAATTGACTGAATGGTTGGGTGTAAAAAGTTCTGATCCACCTCTCGTGAAAAAGACAAATTTCCGCCGATTCAGCTGGAAGTGGGTCAAATTTGAACTGCGGCTGCCTCATAGTTTGCTATTTATTTTTTCCAAAAATCATTTCTAGGTACATAAGTACCTATTTAATTAGAGAAACACCAAAATAATTCCAAGATTCAACCACTAGCTAGGAACGGTCATTCCCGCCGTTTTGACCGCATTTTGAAACGGGCATAAAAAATTCAAAAAAAATCAAAAAGTTGGAAAACCTTCGCATTGTGTCATTATATATGACCAAGTTACCAGGAAAAATAACAAACTTGTAATACGGTAATTATTTTAAAAAAGTGTTCTCAGAAACGAGCTATCAAGCGTGAAGATTCATGGCTTTCAAGCCAAATGATCAATCTTATGGCCACATTCATGGCATAGTTTGTTCAAATGATCTCATATTGTGCACAAGGGTGCATCTTGGAATGGCAAACAATGTTGCCTAAGGAAGTTTTCATTTTCTTTGGATGAAAAATTCATTTTCCATTTTTCGAGTGCCCAAAAGGAGGTTTTTTTGTGAAGGACCTCCCAAATAATTGTTACAAAATTGGACCAAATCATTTTTATAAAAAATAGGTCATATTTAATGCACAATTAACTAAATGGTTGGGTGTAAAAAGTTCTGATCCACCTCTCGTGAAAAAAACAAATTTCCGCCGATTCAGTTGGAATTGGGTCAAATTTGAACTGCGGCTGCCTCATAGTTTGCTATTTATTTTTTCCAAAAATCATTTCTAGGTACATAAGTACCTATTTAATCAGAGAAACACCAAAAAAATTCCAAGATTCAACCACTAGCTAGGAACGGTCATTCCCGCCGTTTTGACCGCATTTTGAAACGGGCATAAAAAATTCAAAAAAATCAAAAAATTGGAGCACCTTCGCATTGTGTCATTATATATGACCAAGTTACCAGGAAAAATAATAAACTTGTAATACGGCAATTCTATTAAAAATGTGTTCTCAGAAATGAGCTATCATGCGTGAAGATTCATGGCTTTCAAGCCAAATGATCAATCCTATGGCCACATTCATGGCATAGTTTGTTCAAATGATCTCATATTGTGCACAAGGGTGCATCTTGGAATGGCAAACAATGTTGCCTAAGGAAGTTTTCATTTTCTTTGGACGAAAAATTCATTTTCCATTTTTCGAGTGCCCAAAAGGAGGTTTTTTTGTGAAGGACCTCCCAAATAATTGTTGCAAAATTTGACCAAATCAATTTTCTAAAATACTAGGACATATTGAATGCACAATTGACAAAATGGTTGGGTGTAAAAAGTTTTGATCCACCTCTCGTGAAAAAGACAAATTTCCGCCGATTCAGCTGGAAGCGGGTCAAATTTGAACTGCGGCTGCCTCATAGTTTGCTATTTATTTTTTCCAAAAATCATTTCTAGGTACATAAGTACCTATTTAATCATAAATACATGGTTTGGTGGCAATACGTCGAGGTTTGGGCGGTGGTCGAGGGCCCCAACTCTAGAGCGCGTAAACTCGCATGCCCGCTGCGTGGTCACCGCGTGACTGTGGCGTTGCCATGTGTTCTGGGCGGCCTAGGCATGTCTAGTGGGTTGGCCACTCCCCTGGTAGGTGCTAGGAAGAAAATTACAACATAAGATTCCCACGAGGAGACCGATCGATGCTCAAACATGAATTAGCAGCCAAGTGTTTGATTAGCGGTACGGAAAATGCACATGGCTAATGGGCGTGAGTTTTGGTTGAGGATGATCAGTTACTAAGAAGACCGTCTTCACAAATTTTCATCTCAAAAGGAGGAGTCTAGGTGGTACTTGCTTTGCAAAGTACCACACTGGACATAAATACGAATGTTGAAGATGGGCTCAAAATAATGAATGGATTGAGCTGGCATTTGGTGGAGGATAGTTATTTGGGCATAGGAAAGCACTGTAGAAAATGGATACCATTTGGACATGCCAAAGTGGTACTTCCTTCACAAAGTGTTTTTTTGAACAGAATAGGAAAATGAATATTTTTGAATTATTTTTGAACTAGGCAAGGAAGGTTTTTTACATATTTGACGAAGATATGACCCAAAAAATTTATGAGATTTTTTGGGGAATTTTGGGAATGACAGAAATATAGGTTGCTTCACAACCTAGGGCAAAAACTGCCACATGGACATGACACATAGGCAAAACTGATGAGGTGGCGCCTAGTCGTAGCAACCCACCACAATTTTCAAGGTTATGACCATCTATATTGGTCATGAACAGCTAGAAATAAGGCAGCGAACCAGTGCTATCTGCTTTGTGACCATTTCGTGTAAGGAAATTATGACCTTTCTGACCAAAATGGTCGTTATAGTTTAGGGTTTGGAGCCCCCCGAACAGCTTTTGACCAATTGGTCTGAAATGGTCATAGATCTATGACCAATTCTTCCAGGGTCAGTAACAAAAGGTCATAAGTTGACATATTTCTTGTAGTGTGATTCAGCGGTATTGTTGGATGAAGCGGCCCGGACCAACATTACGCGTACGCTTACGCGAGACTGGTTCTACCGACGTGCTTCGCACACAGGTGGCTGGCGGGTGTTAGTTTCTCCAACTTTAGTTGAATCGAGTGTGGCTACACCCGGTCCTTGTGAAGGTTAAAACATCACATACTTGACGAAAAATCATTGTGGTTTTGTATGCGTAGGTAAGAATGGTTCTTGCTAAGCCCGTAGTAGCCACGTAAAACTTGCAACAACAAAGTAGAGGACGTCTAACTTGTTTTTACAGGGCATGTTGTGATGTGATATGGTCAAGACGTGATGAGTTATACGTTATTAGATGATCATGTTTTGTAAAGTTATCGGCAACTGGCAGGAGCCATATGGTTGTCGCTTTATTGTATGAAATACTATCGCCATGTAATTGCTTTACTTTATCACTAAGCGGTAGCGATAGTCGTGGAAGTAATAGTTGGCGAGACGACAACGATGCTATGATGGAGATCAAGGTGTCGCGCCGGTGACGATGGTGATCATGACGGTGCCTTGGAGATGGAGATCAAAAGCACAAGATGATGATGGCCATATCATGTCACATATTTTGATTGCATGTGATGTTTATCTTATTATGCTTCTTATTTTGCTTAGAACGGCGGTAGCATTATAAGATGATCCCTTACAAAATTTCAAGGTATAAGTGTTCTCCCTGAGTATGGACCGTTGCGAAAGTTCATCGTGCCGAGACACCACGTGATGATCGGGTGTGATAAGCTCTACGTTCACATACAACGGGTGTAAGCCAGTTTTGCACACGCGGAATACTCGGGTTAAACTTGACGAGCCTAGCATATGCAGATATGGCATCGGAACACTGGAGACCGAAAGGTCGAGCGTCAATCATATAGTAGATATGATCAACATAAGATGTTCACCATTGAAAACTACTCCATCTCACGTGATGATCGGACATTGTTTAGTTGATTTGGATCACATGATCATTTAGATGACCAGAGGGATGTCTATCTAAGTGGGAGTTCTTTAAGCAATATGATTAATTGAACTTTAATTTATCATGAACTTAGTACCTGATAGTATTTTTTTGCATGTCTATGTTGTTGTAGATCAATGGCCCGTGCTACCGTTCCTTTGAATTTTAATGCATTCCTAGAGAAAGCTAAGTTGAAAGATGATGGTAGCAATTACACGGACTGGGTCGGTAACTTGAGGATTATCCTCATTGCTGCATAGAAGAATTATGTCCTTGAAGCACCGCTAGGTGACAAGCCCCCTCCCGCTAATGTAGACGCTTTGAATGTCTGGCAGACGCGGTCTGATGACTACACGATAGTTCAGTGTGCCATGCTTTACGGCTTAGAACCGGGACTTCAACGACATTTTAAACGTCATGGAGCATATGAGATGTTCCAGGAGTTGAAGTTAATATTTCAAGCAAATGCCCGGATTGAGAAATATGAGATTTCCAATAAGTTCTATAGCTGCAAGATGGAGGAGAATAGTTCTATCAGTGAACACTTGCTCAGAATGTCTGGGTACTACAATCATATGACTCAACTTGGTTGCAAATTTGACGAAGATAGTGTTATTGATAGAGTTCTTCAATCACTGCCACCAAGCTATAAAGGCTTCGTGATGAACTATAATATGCAAGGGATGCAAAAGACAATTCGTGAGCTCTTTGCTATGCTCAAGGCTACGGAGGTAGAAATCAAAAAGGAGCATCAAGTGTTGATGGTTAACAAGACCACTAGTTTCAAGAAAAAGGGCAAGGGAAAGAAGGGGAACTTCAAGAAGAATAGCAAGACAGTTGCTACTCCCGCGAAGAAACCCAAGTATGGAGCCAAGCCTAAAACTGAGTGCTTCTACTGCAAAGGGACTGGACACTGGAAGCGGAACTGCCCGAAGTTTTTGGCGGATAAGAAGGATGGCAAGGTGAACAATGGTATATGTGATATACATATTATTTATGTGTACCTTACTAATGCTCGTAGTAGTACCTGGGTATTTGATACCGCTTCGGTTGCTAATATTTGTAACTCGAAACAAGGACTACGGATTAAACAAAGATTGGCTAAGGACGAGGTGACGATGCGCGTGGGAAATGGTTCCAAAGTCGATGTGATCGTCGTCGGCACGCTACCTCTACATCTACCTTCGGGATTAGTTTTAGACCTGAATAATTGTTATTTGGTGCGAGCGTTAAGCATGAACATTATATCTGGATCTTGTTTATTGCGAGACGGTTATTCATTTAAATACGAGAATAATGGTTGTTCTATTTATATGAGAAATATCTTTTATGGTCATGCACCCTTGAAGAGTGGTCTATTCTTGTTGGATCTCGATCGTAGTGATACACATATTCATAATATTGAAGCCAAAATATGTAAGGTTAATAATGATAGTGCAACTTATTTGTGGCACTGCCGTTTAGGACATATTGGTGTAAAGCGCATGAAGAAACTCCATAGTGATGGACTTTTGGAATCACTTGATTATGAATCACTTGGTGCTTGCGAACCATGCCTCATGGGCAAGATGTCTAAAACTCTGTTCTCCGGAACAATGGAGCGAGTGATGACCCACAAGTGTAGGGGATCTATCGTAGTCGGTAAGTAAGAGTGTCGAACCCAACGAGGAGCAGAAGGAAATGATAGGCAGTTTTCAGTAAGGTATTTTCTGCAAGCACTGAAATTATATGTAACAAATAGTTTTGTGATAAGATAATTGGTAGCAAGTGACAAAAGGTAAAAGTAAATAAGGTGCAGCAAGATGGCCCAATCCTTTTTGTAGCAAAGGACAAGCCTGGACAAACTCTTATGCAAAGTAAAGCGCTCCCGAGGACACATGGGAATTATCGTCAAGCTAGTTTTCATCACGATCGTCTGATTCACAATCGGTACTTTGATAATTTGGTATGTGGGTGGACCGGTGCTTGGGTGCTGCCCTTACTTGGACAAGCCTCCCACTTATGATTAACCTCTAATGCAAGCATCCGCAACTAAAAAATAAGTATTAAGGTAAACCTAACCATAGCCTGAAACATATGGATCCAAATCAGCCCCTTACGAAGAAACACATAAACTAGTGTTTAAGCTTTTGTCACTCTAGCAACCCATCATCTACTTATTACTTCCCAATGCCTTCCTCTAGGCCCAAATAATGGTGAAGTTTCATGTAGTCGACGTTCACATGACACCACTAGAGGAGAGACAACATACATCTCATCAAAATAACGAACGAAGACCAAATTCACATGACTACTAATAGCAAGACTTCTCCCATGTCCTCAGGAACAAAAGTAACTACTCACAAGACATAATATTGTTCATGATCAGAGGGGTATTAATATGCATAATGGATCTGAACATATGATCTTCCACCAAATAAACCAACTAGCATCAACTACAAGGAGTAATCAACACTACTAGCAACCCACAGGTACCAATATGAAGTTTGGGTACAAAGATTGGATACAAGAGATGAACTAGGGTTTGAGAGGAGATGGTGCTGGTGAAGATGTTGATGAAGATAGCCCTCCCCAAGATAGGAGAGTTGTTGGTGATGACGGCGGTGACGATTTCCCCCTCCCAGAGGGAAGTATCCCCGGTAGAACAGCTCTGCCGGAGCCCTAGATTGGTTTCCGCCTCGGTCCCGCCTCGAGACGGCGGCATCTGGTCCCGAAAGCCTCTCTCTGATTTTTTTCCAGGTCAAAACGCTTCATATAGGAGAAGATGGGCACCGTGGGCCTGCCGGCTGGCCCTCGAGGCAGGGGCGCGCCCTGGGAAGGGGGGGCGCGCCCCCCACCCTCGAGGCCAGCCGGTGGCCCCTCTCGTGGGTTTCTTTTGCCAGATATTTTTTATATTTTCCGAAACGATGTTCTGTGGAGTTTCAGGGCTTTTGGAGTTGTGCAGAATATGTTTCCCAGAGTTTCCTCCCTTTTCCAGCCCAGAATTCCAGCTGCCGGCATTCTCCCTCTTCATGTAAACCTTGTAGAATAAGAGAGAAAAGGCATAAGTATTGTGACAAAACATGTATGAACATCCCATAATGCAATAAATATCAACTTATAAGCATGATGCAAAATGGACGTATCAACTCCCCCAAGCTTAGACCTCGCTTGTCCGCAAGCGAAAGCTGATATCGAAAAAATATGTCCACACGTTTAGAGATAGAGGTGTCAATAAAAATAAAATACGGACATGAGGGCATCATGATCATTCTCATAATAGAAACTTATATAAATATATTCAGATGTTTCCTATGCTAAAGTAACAATTCATCCACAATATCAAGTATGCATCATAAACTTCATTGGAAACTAACAAACTTTGGTCTCGGTCATTGAAGCAATTGCAATTTATCGTAACATCGGAAAGAGTCAATATAAGAGCTTTTCAGCAAGCCTACATACTCAACTATCATATAGTCTTTCACAATTGCTCACACTCACGCAATACTTATGTTTATGGAGTTTTAATCGGACACAGAGAAAGATAGGGGCTTATGGTATTGCCTCCCAACCTTTTACCTCAAGTGTAATGTCAACAGTAATAGATCATGAAAACTTACATCCAAGTGGGTATATATGTCTGGATCTTTCCAACACAATGTGCTTGCCAAAGGTTAAAATGAAAAAGGGAAAGGTGGGCTTCACCTTGAATCTTATAAGACAGGAACAATGGATAGGCCCTTCGTAGAGGGAAGCAGAGGTTGTCATGTGTTTTTATGGTTGGATGCACAAAGTCTTCACATAGAAGAACTTCGCTTTATATTGCCGCTTGTGATAAGGACCTTTATTATGTAGTCCGTCGCTTTTATTACTTCCATATCACAAGATCGTATAAAGCTAATTTCTCCAACACTAATAAATCATACATATTTTAGCGGATTTGCAACATGACAACTTACTTGGAAGGATCTTTCTCAATCCATAGGTAGGTATGGTGGACTCTCATGGCAAAACTGGGTTTAAGGATATATGGAAGCACAAGTAGTATCTCTACTTAGTGCGAGGAGTTTTGGCTAGCATGAGGGAGAAAGGCAAGCTCACCATGTTGGGAGATCCATGACAATATACTTTATTTCGGATATAAGAAGACATATCCCATTATGTTGTCTTCCTTGTCCAACATCAACTCTTTAGCATGTCATACTTTAATGAGTGCTCACAATTATAAAAGATGTCCAAGATAGTATATTTGTATGTGAAGCCTCTCTTCTTTTATTACTTCTTATTAATTGCAACAATGACCAAAACTATGTTTGTCACCTCCCAACAACTTTTATTTGTCATACTCTTGTATGTGAAGTCATTACTTCCCATAAGATCGATATGATCTCTTTGATATTCTATATGTTTTCTTTCTTTTTATCATGACTCAAGTGAGGAAATCAAGCCCTTGACTCAACACTAATCTTTATTATATAGCTCACGGACTCGATTACAAAGGATAAAGCTCACAAGGCAAAAGCTCACGACCAGACCATGCTAACTTTATTTTAATAGATCAAGATACTACCAAAAGGATCGAACTAAGTAAAACGGTAAAGATAGGAGTGATGGTGATACGATACCGGGGTCACTCCCCCAAGCTTGGCAGTTGCCAAGGGGAGTGCCCATACCCATATGATTATGTCTCCTTCTTTGGGGTTGGTGATGATGGAGTTGCAAGTAGTGATGGGGGATCCTCATATATCGAGCGTAGGAGATCTTCCAGCTTGTGGATAATACCTTTGAGAGCAACTATGTAGTACTTCAACAAAAGATTTTCACTTGTGAGATGTTTGTTGCGAATCTGAGCTAACTCAATCATCCTGAAAGCTTCTAGCTCAGTTGAGGTAAAGAGATTAGGAAGGGATTTAGAGGTGTCTTCTTCTCCTGCTGCCGGAGCCGGATCTTCCACCTCTATCTTGATCTTCTTCTCCTTGTGGATCTCCTCGGGTCCTTCTCTCTTCAGATCTATCTTCATTAGCCAAGCATCATTGCCTTCGTTGTTGGAGGAGGGAGACGACATGATGCCTAGCTTCGCAAACCCTAGCAGAAAACAGCTCGAAACGAAAACAGAGGATTTCTGCATGATACAGAGGTCAAAACCTTCGGGAGTATATATAATGAATTTTTCCCGAACAAAAGGAGTAACCCACAAGAAAACGGAGTCCAGGGGACACACGGGGTGTCCTTGAGGCAAGGGGGCGCACCCTCCACCCTCGAGGGCACCTCGTGTCTCTTCCGGACAGCGGTTTATTTTTCTATTTATCTAAATATTCCAAAACGGAGAAAAATTCCTTTATAACTGTTTTGGAGTCGGTTTACTTACCGTATCACGCACCTCTTCCTTTTCGGAGGCTGAATCATTCTGGAAAGTGTCCCTTATGTATTCCTCCGGGGTTATGGTTTCAATAATATTAGTTTCAGCATTTATATGATCACCTGAGATATAATGTTTGATCCTTTCACCATTCACCACCTTCAGATTTGTGCCTTCGAAGTTGTTAATTTTTATGGCACCGGAACGATAGACCTCCTCGATAATGTTAGGTCCTTCCCACTTGGAGAGAAGTTTTCCTGCAAAAAATCTTAAACGAGAGTTGAATAGCAGGACATAATCACCTACGTTAAACTCACGCTTTTGAATCCTTTTGTCATGCCATCTTTTAACCTTTTCTTTAAACAGTTTGGCGTTCTCATAGGCATGGGTTCTCCACTCATCGAGACAGCTAATGTCAAATAACCTCTTTTCACCGGCAAGTTTGAAATCGTAGTTGAGCTCCTTAATATCCCAATATGCCTTATGTTCTAGCTCAAGAGGTAAGTGACAAGCTTTTCCATATACCATCTTATATGGAGACATACCCATAGGATTTTTGTATGCAGTTCTATAGGCCCATAATGCATCATCTAGTTTCTTTAACTGTCTTTTGCAAGATTAATTTCAACTCCCTATTACTTAGTTCTACTTGACCACTAGTTTGTGGGTGATAAGGTGATGCAATTCTATGGTTGACATCATACTTAGCAAGCATCTTACGGAAAGCGCCATGAATAAAGTGTGAACCACCATCAATCATTAGATATCTAGGGACTCCAAACCTCGGAAATATAACTTCTTTAAGCATCTTAATAGAGGTGTTATGATCAGCACTACTAGTTGGAATAGTTTCTACCCACTTAGTAACGTAATCAACAGCAACTAAAATATGTGTGTACACATTAGAGATAGGAAAAGGTCCCATGTAATCAAAGCCCCAAACATCAAATGGTTCAATAATGAGTGAATAATTCATAGGCATTTCTTGACGTCTACTAATATTACCAATTCTTTGACATTCATCACAAGATAAGACAAACTTACGGGCATCCTTGAAGAGAGTAGGCCAATAAAAAACGGATTGCAATACCTTGTGTGCAGTTCTATCTCCCGCATGGTTTCCTCCATAAGCTTCGGAGTGGCACTTGCGTAGGATCTGTTCCTGTTCATGCTCAGGTACACAACGTCTAATAATACCATCTACTCCTTCTTTATAAAGATGTGGGTCATCCCAGAAGTAATGTCTCAAATCATAGAAGAACTTTTTCTTTTGCTGGTATGTGAAGCTAGGAGGTATAAACTTAGAAATAATGTAATTAGCATAATCAACATACCAAGGAGCAGTACGAGAAGTATTTATGACAACTAGTTGTTCATTAGGAAAGCTATCATCAATAGGTTGTGGGTCATCAAGTATATTTTCTAACCTAGACAAGTTATCTGCTACGGGGTTCTCAGCTCCCTTTCTATCAATAATATGCAAGTCAAATTCTTGCAGCAAGAGAACCCATCAATAAGTCTAGGTTTAGCATCTTTCTTTTCCATAAGGTATTTGATAGCAGCATGATCAGTGTGAATAGTTACTTTAGAATCAACGATGTAGGGTCTAAACTTATCACAAGCAAATACAACTGCTAAAACTTCTTTCTCGGTGGTAGCATAATTTCTTTGGGCACTATCTAGAGTTTTACTAGCATATTGGATAACATTCAATTTCTTATCAACTCTTTTCCCTAGAACAGCTCCTACAACATAATCACTAGCATCGCACATAATCTCAAAGGGTAAATTCCAGTCAGGAGGCTGGGCAATAGGTGCAGAGATCAATGCTTTCTTAAGTATTTCAAATGCTTCTAGACAATCATCGTCAAAGACAAAAGGGATATCTTTTTGCAAGAGATTAGTCAGAGGCCCGGAGATTTTGGAGAAGTCCTTTATGAACCTCCTATAAAACCCGGCATGACCAAGGAAACTTCGTATACCTTTGATATCCTTAGGGCATGGCATCTTTTCAATAGCATCAACTTTAGCTTTGTCAACTTCAATACCTATTTCAGAAATTTTATGTCCCAAGACAATGCCTTCATTAACCATAAAGTGGCACTTCTCGCAATTCAAGACAAGGTTAGTGTCTTCACATCTCTGCAAAACTCGATCAAGGTTGCTTAAGCAATCATCAAAAGAAGTTCCGTAAACGGAGAAATCATCCATGAATACCTCAACAATCTTTTCACAAAAGTCAGAGAATATAGCCATCATGCATCTTTGAAAGGTAGCAGGTGCATTACATAAACCAAAAGGCATACGTCTATAAGCAAAGGTACCGAAAGTACAAGTAAAGGTGGTCTTTTCTTGATCCCCTTTTGACACAGGTATTTGAGAGAAACCAGAATAACCATCTAGAAAGAAGAAATGAGTATGTTTGGATAACCTTTCTAGCATTTGATCAATAAATGGCAAGGGGTAATGATCTTTCTTAGTGGCTTTATTCAACTTACGGAAATCACTTACCATCCTATAACCTGTAACTATTCTTTGCGGGATCAATTCATCTTTATCATTAGGGACAACAGTCATACCTACTTTCTTAGGAACATAATGGACATGACTTACCCACTGACTATCAGCAACTGGATAGATAATACCTGCTTCTAGGAGCTTTAGTATTTCCTTCCTCACCACTTCTTTCATCTTAGGATTTAACTGTCGCTGATGATCAATACCTGGTTTAGCATTCTCTTCCAGTTTTATCTTGTGTTGACATATAGTGGGACTAATGCCCTTAAGATCATCCAGAGTATATCCAATAGCAGCTTGGTGCTTCTTCAGAGTTTTCAATAATCTTTCTTCTTCCTGCTCTGAAAGGTTAGCACTAATAATAACAGGATATATCTTCTTTTCATCAAGATAAACATACTTAAGATTATTAGGTAAAGGTTTAAGTTCAAACATGGGATCACCCTTGGGTGGAGGAGGATCCCCTAGGATTTCAGCAGGCAAGTTGTTCTTCAATACGGGTCCCTGTTTAAAGAATATTTCATGTATTTCCCTTCTCTCATTCAAATGCATATCATTTTCGTGGTCTAGCAAGTATTGTTCTAAAGGATCATTAGGTGGCACAACAATAGAAGCAAGACCAATAATTTTATCTTTACTGGTTGGTGCCTTTTCAAGGGGTTGTCTACGGAATTTAGCAAAGTTAAAATCGTGAGACATATCCCCTAAGTCAACATTGACAATGTCTTTCACGCAGTCTATCTTGGCATTAACAGTATTCAAGAAGGGTCTACCAAATATAATGGGTCAGAATGCATCTTGTGGGGAACTAAGAACAAGAAAATCAGCAGGGTATTTAACCTTCCCACACAATACTTCAATATCTCTAACTATCCCAGCTGGTGAAATAGTATCTTTATTAGCGAGCTTAATAGTAACATCAATCCCTTCTAGCTCAACAGGTGCAATATCGTGTATAATTTCGTTATATAAATCAAGAGGGATAATACTCGCACTAGCACCTACGTCACATAAACCATGATAACAATGATATCCTATCTTGACAGATATAACAGGTAAGCCTACAACAGGTTTATCTTTGTTCCTAGCATTGGGTTTAGCTATTCTAGCAGACTCTTCTTGGAGATAAATAACATCTCCATCTAAATCTTCTACCAAGAGTTCTTTAACCATAGCAACACTAGGTTCAACTTTAATTTGCTCAGAGGGTGTAGGTGTTCTAGTATTACTCTTACGAACTACAGTTGAAGCTTGAGCATGATCCTTTATCCTAACAGGGAAAGGTGGTTTCTCAATATAAGCGGTAGGTATAACAGGATCAACATTATAAGTGATAGTCTTTTCTTCAACTTTAATATGTTCAACTACTTTTACTTCAATAGGGGGATTGTCAGGGATATTACTACCAGGTATAAACCAGCAAGGAGGGTCCGGTTTGCGTTATCAAGATTATATAATCAGAAGCCCAGCGAGGTATGGAGTAGAAGATTATAGCCCAAGAGGCTTAGAGCCCATGTGTTAGGGCCCATGATTTGTAAACCGTCATACTATGTAACTTATGATGTAAGATAGAAAGAGCAGAGACCGAGACGGACACGTTTATGAGCCGGCCTCGGGACTCTGTAAACCGGACCGGGCGTCACCTCTTATATAAAGGGACGACCCGGCAACGGTTCAGGAGAGACAACAACAGCTCGAGGCATATGTAAAGCGAATTCGCTCCCTGGTCATCGAAGCCCGAGCAATACCACACCAAACTAGACGTAGGCCTTTACCTTCATCGAAGGGGCCGAACTAGTATAAAATCCCTATGTCCTTCGTCCGCTTTAACCCCTTTAAGCTAACTCGTAGCGATGGCCTCACGACTAAGTCCTTTCACTAGGACATCTGCCGTGCTAAATCCACGACAGTTGGCGCCCACCGTGGGGCTATCGCACGATGGTTTCGAGTTCTTGAAGGGCAGCTTTGAAGGACTCAAGGGCTACGCAGTGGGCCGGATGACTAAAAGCCGCCGCGGCCGGATCTACATCGACGATGTAGGCTGGGGCCCCGAGGCCGATTCAATCGAATACGGGTACCGGGTCCCCTTCGGCGGCATCCACGTCTTCATCGGCAAGATCGGCGAACCGGGCCATGAGCCGGACATATTCCCCAACATCGTCGAGTCGGCTCAGCGTGCGAGACCTGCCCGGATTCAGCCCGCCATGAAGCATGTCTTCGTTGGAGCAGTACACGAGGTACAAGCCGAGGACGGATTGGAGTCGGGCGGCGAGACAGTTGTTTATTCCGGCGATGAATCTTCTTCCGCAGAGACCAAATCTTTGTATCTGCTGCAGGATGGCCGGTCTGAGGGTTGTTCCAATTGCGACAGTATTCCGGACCCCCTTGATCCACCAAACAGGGTTGCTGTCTTCATGGCCGGATCACAACCCGTGCAGCAGACCTCAACAACAGGGGCGTTGATATCAGAGGCAATGGGAGCTAGGGCTGGAGATCCTCCCCCGTCGCCATCGGATACTTTATCTATCTTGGTCGATACTTTGACATCACTAGTAACAGCAGAGGTAGAACATGACAACAAGGAGCAGCATGTCGCGGAGGTCGCTCAGGTGAAGATCCGAATTGAACATGCCAAGTTGGACCTGGCAGCTGAGAAAGCTAGGATGGCTACAAAGCAGGCGGAGCTAGAGGCTCAGGCCTATCGGCTTATGTTGGATCAGACCGCCTCACAAGGGGTAATGATGAGGAGACAACGATCTCGCCTACCGCCGGTCTATGAGGCAAGGAATCTCTTTAGCACGCCAGGCGCAGGAACCAGTAACCAGCCGGAGTAAACCAGGGAGGAGCACCAGGAACAGGCGCATCGGTTCAGCCACCGGCCGCAGAGCCAAATCGCCAAGTTGTGATGACCCAACATGTGCCCACCCCTCCTGGTCATTATTCTAATCCATTAGATAACATAGTTGCTACCGCTTCACGATTGGCCGCCCTTCCTTTGAAGGAACGTCCCCCATAGCAGTAGAGGCGCGACGGGCTAAGGAGTTGTTGGACACGGCGCTAACTCAACAGCAGGCTTATTCCTATAGCCGGGAGATGATTCATTCAACCCCCCGTCTGAGCTGGAGTTATACGAGGCGTCTGGATGAACCGGCCGTATCAAGCAGCGCACGGAGACATCATCACCAGAGGCGGGATAATCTGGCAGCAGATGAGGCGCACGCCCAAGAGGTGGTGGATCAGGCCAGACAACGCCGAGAGGCTGAGGTAACAGCGCAGTACGAAGCCCGTCAGGCGATGCCGGTTCGTCCCACCACCACAATTGAACCGGGGGTCATGTCCAGTTCTCTGGGTGTGCCGTGTCTCATCCCCGCTTTACGGAACATGAAACTGCCCAAAGATTTCAAGGGGCCACGCAAGGTGCCCAACTACACGGCAGATCTCGCTCCGGAGGCATGGGTCAAGAGTTATGAGATGGCAATGGAGATGCTCGATGTGGATGAAGCAGCATGCGCCAAATATTTCACAATGATGCTCGAGGGCACGGCCTGAATATGGCTGAAGAGTTTGCCACCTAATTCCATCGGATCATGGGGTGAATTGCGGCGCCGGTTTATCAACAATTTCAAGGACACATGCAAGCAGCCAATGTCTATTGTCGACTTAGCTGCCTGCGTTCAAGGAGAGCAGGAATCTACAAGCAGTTGGGTGCATCGAGTGTCCGAAATCTTGCATTCCTCCAATAGCATCAACCCAAGTACAACAATAGTGACCTTGGAAGGTAATTGCCGGTTTGAACCTCTGAGGCAGAAGTTGGGACGGTTAAAACATGCTTGCAATGACATGGGAACGTTTATGGGCGCTTTACTGAAATACGGAGATTCTGATAACATCAAGTATGCAGACGCAGATGGAGACAAGTCAGGGAAGGCAAGCAAGAACGGTAAACCGCCGCAGGCCAATCCGACAATTCAAGGATACAATGGTAAGCGCAAAGCGGATGGTAGCTCAGACTTTGTGGCCAACACCAACGCTCAGGATGATGGGCAACGCCGCAAGGGTAGACCGCCCCCGCGTAATGGGAGGCCGCCTATTAATCTAGAGTGCCAGTTGAACGTGCCTTGCCCAAAGCACGGTACGCCGGAGAAACCAGTTACACATCTCTGGAAGGATTGTTTCAACATGCAGGAGTTCATGAACCGAAATATATATGATCACGGGGCCCCCGGCGGATCAGGCCCTGGCTTCCAAGGTCCGGGTCACCAAGGTGGTGGGTCCGGTTCAGGATATCAAGGCAATAACAATAACCACAATGGGCACAATCAGCATAACCAGCAGCATGGTCAGGGCGGATACAATAACCAAGGGAATCAACAGCGTCAGCATCAACAGCAATCCGGATATCAGAATAATCCGAAGGAGCTGAGCAGTGGGCAGTATCACGTCTTTACCACGAGCTTATGCAAACGGGATCAGAAAGTTCTGAAGAGGGCAGTACACTCTGTTGAACCGGCAGTGCCACGTTTCCTGCGGTGGTCGGAGCAACCCATTGTGTGGAGCAGAGAGGACCATCCACCCCGGGTCGATAATCCGGGTCAGCTGGCTCTGGTGGTGGCACCACAGGTGGGTGGCTACAAGTTCACCAAAGTACTCATGGACGGAGGTAGTAGCATCAACATCTTGTATTATGAGACCTTTCAACGTATGGGGTTGACAGATAAGAAGCTTCGACAATCCAACACAGTGTTTCATGGGGTGGTACCCGGTAAATCGGCCTATCCAGTTGGCAAGATCGATCTGCAGGTCACCTTTTGTAGGATCGAAAGTAGGTCTAGAGGGGGGGTGATTAGACTACTTGACAATATAAAAAATCTGCCTTTAGATCATGCAAGGTTTTTGGCAGTTTCACAATTAAGATCAATTCAAGTATCACCCTACACATGCAATTCTAGAGTATATGCAGCGGAAAGTAAATTGCACATGTAAAAGAGAGGTGGAGAAGATCAAACGCAGTTTGGTGACACGGAGATTTTTGTCGTGGTTCCGATAGGTGGTGCTATCGTACATCCACGTTGATGGAGACTTCAACCCACGGAGGGTAACGACTGCGCGAGTCCACGGAGGGCTCCACCCACGAAGGGTCCACGAAGAAGCAACCTTGTCTATTCCATCACGGCCTACGCCCACGGAGGACTAGCCTTACTCGGGGTAGATCTTCACGAAGTAGGCGATCTCCTTGCCCTTACAAACTTCTTGGTTCAACTCCACATCTCAAAGACGGAGGCTCCCAAGCAACACCTAACCAATCTAGGAGGCACCACCCCCCAAAAGGTAATAGACGGTGTTGATGATGATGAACTCCTTGCTCTTGTGCTTCAGATGATAATCTCCCCAACACTCAACTCTCCTCACTGATATGGCTGTGGTGGAAGAAAGATTTGAGTGGAAAGCAACTTGGGAAGGCTAGAAATCAAGTTTCATATGGTAGGAATGGAATGACTTGATCTCAACACAAGGGTAGGTGGTTCACTTCTCAGAAAGTGTATGGTAGAAGTGGTGGTACTTTCTGATGGCTCTCCTCACGAATGAAGAGGGGGTGGAGGGGTATATATAGCCTCCACACAAAATCCAACCGTTACACACACATTTGACCAATCTCGGTGAGACCGAAGTGAAAACTCGGTCAGACCGAAAGTTCAAATATAGTGAACGTTGGGATTTTCGGTGGGACCGAAAATACCATCTCGATGTGTCCGAAGTGAGTCAAAGGTTAGGGTTTGCCATCTCGGTGTGACCGAAAACAACAACTCGGATATTCCGAAATGCTGTCAATTGGTTACAGAAGGTTGGCAGACCATTTTCGGTGAGACCGAAACTCAGAATCGGATGGACCGAAAAATTAGGGTTTGGGGAAATAACTGAAGTGGTTCATCTCGGTGGGACTGAGTTTGCAGAATCGGTTTGTCCGAGATTACTTATGAGTGTGTTGTAAAGTGAAGAGTGCTGATAGTTGAGGGAGCTAGATCACCAAGCACTTGAGCAACAAGAACATTAACACAACCTCATCCCCTTTTAATAGTATTGGCTTTTCCTATGGACTCAATGTGATCTTTGATCACTAAACCAGAAATGGAGTCTTGAGCTTTTGCCAATGCTTGTCTTAGCATTTTGAGGGGTCCACTTCTTCAGACATTTCCATACCCATATCATCGAACTTTTCTGAAATGATTCTCAAGTGAATATTAGTTCAATGATATATATGTTGTTATTAATTACCAAAACCACCCGGGGATTAGTTGCACTTTCAATCTCCCCCTTTTTGGTAATTGATGACAACATATAGATCAAAGCTTCGACAAAAGATATAATCAAAGAATAATATCGTCGCTTTGAGAAGTATGTGATAAACAAGAGCTCCCCCTAAATTTGTGCATTATTTGAAATTTGCGTTTGAATGCAAATGCACAATCGATTAGGATTATGGGTCACTCTTCCATGTCACATACATCTTGGTGGAGCGCACAAAATGATAAGAATGAGTAACATGCACTCAATCCCAAGACAAGAGTAAATAGCCATACAATAATGAATAGCATATGATAAGCAAAAAGCACACATTAAAGCATAGTATGACTGAGCACTCATTAAGGTAGCATCAAACGTAGTAGCAAGCACACATAAAGTATCAGGAACCAAAAGAAACCAATGTATCTCAAGGAAAAACCGGCAAAAGAACGAAAAGACGAAAGAGCGCTCTCTCTCTCGAAGCCCTATGATCTATAACAATTTCTCCCCCTTTGGCAACAAGTTACCAAAAAGTTCGAAAAGGTATAGAGCTAAGCGTCACTGCGGGCTCTGCTGGCGGCTCCCGTCTGGGTAGATGTCGGTGTAGAGATAGCTGCATCTGCGAAGACCTCTGCTGATGTCTGCGGTGGAGGAGTGGATGCTGGAGCTGGAGGAACTGCTGGAGCTGTAGCTGGTGCTGAAGTGGTAGCCCTGGAGTCTGTCACTGGGATAGCTGCAGATCTGGATCCTCTGGGAACCTGAGCAGTCTGGCGATGAGAGTCCTGGACTAGATCATCCTGCATAAGCTCTGCTCTCTCCTGCCTAGTCTCCTCCATGTCTGCCTCAAGCTTGTTGACAGACACCTGAATCTCAGTCAGCTTCACGTCCAGAGCGTGGATCTTGTCCTCGACAATCCTCTCAAGGCTCTCCTGAGATTGCTCAATGCTGGCCAGGCGTTGTTCAATCCTTTGGGTAGCTTCAAGAATTTGTTCTCCAAAGCTCTTTGGCTTAGCTGCTGCTGCTGCTGCCTCTTTGTCAGCTTTAGCCTTCTTTGCAGCTTCGATTTTGGCTTGTCCTTCAACTGAGGTAGGATCCTCTTCATCCATCACAACTACATTGTCCTCATGCTCTGGCTGCAGTGGCAAGTGCTTCCTATCCAACATGAATTTGCCCGTGCCAAACTTGGCGTTGATGAGCATCTGTATCTGCGGTGCAAACCCGCACGACCTCTTCTGGTCAGCTGCAGTCCTCTTAATGGTCTCTACCATCAAGTCCATCACCTTAAAAGGTGCCTTCTCATCGAGAATGTGCAGCATGTTGATAGAATAGCCTCGTATCATCCGGTGGTCACCTGACTTAGGCATCAATGTATGCCTCAGAATAGTGTTAGTGGTGGTCAGACCTGCCTGGAGATAGTACACTGAGCCAAGCTTCCATCCTTCCAAATCAGCAGCTGGGATCTCCTTGTACATATTCTTCATGGAATCATGACTCTTCTTAGGAATCCCATAGACATCAATGTCGTCCTCTCTCTGCACTGGAGCGTTCAGAAGTTCTGCCCATTCTTCAACAGTCGAAGAAAACCGTTGACCTTCAGTCATCCAGGTGATCTTGCCATCAGGATAGAAGTGGGCTGTGGCATAGAACTGCATGATCATCTCGTCATTCCAAGCTGTCAGCTCTTGACCCACAAAATCAGCAACTCCACATGCAGTAAAGCTCTCATGCACATGAGGAAAGAAGTCCCGATGCTCTTCACTGTCAATATACTTCCAGTCAACATACCTGGTGTCAGCAACAATGGGCTTCTTATCCATCAGCACGGTCTCATAGAAATCCTGCTGCTCTCTGGTGTGGAATCTGGGGTCCACAGCAGTCCTTCTCCTTACGGCATATGGATCAGACTGTCTCCATAGCCTGAGACCTTTGTCCTTCCTTGCCTTCATGTCCTCAGCTTGAGGATGAGCATCATTGTGGAGTGGCAACTTGGGACGGAGCTTAAGCAACACATGCTCTTCATCTGATTCAGACGGTGGCATCTCACCTTTGTTCTTCTCAGAAGCTGGAATGCTTCTGGTTGTTCTCTTGGGCTTGGCTGGAGCTGCCTTGGATGGAGCAGGCTTCTTGGGCTTAGAGGAGGCTTGAGCCCGAATAGCATCACCCATGAACTTAGCTTTCTGAGGAGGAGGCTGGGGTGCTTCTTCTTCTTCTTCTTCTGCAGCATCAACTTGAGGTTCAGCATAAACAACCCTCTTCCTTTTGGAAGTCTTCTTCACCTTGCTTGGAGCAGGCTCTTCCAAGTTGAGCTTCTTAGCGACTGCTGACTGCTTCACTTTGCTTGTGCCTTTCCTTGGCTGCTGCCCTTGGTGCTCTTTGGCAACTACTTTCCTCTTGGGCTTGGAGGTGACTTCCTCAGCAACAAAGTCGGAGTCCTCATCATCAGAAGTTCTCTTCTTCCTGGTTCTCGTGGCTGCAGGAGGTAGACCACTAGGGGTGCTCCTCTCACCATCATCACTAGAGCTGCTTGCAGGACTTGTATCTGCCTCTGGAATTTCATCAAACGGTGATTCAGACCTGTTCTGGCTGTCACTAACATCTGACATGGCTGAAAAACCTGTGAAGAGATAAGGTATAGGCAGAGTAGAAGAGTTATCACAACTGCAGAAGTTTTTGAAAAAAAATGAGTTCAAAACTTAGTTTTGAGTTTTCACAGAATGTATTTCGGTCAAACCGATTTCAGGTTTCGGTGCAACCGAAGTGCTCAACAGAAACCTACACACCACTTTCGGTCAGACCGAAATGGGTTTCGGTCCTACCGAAAACTTAGGGTTTCACTGAAACTTCTTTTCGGTCGTTCCGATTGGCACAACTCGGTTAAACCGAACTATGCAGTGCAATGGCCAGAGGCCAAATCGGTCATTCCGATTTTCAAAATCGGCTTCACCGAGATGCATTCCGTGGAAACCTAAACCTAAGAATTTTCCTCGAAACTAGAAGATCTGAACTATTGTATGGGGAACATATCAAACATGGATTGAATCATGGCAACCTATCGTGCAAGAATCAGAAGTGGAGCACGAAAAGGGATCGGGACACACCCTAACTTGGTGGTGTCCCTCTACGGCGGCAACGGTGGAGATGATTACCGTTGACGGCGGCGGAGACCTGCGGCGAGGGCGCACAGGTGACGAAGGCGACGATCCGTAGACCAGGGCGACGGCAGCAGGGGTCTTGGGGGCGAACGGTTTGAAGAAAGAAATCGCGCGCAACCCCTCAGGTATATATAACCCCGTGCTGTCGGTGGGACCGAGTTGAAAAACTCGGTGTCACCGAGATGTATATCTGCTGTGCAGTTACACATATCGGTCAGACCGAGAGTTTGAACTCGGTTTCACCGAGATGAAACCTAGAACAGTCTAAGCGTTTCGGTTGGACCGATATTGAGAAACCGGTCAGACCGAAATGGACTTAGAAGGTTTTGGAAGTCAGCCTTAGACGAATCGGTGGTTCCGAGTGCTCCTCACTCGGACTGTCCGAAAAAAGATTTGTTCAAAGTTGTGATATGAGCATGAATAGAGTTTTGAGACAAGAAAGCATAGATAGCTAGGGAAGGTGCTTAGGCATTCTTGTCCATCCATTTGGCCAGAAAAAGAAACCAAAACAATCAAAACAACAAATGGATGTCCTTGAATGGATAAAATCATGCATTCAACATGCTCACACAATAAGATAGCAACTGAAATATGTGTCAAACATGCACAACCAATCACTCTAGCTACTAGCACACAATTTGTCGATGACTAGGTCATCTATATATGAGTATATTGACTTAGGAGCCAAATGAGAACATTTGATCATAGGTCATACTCATCGTTTAAGCACAAGTGGGGTTACCACTTTTACATAAAGCATTTATGTGTTCACATCATTTGAAGATGCTTTAGCTCAATTTTTAGAGTAAAGCTCCCCCTAGATGTGAGAACCCCTTTTAAAGGGTCAAACTAACCTTGGGTTGTCGTAGAAGACTTCATGTAGATGTTGAAGATGTGGATGCTCAATGTTGATGTAAATCATCATGAGTTAGGAGCAATCCTTTGGATTAGGGCACTTTCAATACCTACATGGGTTAGTCCCACAAGGAACAAACAAGAATATCCATAGACATAGAGTGAAGTACACAAAAGATGATGTCCATGAAAGCAATGATTACCTTGTCCCTTGACTTACCAACAAGAGGGTTTGTGACTCCATGAACAAGTGCATGATGTGGAAGTTGATTGCACAAGTTCTTGCCAAATTGAATATGAGTGAAGTTTGTTGGCGGAGTCACCCTCAAGAACCTACTAGTTCTTCTTCTTTGGGATCCACATCATCTTGATGGGAATCCTTGGTGTTGTAGTTGAGCTTGACGAAGTAGAACTTGATGTGTCCTTGGGAACCCACTTGACCATGGCTTGAGGTGCTTCAATGAATGCATCAATCTCCTCTTGAAGCTTGTCCTTGGCCTTTAGCTTGTGGTCTTGTGGTGGAAGGTCATCTTGAGCTTGTTCCACATTGGAAGAAGTAGGATCATACTTCTCCTTTTGTGAGACAAACTGTGGAGTAGGGTATTGACCTTCTTCCCACTCAACACCTTCGGCGTTGAACTTTCGCTCAAAACCAATCCCTTGATTCTTCCGGTGTCTTCCTTGTTTGCGAACAATCTCCTCAAAGCTCTTGCTTCCGGCAAGACTCTTGTAGACACCTTTCTCTATGATTTCCTTCAATAAGCTATTTTCTTGCTCAAGTGTAACTTGGCTTGAAACATTGTTAGTGGAATCAAGAGAACTACTAGAAGCAACAATATTGGATTTAACATTGTTATTGTTACTACTAGAGGAAGAATTTTTCTTATGCTTGTCATGCTTAGTCTTAATAGGTGGCAAGAAATTAGACAAGAGAAGTCGTTTGGCAAGATATGAAGAACTCTTCTTTCGATGATCGTCATTGATCGCTTTTAGAAACTCATGTTCTTGCTCTAGAGTGAGCTTCTCGAAGCGTAGCTTCTCATGAGATCTTAGGAGCTCTCTATGATCTTCTTGAGTTGTTTCATGAGCTAACTTAAGAGTGTTTAGTTCTTTAGTTAGACGCTCAATCTCCTTCATAGCATTGTCATTCGACTCTTCTCGACTATAAAGACTACTAGCATTTTCATCATTACTAAGCTCACTAGATTTATCATGCAAGAGCTCATCTTCACCAAGCAAGTCATCCTCATCACTATCAAAGTCAATGAATTCAGGGTGTGTTACCTTGGGGCCTTTAGCCATGAAGCATCTTCCAATTCCCTCATTTGGTGAATCAAATAAGTCGTAGGAGTTGGAGTTGGAGGATACAAGTGCAAGTCCGGCAACACCTTCATCTTGACTATAGTCGGAGTCGGAGTGATAGCTTCCATCGGATTGATTGTCAGAGTCGGAGCCGGAGACCCATTCACCAACATGAGCTTGATGTCTTCTTCTTGTGTAGCTCCTTGATGACTTGTCTTTCCTCTCCGAATCCTTGCTTCTCCGAGAAGGTCTTCGTTCATAGCGATCATCTCTACTCCTTCTCTCTCTCCGAGGTGACTCATCTCTTGCTCTTCTTCTTGGAGATTCTTCTCTTCTCTTGTGGGGAGCCGTACACTCATTTGAGAAGTGTCCGGGTCTTCCACAATTGTAGCAGTTTCGATCACGACTAGAAGATCTCTTTTCATCATATGATCTAGACTTTGAGCTTCTTTCTTTGCCTCTATTCTTATAGAACTTGTTGAAGTTCTTGACCATTAGGCTTATCTCTTCATTGGAAATTAGCTTGTCACTTGAGGTAGTAGGAGCATCACTTGTAGCTTTGTAAGCACCACTTGACTTGTTGTGAAGCTCTTCCTTATCCTTAAGTGTCATCTCATGAGCAACAATTCTTCCAATGACTTCAGTTGGCTTGAGAGTCTTGTAGTTTGGCATCATTTGGATCAAAGTGCACACGGTGTCATACTTTCCATCCAAAGCTCTGAGAATCTTCTTAATGATGAATTGGTCGGTCATTTCTTCGCTTCCTAAGCCGGCAATCTCATTTGTGATGAGAGCAAGCCTAGAGTACATTTCAGCGACTCCTTCACCATCCTTCATCTTGAACTTGTCAAGTTGACCTTGAAGAATATCTAGCTTAGATTCCTTCACAGATTCAGTACCTTCGTGCATTTCAACCAAAGTATCCCAAATCTCTTTAGCATTCTCAAGACGGCTGATTTTGTTGAATTCTTCGGGACACAAAGCATTGAAGAGAATGTCACAAGCTTGAGCATTGTTTTGCAACATCTTCAACTCTTCGGGTGTAGCTTCGCGATCCGGAACTTTTCCTTCTTCAAAGAAATCACCTTGCATACCAACACAAATAATGCCCCATGCGGCTGGGTTATGACCAAGAATATGCATTTTCATTTTATGCTTCCAACTAGCAAAATTTGTACCATCAAAGTAAGGACCTCTACGATAATTACCCTCACTAGACGCCATACTCTCCTAGGTTGTGAAACCAAGCTTATGGAGTCCAATGCAATGGAAACCAAGGCAATGGAGACCAAAGCTCTGATACCACTTGTAGGATCGAAAGTAGGTCTAGAGGGGGGGTGATTAGACTACTTGACAATATAAAAAATCTGCCTTTAGATCATGCAAGGTTTTTGGCAGTTTCACAATTAAGATCAATTCAAGTATCACCCTACACATGCAATTCTAGAGTATATGCAGCGGAAAGTAAATTGCACATGTAAAAGAGAGGTGGAGAAGATCAAACGCAGTTTGGTGACACGAAGATTTTTGTCGTGGTTCCGATAGGTGGTGCTATCGTACATCCACGTTGATGGAGACTTCAACCCATGGAGGGTAACGGCTGCGCGAGTCCACGGAGGGCTCCACCCACGAAGGGTCCACGAAGAAGCAACCTTGTCTATTCCATCACGGCCTACGCCCACGGAGGACTAGCCTTACTCGGGGTAGATCTTCACGAAGTAGGCGATCTCCTTGCCCTTACAAACTTCTTGGTTCAACTCCACATCTCAAGGACGGAGGCTCCCAAGCGACACCTAACCAATCTAGGAGGCACCACCCCCCAAAAGGTAATAGACGGTGTTGATGGTGATGAACTCCTTGCTCTTGTGCTTCAGATGATAATCTCCCCAACACTCAACTCTCCTCACTGATATGACTGTGGTGGAAGAAAGATTTGAGTGGAAAGCAACTTGGGAAGGCTAGAAATCAAGTTTCATATGGTAGGAATGGAATGACTTGATCTCAGCACAAGGGTAGGTGGTTCACTTCTCAGAAAGTGTATGGTAGAAGTGGTGGTACTTTCTGATGGCTCTCCTCACGAATGAAGAGGGGGTGGAGGGGTATATATAGCCTCCACACAAAATCCAACCGTTACACACACATTTGACCAATCTCGGTGAGACCGAAGTGAAAACTCGGTCAGACCGAAAGTTCAAATATAGTGAACGTTGGGATTTTCGGTGGGACCGAAAATACCATCTCGGTGTGTCCGAAGTGAGTCAAAGGTTAGGGTTTGCCATCTCGGTGTGACCGAAAACAACAACTCGGATATTCCGAAATGCTGTCAATTGGTTACAGAAGGTTGGCAGTCCATTTTCGGTGAGACCGAAACTCAGAATCGGATGGACCGAGAAATTAGGGTTTGGGGAAATAACTGAAGTGGTTCATCTCGGTGGGACTGAGTTTGCAGAATCGGTTTGTCCGAGATTACTTATGAGTGTGTTGAAAAGTGAAGAGTGCTGATAGTTGAGGGAGCTAGATCACCAAGCACTTGAGCAACAAGAACATTAACACAACCTCATCCCCTTTTAATAGTATTGGCTTTTCCTATGGACTCAATGTGATCTTTGATCACTAAACCAAAAATGGAGTCTTGAGCTTTTTCCAATGCTTGTCTTAGCATTTTGAGGGGTCCACTTCTTCAGACATTTCCATACCCATATCATCGAACTTTTCTGAAATGATTCTCAAGTAAATATTAGTTCAATGATATATATGTTGTTATTAATTACCAAAACCACCCGGGGATTAGTTGCACTTTCACCGAGCAGGATACCTTCAACAACAGATGGATGATACGTCTCTAATGTATCTATAATTTTTGATTGGTCCATGCTATTACATATTCTGTTTTGGATGTTTAATGGGCTTTATCATACACTCTTAAATTATTTTTGGGACTAACCTAGTAACCCAATGTAGGATCGAAAGTAGGTCTAGAGGGGGGGTGATTAGACTACTTGACAATATAAAAAATCTGCCTTAAGATCATGCAAAGTTTTTGGCAGTTTCACAATTAAGATCAATTCAAGTATCACCCTACACATGCAATTCTAGAGTATAAGCAGCGGAAAGTAAATTGCACATGTAAAAGAGAGGTGGAGAAGATCAAACGCAGTTTGGTGACACGAAGATTTTTGTCGTGGTTCCGATAGGTGGTGCTATCGTACATCCACGTTGATGGAGACTTCAACCCACGGAGGGTAACGGCTGCGCGAGTCCACGGAGGGCTCCACCCACGAAGGGTCCACGAAGAAGCAACCTTGTCTATTCCATCACGGCCTACGCCCACGGAGGACTAGCCTTACTCGGGGTAGATCTTCACGAAGTAGGCGATCTCCTTGCCCTTACAAACTTCTTGGTTCAACTCCACATCTCAAAGACGGAGGCTCCCAAGCGACACCTAACCAATCTAGGAGGCACCACCCCCCAAAAGGTAATAGACGGTGTTGATGATGATGAACTCCTTGCTCTTGTGCTTCAGATGATAATCTCCCCAACACTCAACTCTCCTCACTGATATGGCTGTGGTGGAAGAAAGATTTGAGTGAAAAGCAACTTGGGAAGGCTAGAAATCAAGTTTCATATGGTAGGAATGGAATGACTTGATCTCAACACAAGGGTAGGTGGTTCACTTCTCAGAAAGTGTATGGTAGAAGTGGTGGTACTTTCTGATGGCTCTCCTCACGAATGAAGAGGGGGTGGAGGGGTATATATAGCCTCCACACAAAATCCAACCGTTACACACACATTTGACCAATCTCGGTGAGACCGAAGTGAAAACTCGGTCAGACCGAAAGTTCAAATATAGTGAACGTTGGGATTTTCGGTGGGACCGAAAATACCATCTCGGTGTGTCCGAAGTGAGTCAAAGGTTAGGGTTTGCCATCTCGGTGTGACCGAAAACAACAACTCGGATATTCCGAAATGCTGTCAATTGGTTACAGAAGGTTGGCAGACCATTTTCGGTGAGACCGAAACTCAGAATCGGATGGACCAAAAAATTAGGGTTTGGGGAAATAACTGAAGTGGTTCATCTCGGTGGGACTGAGTTTGCAGAATCGGTTTGTCCGAGATTACTTATGAGTGTGTTGTAAAGTGAAGAGTGCTGATAGTTGAGGGAGCTAGATCACCAAGCACTTGAGCAACAAGAACATTAACACAACCTCATCCCCTTTTAATAGTATTGGCTTTTCCTATGGACTCAATGTGATCTTTGATCACTAAACCAGAAATGGAGTCTTGAGCTTTTGCCAATGCTTGTCTTAGCATTTTGAGGGGTCCACTTCTTCAGACATTTCCATACCCATATCATCGAACTTTTCTGAAATGATTCTCAAGTGAATATTAGTTCAATGATATATATGTTGTTATTAATTACCAAAACCACCCGGGGATTAGTTGCACTTTCACCTTTGGAGATGAGCACGATTCTAGGTCAGAGACTGTGACCTTTGAGGTGGTAAAGATCAGAAGCCCATACCATGCTTTGTTTGGGCGGCCGGTTTATGCCAAGTTCATGGTTAGACCGTGTTATGTTTATCTACAGCTCAAAATGCCAGGACACAAAGGACCTATTACGGTTCATGGGAGCCGCAAAATTGCATTGGAGTGCGAGGAAGGAGACGCAACTTATGTTGAAGCAGTTTGCGCAACTGAGGAGCTAAAGTTCTATAAGGACAATGTTGATCCGGCAGATATGTCTCCGCTGAAGAAACCAACCATAGAGCATGATCCGGCGTTGAAGTTCAAATCAGCTAAAGAGACCAAGCAGGTGGACTCTGTTCCTGGCGATTCATCCAAGCAATTCACTATCAGCGCTAACCTAGATCCGAAATAGGAAGGCGCGCTCATCGAGTTCATCCGTGAGAACTGGGACATCTTTGCATGGAAGCCTTCTGACATGCCAGGTATGCCGAGGGAACTCGCTGAGCACAATCTTAACATTGATCCTAAATTTAAACCGGTCAAGAAGTATCTGCGCCGCTTCAATGAGGAGAGGCGCAAGGCTATCGAAGAAGAAGTGGCTAGGCTCTTGGCCGCAGGCTTTATAGTGGAAGTATTTCATCCAGAGTGGTTGGCTAATCCGGTGCTAGTACTTAAGAAAAATGGCACTTGGAGAATGTGTGTTGATTACACAGACCTGAACAAGGCTTGCCCAACTGATCCTTTTGCTCTCCCCCTATTTATAAAATCATTGATGCGACGACAGGATGTGAGCGGCTAAGTTTTTTGGATGCATACTCAGGTTATCATCAGATCAAGATGGCAGTTAAGGACTAGGGGAAGACACCCTTTATAACTCCTTTTGGAGCCTTCTGCTATGTATCTATGCCATTTGGGCTCAAGAGTGCCCAGGCGACTTACCAGTGTTGTGTGCAGAACTGCCTTCAAGGGCAGATTGGACGGAATGTTCACGCATATGTCGATGACATTGTGGTAAAATCCAGGAAGGAGGTGACACTGATAGAGGATCTGAAGGAAACTTTTGATAATCTCCGAGTCTATAAAATGATGCTTAATCCGAAGAAGTGCGTTTTTGGTGTTCTGGCAGGCAAGCTCATGGGATTCTTGGTGTCAAACAGACGAATTGAGGCTAATCCGGAGAAGATCAAGGCGATTACGTCCCTGGCTAAACCGGCGTGCATGAACGATGTCCAACGTGTGGCGGGCCGTATTGCAGCGCTCAGCCGGTTTATCAGCCGTTTGGGGGAGAAGGCAATTCCGCTTATCAGATGGTGAAGAAGACAGGACGTTTTGCCTGGAGTGATGCTGCTGATGCTGCGTTTGAGGACTTGAAGAGGCAATTAGCGGAACCGCCGGTCCTTGCTGCCCCAGTTGACAATGAGCCGCTGTTGTTATACGTGGCTGCTAATGCCCGTGCAGTAAGTGTCGCCATTATGGTAGAGCGCAAGGAGGTAGGGAAAGAATATCCGGTTCAGCGGCCGGTTTACTACATCAGTGAGGTGCTTATTGAATCAAAGCAGAGATACCCACATTGACAGAAACTGGTGTATGGTGTGTTCATGGCAAACCGGAAGCTAAAGCACTATTTTCAAGGCCACCCAATCACCGTTGTCAGTTCAGCTCCGTTAGGGGATATAATCCAGAACAGAGAGGCTACTGGTCGAGTTGCAAAGTGGGCCATTGAGCTTAGCCCGCACGGATTAAAGTATGTGCCCCGTACTGCGATAAAGTCTCAAGCTCTGGTGGATTTTATCAACGATTGGACAGAGTTGCAAGCACCAGAGGAGAAGTCGGATCATACATATTGGACTATTCATTTTGACGGTTCAAGGCAATTGGAGGGCTCCGGGGCTGGAGTCGTGTTAACTTCCCCACAAGGTGATAAGTTCTATTATGTCCTCCGTTTAATGTTCCCTTGTACTAATAATGCTGCTGAGTATGAAGCTCTCCTCCATGGTCTGCGGATGGCCAAGGAGATGAACTTGAGCCGGGTCAAGTGTTTTGGTGATTCAGATCTGGTGGCACAACAAGTATCTGGCAAATGGGACTCTAAGGATCCGCTCATGGCGGCATATCAACAAGAGGTGGATGCTGTCGCTGGATATTTCAAAGGATATCAGGTGGATCATATAGAACGGCGAAAGAATGAAGCAGCCGACGCGTTAAGCCAGCTGGGTTCCCAACGTAAACCGGTTCCACCTAATACCTTCTTGGATGAGTTGCATAATCCGTCGGTGCAGTTGCCTTCAGAGGAGGACTTGGCTGTCCCTGATCCGGAAGCACAATTTTCGCAGCACAGCATGTCATTCCGGATTGGACGCTCCCTTACCTGGCATACATGAACCGAGGTGAGTTACCAGAGGACGAAGTTGAAGCCCGACAGATAATCCGGCGGTCTAAATCTATGACTATTATCAATGGAGAACTTCATCATCGCAGCGTTTCTGGAGCTTTTCAATGATGTGTGTCACCAGAAGAAGGCTGTGATATCCTTAGGGAGATTCATGAAGGGGATTGCGGTCATCACGCCGGTTCAAAATCATTGGTGGCTAAAGCTTTCCGACATGGGTTCTACTGGTTGACGGCTCACATCGACGCAGAGGACTTGGTCAAGAAATGTGATGCTTGCCAGAAATTTTCACGGCGTGCTCATATACCGGCGCAGGAGTTGAGGATGATCCCAATTACTTGGCCGTTTGCGACTTGGGGGCTTGATATGGTTGGACCCTTCAAGAGATCCCAAGACAAGAAAACCCACCTGTTAGTGGCAGTGGACAAGTTTACCAAGTGGGTTGAAGCGGAGCCTGTCAGTAAGTGTGATGTAGCAACATCGGTTCAGTTCATCAAAAGGGTGATTTTCCGGTTTGGCTTTCCACACAGCATTATAACTGATAATGGCACCAATCTATCCAAGGGGGATATGGAGGAGTTCTGTCAATGAGAGCACATCCGTCTTGATGTATCATCGGTAGCTCACCCTCAATCTAATGGCCAAGCTGAGAGAGCCAATCAAGAGATCTTGAGAGGCATCAAACCCCGACTTATGGTTCCTTTGTATAGAACGCCGGGTTGTTGGGTGGAGGAGTTGCCTTCTGTGTTATGGAGCATCAACACTACACCTAACAGATCTATAGGATACACGCCTTTCTTCATGGTATATGGATCTGAAGCGGTCCTCCCTAGCGATATCCGTCATGATTCGCCGCGGGTGGCGGCTTATGTTGAAGCGGATAATGAACAATCAAGACAAGACACCTTGGACCGGCTGGACGAGGAACGGGACACGGCAGCAGCTCGATCGGCGATTTATCAGCAAGACCTGCGCCGGTACCATAGTCGCCGGGTTAAAACCAGGACGTTTCAAGAAGGAGGTCTGGTGCTTCGGACATGCACAAGCTATCCCCACCTTGGGAAGGACCCTTTGTGGTCAGCAAGAACCTGCACAACGGATCATACTACCTCGTCGACGTTCGAGAACATAAGGACTCACACACGGCGGAGGAAGAGACCAAGCGGCCGTGGAACATCGCTCTTCTTCGACCTTACTATACTTGAGCCATCGGCTCCGCTTTATGTACAATGTATATATTATGATTAATAGAATAAACCGGCGCCCCCGGTAAACCGGGGTATCAACCATCTTTTTTCATAAAGAGCATCACATGGGGGCTTCCATGGGTAAGGGAGTTTTCTATGGCCTCTTAAACCGGCGCCCTTGATAAATCAAGGTATCAGCCGTCTTTTCTGTACAAAAAGAGAATCACATGGGGGCTTCCGCGGGCAAGGAAGTTTCCTATGGCCTCTTAAACCGGCGGCCACATCAAGACCATCATAAGAGCACAGGTCTGGTTGCTTCGGCAATTTCCACATGATGATGAGGGGCAAAAGAGAGTTTGATGCCTAGCACAACTCAAACATAGGCCTCACCGAGCAATGCTCAAACGCTACCTGGGGGCTCCTAATGCAAGATCATCAGCGAGTTGAAGACTCTTGTAGTGAACACGGCTTGGAAGCTTGGTGTATACACCTAAAACCCCGGATTAACCTGCCTGCATCAAGTAAATCACGCCGTCCAGGTAAACCTGGTATGACCCGTCGAACGTACACACAAGTCAATCCTTCGGGACCCTGAACTTGGTAACGTTAAATTGACGATCATCAAGTGATTACACAAGTCAAATCTTTATAAGATTTTGAACATTGGTAGCATTTGACATTGATGATTTGGTTAAAGATTGCGGATCATCTTAACAGGCTTTGCTAAAATGGTTAATGATAGTTGCCTGGCAGCTCAAAAAAGCCTCGAATTTGGGGCCTGGCGGCTCGTAAAAGCCTCGACTACATGGTCTTATTGGCCCAAAAACTTTATTTTTCATTTTTTTATGTTTTATCAAATCTTTATCTTCAAGGTCATTGGTTTTCAACCAAGTCCATTGATTCAAGACTGGATAACTACAGAGTTGTCATTGCATCTGTATTTACAGAGTTATGGTCTGGGTTATAAACACGAGTACTAATTTACAGCTAAACCGGCGTTCATTGTAACCCGGATCGGTCTTCATGATGAGCCGACAAAGAGCCAAGTAAGTCATCAACACTTATACCTTGGATTGTTCCTGCCGTATTAAGGTTTACAGACACACTTAATCACAGGTATGATACACACTTATATTTTATACACAGTTCAAGTTATTTACTTAGATCATGTGTTTGGGCAGTATAACCCGTCCGGTGATAAACCGCCAGGACATTTTTAGCATTGTTTATGCAGACACAGGTAATATAAACTGTCAAAGCATTGCAAGCAGGAGATAATCTAGGAGTTGCCAAACAAAGTAATACCATGACACAAAGTATGGGACCAAGAAAGTATCTCAACTATTCTATTACAAGGCACTGGAAGGCCCAAAAGAATATCAGTTTTCACCAAGTGTTCAACATAGAAAGGTAAACCAAAACCGGATTAGGATTCTGCTTCGGCTCGCTGGGAAGACTGAGGGTCAGCTTGTTCCGGGTCTTCGACGACTTCGGGCAGCTGCTGGAAATCAAGGGTGCTCCAGTCAATCTTGGCAAGGGCGCAGAAATACACTTCATTGTTTATTAGTTCTGATGGTTCAATGTCAGGAGTGAAGGTATGCTTACGAACGGGTGGAATAAGATTTTCGATGTCATAAGACGGCCGCTCCACCCGCACATTCTCCAGATCATAACCCGGGTGATACCTTGATAAGTCCGCTTCATCAGCAAGATTACTGGCAAGAGGCCGCATGTCTTTGGTTAAGGCGCGGAGATCTTCAGCGGAGAAAGCTGATCCATCCTCTTCCATACTCGGATAACCATTCATGGCCTCCGCCGGATCAAAATCAGGAACCCATGCCTTGGCCCGGGTTAACGCCATAAGGGAACCAGCTCTTGCGGAGGATTTCTTCACCTCGACAATACGGTTAGGCAAGATGGATAGTTTTTCCAAAGTACCTTGGATGGTGGTTGGTGTCGGTTTATTGTGCGAAATAGTACTGATGGCCCTCTGAGCGCCGGCATAGAGTTGTTCCACCAAGGTGTAAGCAGCCTTCAGCTTCTTCCGCACATCATCCCCAAGATGAGTAACACGCCTCCCTGTGTACAAGTGACGAGTTAAACCGGAGCAGCGCAAGATAGCAAGGATAAAGCGTATGACAACAAGTACTTACCAAAGATAGCAGATGTCATATCATCTATATGCTGCCTTAACCCGGACAGTTCCTCTATCACCGGGTTAAGAGCTGCCTCAACATCATTGGCTCTTTTCTCTAAAGCAGCCTTCTCTACCTCCCAAGTAGACTGCTCCGCTTCAAAATCTTTTTTGAGTTTCTCCGTACTAGCTAAAGCAAGGGTAAGTTCCTCCTTGGCTTTAGTCGAAGCAGTTTCTTGGAAGGATAGGCTATTCCGGAGCTCCGTGATTTCAGTGGCCCTCCGGTTCAAATCAGTCTGCCAAGGATAAAACATGTCAGATATCTATAAAGGAAGCAATTAAATCAAAGTCCCAAGCACATAACAAGTTATGAACTTGATAGTTGGGGGCTAATGTACAATTGAAGTGAAAGAAAGCAACTTTTTCAGACAAGTCCCAAGCACATAACAAGTTATGTCCTTGACACTTGGGGGCTAATGTAATGTCATTCTCAAACTTAGGAGAAGTCCCGGTTCACCCGCAATGGAGTAAACCGGCCCTTGGGGGCTACACGTGCAAATCATACTATTCCAGTTGATCTATCAAAGTCCCGGTTCACCCTAAAGGCTAAACCGGCACTTGGGGGCTACAATGGACTAAAGGTACACCTACAAGACACAAGCAGAAATGAAAGGCAAAGGAAAAGAAGTTACCTCAAATTTTTCCTTCATTAAGTTTAATAAACCAGCCTCGTGGTCACGGCTAGTGTAGAGCCGATTTAGATACCCAGAATGAAGCTCCTGGGCACTAAGCGGAGCATAGCTAGACAGGTCAGTGCTCCACTTGCCCTTGTCCTTCTGAAGAACTTCTTCCTTGGCAGTGTGTCTGGCCAAGATGATAGGCTCTGCGGGAGTGGTAAAGCCTATCCCAGTAATCTCGACATTGTCTATCGAGGCAGTAGTTGGCCTGGGGGGATCAGCAGCAGCAACGGGATTGGTGTGTACCGGACTAGCAGGGGCCGGACTAACCCGAGCTGGGCTAGTCCGAACAGGGCTGGCCGGTTCAGCAGGATTTTCTATGGGGTCATTCCCCGAAGCAGCAACGTTTTCTCGGTCCATAGGGGGAGGATCGTCGTCTGGAACTTCAATGTTTTCTTCTAACGGATTGGCGGCTTCAGGATCTTCTGCCGGTTCAGAGGAATTTTCGACCGCCGGTTTATTCAGCTTTGCCTTTTTGCTAGGCTTGGGCATACTGAGAAAAGATCAGAGGACAATGAAAATCACAGATAAAAGTGGAAAGATAAACCGGATATACTGAAAGACGGCTTACCCAGGAACAGTCTTGAGCACCGGAACTTGGGTGGCGGTTGATTCGCCAGAGGATGATAGAGGTGTTTCCTGATAATTTGGATCAGACGGTTTGAGAGGTTTGCGGAAAAGACCCGCTTTAGGATGAAGGATAGTTGGAGTAAGTAAAACCTCTGAACGGCGTCTTCGAGCCGGGGTGTGGGTCAATCCGGTCGACTCGACCACATGGCCACTGTGGCGTGTGGTGCGGCGAGCCTCATGCTGCTGTTTCTTCAAAAGAAAATGGGGATCCAGTTGAGCATAAGGGTGAGAAAATGGATATTTCCGGGCTACCCGATGAACTTTAGGTGGTAATGGTTCTGAATCAGAGGAAAGAGAGATTACCTCAACTTCATCCGCTTTACTCCCTTCTACCGGATCCTGGGAAAGGTCATTGTTAATATAAATACATACAAGGGAAAGTTGAAAGGTATAAGAACCAAGCAGTATCTCACAAGCCGGATCATCTTCTTCAGCGTTTGAACCGGAAGCAGCGGCAGGTCTTTTCTTATGCTTCTTCACGGCTAGGCTCTTGCGAGATGTTTTCATTGGTTTGTCCCGGGGTTTCCGTTTCCAGAAGGGATCGTTCGCCTGTGTAAAGAAATAAAAGTATGTTAAAAATAAGAATATGGACGGATTAAAACAAGGAGAAAGGGACAGAAGAATCTTACAGATGGCGGTTTATTGTTCACGCAGAAGGGTGCTAAACCGGTCCGACTGCACTCCACCAGAGGTATATTCAGCATCTTCTTAGCAGATTCGGTAACTTCATTGTCTGGAAGCACCATATCCGTGTGACGCCGAGGATCCTTCGGATTACCAGTATACTCGCACATTAAACCGGAGCATCGGCTTAACGGGAGAATGCTCCAAGAGAGCCAGCAGCGGACAAAGTCAACTCCGGTTAACCCGTTGGCTACAAAAGCCCCGAGTTTGGAAAGATGGTGGGCATATCGAGCCCGGTCTTGGGCACTCAAACACTGCGAGAAAGGATGATCCACTGTCAGATGATAAGAGCGGTAAGCCGGCAGTGGATTCTCTCCTTCTGGGGAAGTGTTGACGCAGTAGAACCAAGTCTGATTCCACTCCTTGGGATGGCTATGAAGAGTGGCGTGAGGAAAACTGACATCTTTTCTCTTCCGGATGCTCATTCCGTCAAGTTCAGTATTGGGCCCGTCATGAAATTCAGTCCGGCGATTCAGATGGAAGAAGTCCCGGAATAACTCCACGAATGGCTCCTCTTGCAGATAGGCTTCTGAGAAGACTTGGAAATTGCAGATGTTTGATATGGAATTGGGACCTATGTCTTGGGGGTAGAGCTGAAAGTCTGCTAATACGTCGCGGAATTTTTTTGACCCTGGAGGGTTAAAGCCCCGGGCCAGGTGATCAAAAAAGACTACCACTTCTCCTTCTTTAGGCTGGGGAGGACATTCTTTCCCGGGAGCTCTCCAGTGCAGAACCTCCTTGGGACCTAAAGCGCCAATTGAGGCTGCCTCTTCTAAATCGTCCTCGGTAATCCGGGATGGGACCCATTTGCAAGCGAAAAACTGTTTGGCCACCGAATTCATCTTTTTCAAAGGGGGGACGCTGAAAATACAATACAAGACCCGGTTTATGATCCACGTAGATATATACCGGCATGTTCTATGAAGGCATTGATCTAGTTGGAGGTTTAAGCAGGGGACTAATGGTATCTACTGGTCCGGAATAACTCTGAATGTAACAGCTACCGGACTATGAAGTTTGAAAGGAACAAGTTAAACCGCCAAACACAAGCAGGCGAGGTGCAGATCTAAAGCTAAACCATCGACACACGCATATGGGGCGCATGTTTAAAGATGAACCGTCAACATAGGCAGATGAGATGCAGATCTAAGGTGTGAGAAACAACTTTCACATGAGCAGTAGTGAAATATGGATCTACAACGTAGGGAAAACTCAAGATAATTCAAGTCATATTCGTCGAAGGCAGCAAAGGTTTTTTATAGATCCAGTCTAGCTAGCAATATTGGGGGAGCTAAGATTATAAAGACAGAGCGGAATCATGCATACAAGAGTCGGCCTAAAAAAGTTTAACATCTACAGCTAGGAACTGCCTGTGGTGATGAACTGCGAAGAACGGAGGTTCATCTGCGAGCTCCCGTGAAACCCTAGAACTAAGATCTACGGGGAAGAATGAGTAACGCCCCTGAGAAATGGAAGCGGAAGGATGACGGCGAATCACTGGACACGCTCAGGTTGATGCAGCGGTCGGGCTTGATGACGACAACGAGCTCGGCGGACGGCGGTGGGGCTTGAGCGCTGGAGGTCAGAGGAAGAAGAAAGCGAAGGGGAATAAAGAGATGGCCCTCGGCCCTATTTATAAGCCGAGGGGATAAAACAGCAAGTGCGGGAATCGAGGTGACCAGAAATCGGATATGGATGGTGTTGTCGCCTAGATCTCCGGGGTTTTAATAAATAAAGGTAAAAAACAGGTACATGCATTAAATGCGCGGATGGCGTCACGATGGTTTAAAGCGACTCGAGGGGATAACGTCATGCCGGTTTACCAAGCATACTGAAGCTGTAGAAAGGAAGATCTGTACAAGACTTTGGAGATTGACATGAACAGGTTCAAATCAATCTGGGGCCTAATGTCAGGGATATTACTACCAGGTATAAACCGGCCAGGAGGGTCCGGTTTACGTTATCAAGATTATATAATCAGAAGCCCATCAAGGTATGGAGTAGAAGATTATAGCCCAAGAGGCTTAGAGCCCATGTGTTAGGGCCCATGATTTGTAAACCGTCATACTATGTAACTTGGGATGTAAGATAGAAAGAGCAGAGACCGAGGCGGACACGTTCATGACCCGGCCTCAGGACTCTGTAAACCGGACCGGGCGTCACCTCTTATATAAAGGGACGACCCGGCGACGGTTCATGAGAGACAACAACAGCTCGAGACATAGGTAAAGTGAATTCGCTCCCTGGTCATCGAAGCCCGAGCAATACCACACCAAACTAGACAGAGGCCTTTACCTTCATCGAAGGGGCCGAACTAGTATAAAATCCATGTGTCCTTCGTCCGCTTTAACCCCTTTAAGCTAACCCGTAGCGATGGCCTCACGACTAAGTCCTTTCGCTAGGACATCTGCCGTGCTAAATCCATGACAGGGATGGTATTTAAACGACTTCTCCTTGGGGAGGTCAACATGAGTAGCAAAAGATTCACACAAAGAAGCTACTATCTCAGAGTCAAGTCCATATTTAGTGCTAAACTCACAAAAAACATTGGTATCCATAAAAGCTTTGACACAATCAAACTTAGGGGTCATACCTGACTCCTTACCTTCGTCGAGATCCCAATCTTCAGAGTTGCATTTAATTCTTTCCAATAAATCCCATTTGAATTCAACATTCTTCATCATAAAAGAGCCAGAACAAGAATTATCGAGGATGGTGCGATTATTGAGAGAAAGCCGAGCATAATTTTTTTGGATGATCATCTTTCTTGAAAGCTCATGATTGGGGCATGAATATAACATTGACTTAAGCCTCCCCAAGCTTGAGCGATGCTTTCTCCTTCACGAGGCCAGAAATTATAAATATAATTACGATCACGATGAACCTGGTGCATAGGGTAGAACCTCTGATGAAATTCCAACTTCAGACGATTATAGTTCCATGATCCCATATCATCGCATAGCCTAAACCATGTCAATGCATCTTCCTTCAAAGATAAAGGGAAGACCTTCTTCTCGATAACATCCTCGGGCATACCTGCAAGCTTAAACAATCCACAAACTTCATCCACATAGATTAGATGTAAATCGGGGTGAAGTGTTCCGTCTCCTGTATAGGGATTTTCAAGCAGTTTCTCTATCATACCCGAAGGAATCTCAAAGCAAACATTTTCAATAGGTGCAATAGGTTGAGGAGCAACCCTTTGCTCTTCTTCTCTAGGTGAAGATACCCCGAACAAGCCCCTCAAAGGATTTTGAGCCATAGTAACAAGTGACAATAAATTTCAGTGCACTACGTAATTTTTTGGTTACCAAATTCCACTTACCAAAGGCGCTTCACTCCGCGGCAATGGCGCCAGAAAAGAGTCTTGATGACCCACAAGTGTAGGGGATCTATCGTAGTCCTTTTGATAAGTAAGAGTGTCGAACCCAACGAGGAGCAGAAGGAAATGATAGGCAGTTTTCAGTAAGGTATTTTCTGCAAGCACTGAAATTATAGGTAACAGATAGTTTTGTGATAAGATAATTGGTAGCAAGTGTCAAAAGGTAAAAGTAAATAAGGTGCAGCAAGATGGCCCAATCCATTTTGTAGCAAAGGACAAGCTGGATAAACTCTTATGCAAAGTAAAGCACTCCCGAGGACATATGGGAATTATCGTCAAGCTAGTTTTCATCACGATCGTCTGATTCGCGTTCAGTACTTTGATAATTTGGTATGTGGGTGGACCGGTTCTTGGGTGCTTCCCTTACTTGGACAAGCCTCCCACTTATGATTAACCTCTAATGCAAGCATCCGCAACTACAAAAGAAGTATTAAGGTAAACCTAACCATAGCCTGAAACATATGGATCCAAATCAGCGCCTTACGAAGCAACACATAAACTAGGGTTTAAGCTTCTGTCACTCTAGCAAACCCATCATCAACTTATTACTTCCCAATGCCTTCCTCTAGGCCCAAATAATGGTGAAGTGTCATGTAGTCGACGTTCACATGACACCACTAGAGGAGAGACAACATACATCTCATCAAAATAACAAACGAAGACCAAATTCACATGACTACTAATAGCAAGACTTCTCCCATGTCCTCAGGAACAAAAGTAACTACTAACAAGACATAATATTGTTCATGATCAGAGGGGTATTAATATGCATAATGGATCTGAACATATGATCTTCCACCAAATAAACCAACTAGCATCAACTACAAGGAGTAATCAACACTACTAGCTAGCAACCCACAGGTACCAATATGAGGTTTGGGTAGAAAGATTGGATACAAGAGATGAACTAGGGTTTGAGAGGAGATGGTGCTGGTGAAGATGTTGATGAAGATAGCCCTCCCTGAGATGGGAGAGTTGTTGGTGATGACGGCGGTGACGATTTCCCCCTCCCGGAGGGAAGTATCCCCGGCAGAACAGCTCTGCCAGAGCCCTAGATTGGTTTCCGCCTCGGTTCTGCCTCGAGACGGCGGCGTTTGGTCCTGAAAGCCTCTCTCTGATTTTTTTTCCAGGTCAAAACGATTCATATAGGAGAAGATGGGCACCGTGGGCTTGCCGGCTAGCCCTCGAGGCAGGGGGGCGCGCCCTGGGAAGGGAGGCGCGCCCCCCCACCTTCGAGGCCAGCCGGTGGCCCCTCTTATGGGTTTCTTTCGCCAGATATTTTTTATATATTCCGAAACGATGTTCTGTGGAGTTTCAAGGCTTTTGGAGTTGTGCGGAATAGGTTTCCAGAGTTTCCTCCCTTTTCCAGCCCATAATTCCAGCTGCCGGCATTCTCCCTCTTCATGTAAACCTTGTAGAATAAGAGAGAAAAGGCATAAGTATTGTGACAAAACATGTATGAACAGCCCATAATGCAATAAATATCAACTTATAATCATGATGCAAAATGGACGTATCAACTCCCCCAACCTTAGACCTCGCTTGTCCTCAAGCGAAAGCCGATATCGAAAAAATATGTCCACATGTTTAGAGATAGAGGTGTCAATAAAAACAAAATACAGACTATCGGAAATATGCCCTAGAGGCAATAATAAAATGGTTATTATTATATTTCCTTGTTCATGATAATTGTCTGTTATTCATGCTTGAATTGTATTATCCGGAAACAGTGATACATGTGTGAATACATAGACCACAACGTGTCCCTGGTAAACCTCTAGTAACTAGCTCGTTGATCAACAGATGGTTACGGTTTCCTGACCATGGACATTGGATGACATTGATAACGAGATCACATCATTAGGTGAATGATGTGATGGACAAGACCCAATCCTAAGCCTAGCACAAGATCGTGTAGTTCGTAATGATATACCTTTTACAATGTCATGTATCTTTTCCTTAGACCATGAGGTTGTGCAACTCCCGGATACCGTAGGAATACTTTGGGTGTGCCAAACGTCACAATGTAACTGGGTGGCTATAAAGGTACGCAACGGGTATCTCCAAAAGTATCTATTGGGTTGGCACGAACCGAGACTAGGATTTGTCACTCCGTATGACGGAGAGGTATATCTGGGTCCACTCGGTAAGACATCATCATAATGAGCTCAATGTGACCAAGGAGTTGGTCACCGGATGATGTATTACGGAACGAGTAAAGAGACTTTCCATGACGAGATTGAATAAGGTATCGGTATACCGACGATCGAATCTCGGGCAAGTACTATACCGATAGACAAAGGGAATTGTATTCGGGATTGATTGAATCCTTGACATCGTGGTTCATCCGATGAGATCATCGAGGAACACGTAAGAACCAACATGGGTATCCAGATCCCTCTGTTGGTTATTGACCGGAGAGTTGTCTCGGTCATGTCTACGTGTCTCCCGAACCCGTAGGGTCTACACACTTAAGGTTCGGTGACGCTAGGGTTGTAGAGATATATGCACACGGTAACCCGAATGTTTTTCGGAGTCCCGGATGAGATCCCGGATGTCACGAGGAGTTCCCGAATGGTCCGGAGGTAAATAATTATATATAGGAAGTCCAGTTTTGACAATCGGGAGAGTTCCGGGGGTCACCGGTAGTGTATCGGGACCACCGGAAGGGTCCCGGGGGTCCACCGGGTGGGGCCACCCATCCCTGAGGGCCCTATGGGCTATAGGGGGAGGGGAACCAGCCCATAGTGGGCTGGCGCACCCCCTTGGGCTTCCCCCCTGCGCCTAGGGTTGAGAACCCTAGGGGTGGGGGGCAGCCGCACCCTTGTCCCTGGCGCCTCCCTCTCCCCCCGTTACACCTCTCCCTCCTCCCGCAGTTGCTTGGCGAAGCCCTGCAAAATTTCCGTTGCATCCACCACCACGCCGTCGTGCTGGTGGATCTCCATCAACATCTCCTCCCCCCTTGCTGGATCAAGAAGGAGGAGACGTCGCTGCACCGTACGTGTGTTGAACGCGGAGGTGCCGTCCGTTCGACGCTGGGATCATCGGTGACTTGGATCACGACGAGTACGACTCCATCATCCACGTTCTCTTGAACGCTTCCGCTCGCGATCTACAAAGGGTATGTAGATGCACTCCTTTATCCCTCGTTGCTAGATGACTCCTTAGATTGATCTTGGTGAAGCGTAGAAAATTTTGAATTATGCTACGTTCCCCAACAGTGGCATCTCAGCTAGGTCTTTGCGTAGCATCTTGCACGAGTAGAACACAAAGCAGTTGTGGGCGTAGATTTGTTCAATTCTCTTGCCGCTACTAGTCAAATCTTGATTCGGCGGCATCGTGGGATGAAGCGACCCGGACCGACCTTACACGTACGCTTACGTGAGACAGGTTCCACCGATTGATATGCACTAGTTGCATAAGGTAGCTAGCGGGTGTCTGTCTCTCCCACTTTAGTCGGATCGGATTCGATGAAAAGGGTCCTTATGAAGGGTAAATAAAAATTGACATATCATGTTGTGGTCTTGGCGTAGGTAAGAAACGTTCTTGCTAGAAACCTATAGAAGCCACGTAAAAACTTGCAACAACAATTAGAGGACGTCTAACTTGTCCTTGCAGCATGTGCTATGTGATGTGATATGGCCAAAAGATGTGATGAATGATATATGTGATGTATGAGATTGATCATGTTCTTGTAATAGGAATCACGACTTGCATGTCGATGAGTATGACAACCGGCAGGAGCCATAGGAGTTGTCTTATTTTTGTATGACCTACGTGTCACTAAACAACGCCATGTAATTACTTTACTTTATTGCTAAACGTTAGCTATAGTAGTAGAAGTAATGTTTGGCGAGACGACTTCATGAAGACACGATGATGGAGATCATGATGATGGAGATCATGGTGTCATGCCGGTGACAAAGATGATCATGGAGCCCTGAAGATGAAGATCAAAGGAGCAAAATGATATTGGCCATATCATGTCACTTTATTTGATTGCTTGTGATGTTTATCATGTTTATTACATCTTATTTGCTTAGAACGACGGTAGTAAATAAGATGATCTCTCACTAAAATTTCAAGAATTGTGTTCCCCCTAACTGTGCACCGTTGCTAAGGATCGTTGTTCCGAAGCACCACATGATGATCGGGTGTGATAGGCTCTAACGTTCGCATACAACGGGTGTAAGCCAGATTTACACACACAATACACTTAGGGTTCACTTGACGAGCCTAGCATGTACAGACATGGCCTCGGAACACGGAAGACTGAAAGGTCGAACATGAGTCGTATAGAAGATACGATCAACATGAAGATGTTCACCGTTGATGACTAGTCCGTCTCACGTGATGATCGGACACGGGCTAGTCGATTCGGATCATGTGTCACTTAGATGACTAGAGAGATGTCAATCTGAGTGGGAGTTCATTTTGATTAGATGAACTTAATTGTCATGAACATAGTCTAAAATCTTTACAATATGTCTTGTAGATCCAATGGCCCACGCTCATGTTGCCCTCAACTTCAACACGTTCCTAGAGAAAACCAAGCTGAAAGATGATGGTAGCAACTATACGGATTGGGTCCGTAACCTGAGGATTATCCTCATAGCTGCCAAGAAATCATATGTCCTTGAAGCACCGCTAGGTGATGGACCCGTTTTCCCAGCAGCCCAAGACGTTATGAACGCTTGGTAGTCACATTGTGATGATTACTCCCTGGTTCAGTGCGGCATGCTTTACAGCTTAGAATCGGGGCTCCAAAAGCGTTTTGAGCACCATGGAGCATATGAGATGTTCCAAGAGCTGAAAATGGTTTTCCAAGCTCATGCCCGAGTCGAGAGATATGACGTCTCCGACGCATTCTATAGTTGTAAGATGGAGGAGAATAGTTCTGTCAGCGATCACATACTCAAATTGTCTGGGTTGCACAATCGCTTGTCTCAGTTGGGAATTAATCTCCCAGACGAGGCGGTCGTTGACAGAATCCTTCAGTCACTCCCACCTAGCTACAAGAGCTTCGTGATGAACTTCAATATGCAAGGGATGGAGAAGTCCATTCCCGAGGTGTATGCAATGCTGAAATCAGCGGAGGTGGATATCAAGAAAGAACATCAAGTGTTGATGGTCAATAAAACCACTAAGTTCAAGAAAGGCAAGGGTAAGAAGAACTTCAAGAAGGACAGCAAAGGAGTTGCTGCACCCAGTAAGCCAGTTGCCGGGAAGAAGCCAAAGAATGGACCCAAGCCTAAAACTGAGTGCTTTCATTGCAAGGGAACGGGTCACTGGAAGCGGAACTGCCCCAAATACTTAGCATATAAGAAGGCCGGCAACGTCAATGGTATATATGATATACATGTTATTGATGTGTACCTTACCAACGCTCATAGTAGCTCCTGGGTATTTGATACCGGTGCAGTTGCTCACATTTGTAACTCAAAGCAGGAGCTGCAGAATAAGCGGAGACTGGCGAAGGACAAGGTGACGATGCGCGTCGGGAATGGTTCCAAGGTCGATGTGATCGCCGTCGGCACGCTGCCTCTACATTTACCCTCGGGATTAGTTTTAAACCTTAATAATTGTTATTTAGTACCAGCTTTGAGCATGAACATTGTATCTGGATCTCGTTTAATGCGAGATGGCTACTCATTTAAATCCGAGAATAATGGTTGTTCTATTTATATGAGAGATATGTTTTATGGTCATGCCCCGCTGGTCAATGGTTTATTCTTGATGAATCTCGAACGTGATGTTACACATATACATAGTGTGAATGCCAAAAGAGGTAATGATAGTCCCACATTCTTGTGGCATTGCCGCCTTGGTCATATTGGTGTCAAACATATGAAGAAGCTCCATGCAGATGGACTTTTAGAGTCTCTTGATTATGAATCATTTGACACATGCGAACCATGCCTTTTGGGCAAGATGACCAAGACTCCGTTCTCCGGAACAATGGAGCGAGCGACCAACTTATTGGAAGTCATACATACCGATGTGTGCGGTCCAATGAGTGTTGAAGCTCGCGGAGGCTATCGTTATGTTCTCACCCTCACAGATGACTTAAGTAGATATGGGTATGTCTGCTTGATGAAACACAAGTCTGAGACCTTTGAAAAGTTCAAGGAATTTCAGAATGAGGTTGAGAATCAACGTGACAGAAAAATAAAGTTCTTACGATCGGATCGTGGGGGTGAATATTTAAGTCACGAATTTGGCACGCACCTAAGGAACCGTGGAATTGTTTCACAATTGACACCGCCCGGAACACCTCAGCGTAATGGTGTGTCCGAACGTCCTAATCGTACTCTGTTGGACATGGTGCGATCTATGATGTCTCTCACCGACTTACCGCTATCTTTTTGGGGATATGCTTTAGAGACTGCCGCATTCACTTTAAATAGGGCTCCATCTAAATCCGTTGAGACGACACTGTATGAACTTTGGTTTGGCAAGAAACCTAAGTTGTCATTTCTGAAAGTTTGGGGTTGCGATGCTTATGTCAAGAAACTTCAACCTGAAAAGCTCGAACCCAAATCGGAAAAATGCATCTTCATAGGATACCCAAAGGAAACTATTGGGTACACCTTCTACCTCAGATCCGAAGGCAAGGTCTTCGTTGCCAAGAATGGATCCTTTCTGGAGAAAGAGTTTCTCTCGAAAGAAGTGAGTGGGAGGAAAGTAGAACTTGATGAGGTGACAGTCACCCCTTCCGAACCGGAAAGTAGCGCAGCGCAGGAAATCGTTCCTGAGGTGCCTGCCCCGACTAGGGAGGAAGTTAATGATGATGATCATGAAGATTCTGATCAAGTTACTACTGAACTTCGAAGGTCCACAAGGACACGTTCCGCACCAGAGTGGTACGGCAACCCTGTCATGGAAATCATGTTGTTAGACAACGGAGAACCTTCGAACTGTGAAGAAGCGATGGCGGGCCCGGATTCCAACAAATGGCTTGAAGCCATGAAATCCGAGATAGGATCCATGTATGAAAACAAAGTATGGACTTTGGTGGACTTTCCCGATGATCGGCACGCCATAGAAAATAAATGGATATTTAAGAAGAAGACTGACGCGGATGGTAATGTGACCATCTATAAGGCTCGGCTTGTCGCTAAAGGTTATCGACAAGTTCAAGAGATTGACTACGATGAGACTTTCTCTCCCGTAGCGATGCTGAAGTCCGTCCGAATCATGTTAGCAATTGCCGCATTCTATGATTATGAGATATGGCAAATGGACGTCAAAACAACATTCCTTAATGGCTTCCTCAAGGAAGAGATGTATATGATGTAGCCGGAAGGTTTTGTCGATCCTAAGAATGCTCACCAGGTATGCAAGCTCCAGCCCTCTATCTATGGGCTGGTGCAAGCATCTCGGAGTTGGAATATTCGCTTTAATGATGTGATCAAAGCGTTTGGGTTTATACAGACTTGGGGAGAAGCGTGTATTTACAAGAAAGTGAGTGGGAGCTCTGTAGCGTTTCTCATATTATATGTGGATGATATATTGCTGATGGGAAATGATGTAGAGTTCTTGGAGAGCATAAAGGCCTACTTGAATAAGAGTTTTTCAATGAAGGACCTTGGAGAAGCTGCTTACATATTAGGCATCAAGATCTATAGAGATAGATCGAGACGCCTCATTGGTCTTTCACAAAGCACATACCCTGATAAGATATTGAAGAAGTTCAATATGGATCAGTCCAAGAAAGGGTTCTTGCCTGTATTGCAAGGTATGAGATTGAGCACGGCTCAATCCCCGACTACGACAGAAGATAGAGAAAAGATGAGTGTCATTCCCTATGCCTCAGCCATAGGTTCTATTATGTATGCCATGCTGTGTACCAGACCTGATGTGAACCTTGCCATAAGTTTGGTAGGGAGGTACCAAAGTGATCCCGGTATGGAACACTGGACATCGGTCAAGAACATCCTAAAGTACCTGAAAGGGACTATGGATATGTTTCTCGTTTATGGAGGTGACAAAGAGCTCGTCGTAAAGGGTTACATCGATGCTAGCTTCGACACAGATCCGGATGACTCCAAGTCACAAACCGGATACGTGTATATTTTGAATGGTGGGGCAGTCAGCTGGTGCAGTTGTAAGCAGAGCGTCGTGGCGCATTCTACATGTGAAGCGGAGTACATAGGTGCTTGCGAAGCAGCGCAGGAAGGAGTCTGGATGAAGGAGTTCATCACCGACCTAGGAGTCATTCCAAGCGCGTTGGGCCCGATGCCTCTCTTCTATGACAACACTGGAGCTATTGCCATCGCCATGGAGCCCAGGTTACACAAGAAGACCAAGCACATCAAGCGCCGTTTCAACTCCATCCGGAATTATGTTCAAGATGGAGACATAGATATTTGTAAAGTGCATACGGATCTGAATGTCGTAGATCCATTGACTAAACTTCTTCCACGAGCAAAACATGATCAACACCAGAACTCTATGGGTGTTCGATTCATCACAATGTAACTAGATTATTGACTCTAGTGCAAGTGGGAGACTGTTGGAAATATGCCCTAGAGGCAATAATAAAATGGTTATTATTATATTTCCTTGTTCATGATAATTGTCTGTTATTCATGCTTGAATTGTATTATCCGGAAACAGTGATACATGTGTGAATACATAGACCACAACGTGTCCCTGGTAAACCTCTAGTAACTAGCTCGTTGATCAACAGATGGTTACGGTTTCCTGACCATGGACATTGGATGACATTGATAACGAGATCACATCATTAGGTGAATGATGTGATGGACAAGACCCAATCCTAAGCCTAGCACAAGATCGTGTAGTTCGTAATGATATACCTTTTACAATGTCATGTATCTTTTCCTTAGACCATGAGGTTGTGCAACTCCCGGATACCGTAGGAATACTTTGGGTGTGCCAAACGTCACAATGTAACTGGGTGGCTATAAAGGTACGCAACGGGTATCTCCAAAAGTATCTATTGGGTTGGCACGAACCGAGACTGGGATTTGTCACTCCGTATGACGGAGAGGTATATCTGGGTCCACTCGGTAAGACATCATCATAATGAGCTCAATGTGACCAAGGAGTTGGTCACCGGATGATGTATTACGTAACGAGTAAAGAGACTTTCCATGACGAGATTGAACAAGGTATCGGTATACCGACGATCGAATCTCGGGCAAGTACTATACCGATAGACAAAGGGAATTGTATTCGGGATTGATTGAATCCTTGACATCGTGGTTCATCCGATGAGATCATCGAGGAACACTGATACGTCCAAAACGTATCTATAATTTCTGCTTGCTCCATGCCTCTTTTGTGTGATATTGCTATGATATTTATGCACTTCTATGCACTTTTGATCATATTTGGACTAACCTATTAACTCAGTGCACCACAGTGCCAGTTCCTGTTTTCTGCTGTTTTTCTATTTCAGGTTTCCCCCATATTAAAAGTGCCCAAAAATTCCGGGAAAAATACAGGAAAAATCAGCGTATCGGGAGCTTCCAGAAAAACCAAGGCAGGTCCAGAGGGGAGCCTGGGGTGGCCCAGGCGGCCACCCGGCGCGGCCCCACCCCTGGCCACGCCAGGGGGCGCCTGGGGCCCCACCTCCGCCTCTGGTGACCCCCTTTGGCATATATATTGCTTGCGTCCCGAAACCCTCGAGGACCGAACCCTTTTTCGTGATCTCATCTCTGTTCCGCCGCCGCCGCGCTTCCAAGATCGGGAGCACCAGGAGAACTCTTCCCGGCACCCTGCCGGAGGGGGAACCACCACCGGGAGCTTCTCCACCACCATGGACGCTTCCCGGATGAGTTGTGAGTAGTCTCCCTTGGACCATGGGTCCATGACCAGTAGCTATGTGATGTTCTCCTCCCCTCTTTGTTCTTCACCGATTAGACCTCGTGAGCTGCCCTACATGATCGAGGCACCTATGTAATCTTTATGCTGTTGCTCTGCTGAGTTTGCTGGGATCCGATGGATTATGAGATTATGTTCAGATTGTGTGTGAGTAATATATTTGATTCACCTCTTTTATATTTATGTTCTTGAGTAATTCTTGCATGTTCTCCGTTGCTATTTATTGCTTTGGCCGAGTAGTAGGTAGTAACTCCAAGAGGGGACGTTATGCTTGATTGTGGGTTCATGCCCCTCGATGACTAGTTTGAGTGACAGAAACATGAGTCTAGGGGATGTGCTGTTGCCACAAGGGGGAAAACAACGGTGCTTGTACTTGCGGGTGCAAGGATTGTTTACTTTACGCAAAGTTCTTTTAATGCAGTTGTCTGTTGCTTTGAGTTTAGACTTTGGGTGGGACTCGCAACTTAATACCAGCGAGATGTTCTGGATAGATATCTCAAGGTGGATGATTAGTAGTAGATGCAGATGGATTTCGGTCTACTTGCCTTGGCGTACCGCCCATGCTTTTGAGCCTCTACCTTTCTTTACAACATAGTTAGCATTGGTTTGCGCACATAATCCTGTCAATTGCCCAGCTGTAATTTGTTTACCTCGCTTAGCTGTTTTATCGTCTTTTGGGAGAGAGACATCACTAGTGAACAGCATGGGACCCCGGTCCATATTACCATCACTGATCACACCCGCTATTTACTTCCTGTTCTTATTTCCTAGTTGCAGTCATACCTATCACTATTATCTCTTGCATTTGATCCTTTGTAAACGACAATGCCGGAGGGATTGACAACCTCTCTGTACTCGTTGGGAGCAAAGTTATTTGTATCTGTGTGCAGGTCCTGTCAAGCAAAAGTTTCTGGCGCTATTGACACCTTCTTGTTGACCCTCGGAGTCTCACGGGATTCGAACCTTGGTATCTTTGCCAAGGGAAATTTGCTGCTACGCTACATCTCAAACCTTCCACTTGGGGTAACCAACGAGGGGCGAGAAGCCATCAAGCAAGTTTCAGGCGCCGTTGCCGGGGACTCCACTCTTCAAGATAGGGGAGTTGCACGCTATCTTTTATTGCTTTTTAGTCTTGTTAGTTTACCTTTCAGTTTTTGCTTTAGTTTCCTTTACCAAAAATCACAAAAATAGTTATCTTGCTTGCTGCTGCTATGGGTTCCACCAAAAACACTAAGTGGGAGGAGTACACCCCTTCTTCCATCACGCCAATCACCACTGTCGGGATCTAAAAAAGTAATAAACCTTGTGATTATGTTAGTTTTAATGGAGAGTCATGCCCATGGCATGGTCTTCCGGGAAAAAGGTATGAGCCTCTGTTTAAAGTTGCTCCCACACTTCCCCAAACTTGGGAAGACGTTCAAACTCTTATAATAGAGGGCAATTCAAACAAAGAAGATGATACTACAATTCTGCTCAATAATGATAAAATCGATTTTGATAAATGTAGCCTCTCAGAAGTTGTCACCTTTTTACAAAGAATGTCTAGAGATCCCCACACTAGCACACTTAACCTTGCCTTCACGGAGCATATCACTAATGCTCTTATCAAAGCTAGGGAGGAGAAGCTTAGGGTAGAAGCCTCCATACCTAGAAAGCTAGAAGATGGTTGGGATCCTATGATTAAAATTAAGTTGAATAACTTCTCTTGCTATGCTTTATGTGATGTTGGAGCTAGTACCTCCATTATGCCCAAAAGAATATATGATATGCTTAAATTGAAATCTTTTGATCCTTGTTCTTTTGGTGTTCGTCTTGTTGATTCTTCCATAAAGAAACCTTTGGGGAAGATCGACGATGTTCTTATCATTGTCAAGGACAATTATGTTCCCGTTGATTTTACTATTATGGATATTGAATGTGAACCTTCTTGTCCAATTATTTTGGGACGTCCTTTTCTTCGCACCGTTGGTGCTATCATTGAGATGAAAGAGGGGAATATAAAATTCCAATTCCCTCTCAAGAAAGGAATGGAACACTTCCCTAGAAAGAAGATTAAGTTACCTTTTGAGTCCGTTATACGGGCTAGCTATTCTTTTACTCTTGATAAAACTTGATCCTTTTGCATTATGCCTAGCTTAAAGGCATAAAAGAAAGCGCTTTTGGGAGGCAGCCCACAACGAATAAAGTTTTATTTTGCTTTTGTTGTGTCTTGATTTTTGTTACTACAGTGGCATCATCATTGTATCTTTTCTTTTCAGCTTTGTGCCAAGTTTAGCCTCTGATTGCAAGAAAGTTCAAAAGTTGTGACGTGCTGTCCAGGAAACAGATTCTGTCCTTGGACAGAAAAATACGTATAAAATCACCAGATCATCTTTTTGGTCTGAATTTTTTTGACAGCGTGCTCTATACAATTGGCTTTTGGGCGTCTGTTATGAGTTTTTTGATTTGAGTTGCAGTAGTGCCCCGAAAAAATTATTTACTACCTGCTGGTCTGTTTTTCACAGATTCTGTCTTGTTTTGCCTTTTCTTCGTTTTGCAAACCTTGAGCTTGCTTTTTCTTTGCAAAAACCTTTTGGCAATCTTGAGAAATAGTAGCTCTTCAATATTATCCTTATTTCCAGCAGGGAAAATTTATTTTATTATGGGTACTAACCTCGCTAATCAGATTATGATGAGTTATGTATGAAGGGAGTTTTCAAGTGTGCGAGGGAAGATGATAAAAAGATTTTGGAGGGTCAAACGCTCAAGCTTGGGGATGCCCCCGTGCACCCTCAAGAAATATTCAAGAAGACTCAAGCGTCTAAGCTTGGGGATGCCCCCCGTGCATCCCCTTCTCCATCAACAATTATTAGTTCGTCTTTCGTTCCACTATATTTTAATCACTTCATGCGTTATGTGCTATGCTTGGAGCGTCTGGCTTTTAGTTTCCTTTTTAGTTTTCTTTAGCTTTGCTTGCTGTTCATAACGAGTTAGAACCCAGCTTTCTTTGTGTGGGAGAGAAGCACGCTCCACTTCAACCTAGAACACAACATAGGTTTTTTCATGCTTATCTTTGCTGTGTATGTTCTTTGTCTTTCAATAGCTACTGTCATGTTTAGCTCTTAGTTTTCATGCTTTTCTTTTTAAAGAGCTTTTGTTTAGTTGGTTGTTGAACTCTCTTGAGTTTTCATGTTTATCTTGTTAAGAGAGTTTGTCTGTTGCACTGAGTTGTGTGTCTTAACTTAAAGTAGGTAATTGAGGTTGCTATTTAATTTTAGTAGTAACTTGCAATGGTTTTGAGGTATTGCCATGTGTAATGTCTGAACTTTTGGTGACAAGAGCTTTAGCCTATTAGTGTTAGATGTCGTATTTTGGGCAATCCGTGTTTATTTTCGAAAACCTACAAAATAGTTGAGAACTTTAGCTACTAAATGGATCACTAATCTTTGGAGGGATCGAATATTAGAGTACACTCACGTACCATGGGTCGAGGATGCGCAAGGGTAACCAAACCCCCATACACACCTCCTCGGGGTACTTGTCTCTTTGTGAACCTCCTAATTAGATTGAGAGTTACCGATAATAAGTGCATGAGTTCTTCGGACTAATGTGAGTATTCGAAGGTTGACACTTCCACCTAACCATATTTTTCTAGCCTCTTCGGTACCGTGCATTGCCCTTTCTCACCTCGAGAGTTGGCGCATACTTCGCCGGTGCATCCAAATCCTTGGCATGATACGCTCTGTCATCATAAGCCTCATTATATCCTTCCTCAAAACAGCCACCATACCTACCTATTAAGGCATTTCCATAGCCTTTCCGAGATACATTGCCATGCAACATCCATCCTCTCATGACTTGATCTTCATGTCATACATGCTTTTTGCTTGATCGATGAGCCGCATGCTAGTTGGGCCTTGCCCTAATCATTGCTACATGACACACTAGTATCATTGCATATCCTGCTACACTGGCAGAGGCATACATTTGCATACATCATGATAGCTTCATTTTCTTTATGTTGAGTACTTTTGTAAAGTGTGAAAGATCTTCTATACTTCTTGTAATACATAGAGTGTTGCCCCTAAAGTGAGGAAAAGATCCCAAAGAGGACAAATCAAAAGATCCCAAAGAGGACAAAATCAAAAGATCCCAAAGAGGACAAATGAGAGTTAATAGAAAGAGCCATTGAGGCCACAAAAAAATAAAAAAAAATAAAAAAATAAATAAAGAAATAAAAAGAGAGAAGGGGGCACACTACTATTGCCTTTTGAGAGATCCACACTCGTACTCCATATTATACCTTGTGCTCCATAGAAATAACATTTATGCATATAGCTATGTGGGGACCTTTACACTATAGAACTTGGCTTCTATATTCCAATGATGAGCCTCCTCAAAAGAGCTCTAGGTCTTCTTGAGCAAGCAAGTTGGATGCACCCCCACTAGTTCCATTGGAGAGCTTACCTTAGCTCATATGTGCATCCGTTGCATGGCAATCCCTACTCCTCACATCATATCTATCATTTGGCTTTCTCTCGCTGATGATTGTCCTCATTGATGTGAGCCTTTCACACCTTTTTTGTCTTCCCCCTCTATCATTTCTCTCTTTGCCATCCTAAGTGTCGACTTTCTTGCTTACGCTCATCCATTGCATGAGTGCTCAAAATATCGAAAGGGAGTGGATCATTTTGACTTGTACCTGGCTGACGGTCTGGGGATGAGTCAAGATAAGATTCCAAAGAAGACCAAGTGTGAAACTTTAGTAGACTAAGTTCTCAACAATACAAAAACTATGTTTTACTCTCTCATATATCCCTATCCCCTTTCTTGCACGCAAACACCATTTGGAGACATTTGAGTCATGGACAGCGAGAGCTCTTGCACCTTTATGTTCTTATGTTACTTGTTACAATACTAATATAGACTCTTGCTTGTTACGACTTGAATTGAATTACATGCCTTGATTACTTTACTTAAAAGTTCTTATATGGTAGATAGCATGTCACCACAGAAATTATGCTTGTTATCATTTACCTACTCGAGGACGAGCAGGAATCAAGCTTGGGGATGTTGATACGTCCAAAACGTATCTATAATTTATGCTTGCTCCATGCCTCTTTTGTGTGATATTGCTATGATATTTATGCACTTCTATACACTTTTGATCATATTTGGACTAACCTATTAACTCAGTGCACCACAGTGCCAGTTCCTGTTTTCTGCTGTTTTTCTATTTCAGGTTTCCCCCATATTAAAAGTGCCCAAAAAATTCCGGGAAAAATACAGGAAAAATCAGCGTATCGGGAGCTTCCAGAAAAACCAAGGCAGGGCCAGAGGGGAGCCTGGGGTGGCCCAGGCGGCCACCCGGCGCGGCCCCACCCCTGGCCGCGCCAGGGGGGCGCCTGGGGCCCCACCTCCGCCTCTGGTGACCCCCTTTGGCATATATATTGCTCGCGTCCCGAAACCCTCGAGGACGGAACCCTTTTTCGCGATCTCATCTCTGTTCCACCGCCGCCGCGCTTCCAAGATCGGGAGCACCAGGAGAACTCTTCCCGGCACCCTGCTGGAGGGGAGAACCACCACTGGGAGCTTCTCCACCACCATGGATGCTTCCCGGATGAGTTGTGAGTAGTCTCCCTTGGACCATGGGTCCATGACCAGTAGCTATGTGATGTTCTCCTCCCCTCTTTGTTCTTCACCGATTAGACCTCGTGAGCTGCCCTACATGATCGAGGCACCTATGTAATCTTTATGCTGTTGCTCTGCTGAGTTTGCTGGGATCCGATGGATTATGAGATTATGTTCAGATTGTGTGTGAGTAATATATTTGATTCACCTCTTTTATATTTATGTTCTTGAGTAATTCTTGCATGTTCTCCGTTGCTATTTATTGCTTTGGCCGAGTAGTAGGTAGTAACTCCAAGAGGGAACGTTATGCTTGATTGTGTGTTCATGCCCCTCGATGACTAGTTTGAGTGACAGAAACATGAGTCTAGGGGATGTGATGTTGCCACAAGGGGGAAACAACGGTGCTTGTACTTGCGGGTGCAAGGATTGTTTACTTTACGCAAAGTTCTTTTAATGCAGTTGTCTGTTGCTTTGGGTGGGACTCGCAACTTAATACCAGCGAGATGTTCTGGATAGATATCTCAAGGTGGATGATTAGTAGTAGATGCAGATGGATTTCGGTCTACTTGCCTTGGCGTACCGCCCATGCTTTTGAGACTCTACCTTTCTTTACAGCATAGTTAGCATTGGTTTGCGCACATAATCCTGTCAATTGCCCAGCTGTAATTTTATTACCTCGCTTAGCTGTTTTATCGTCTTTTGGGAGAGAGACATCACTAGTGAACATCATGGTACCCCGGTCCATATTACCATCACTGATCACACCCGCTATTTACATCCTGTTCTTATTTCCTAGTTGCAGTCATACCTATCACTATTATCTCTTGCGTTTGATCCTTTGTAAACAACAAGGCCGGAGGGATTGACAACCTCTCTGTACTCGTTGGGAGCAAAGTTATTTGTATCTGTGTGCAGGTCCTGTCAAGCAAAAGTTTCTGGCGCTATTGACACCTTCTTGTCGACCCTCGGAGTCTCACGGGATTCGATCCTTGGTATCTTTGCCAAGGGAAATTTGCCGCTATGCTACATCTCAAACCTTCCACTTGGGGTAACCAACGAGGGGCGAGAAGCCATCAAACACGTAGGAACCAACATGGGTATCCAGATCTCGCTGTTGGTTATTGACCGGAGAGTTGTCTCGGTCATGTCTACGTGTCTCCCGAACCCGTAGGGTCTACACACTTAAGGTTCGGTGACGCTAGGGTTGTAGAGATATATGCACACGGTAACCTGAATGTTGTTCGGAGTCCTGGATTATATCCCGGACGTCACGAGGAGTTCTGGAATGGTCCGGAGGTAAAGAATTATATATAGGAAGTCCAGTTTCGGCCATCGGGAGAGTTCCAGGGGGTCACCGGTAGTGTACCGGGACCACCGGAAGGGTCCCGGGGGTCCACCGGGTGGGGCCACCCATCCCGGAGGGCCCCATGAGCCGTAGGGGAGGGGAACCAGCCCATAGTGGGCTGGCGCACCCCCTTGGGCCTCCCCCCTGCGCCTAGGGTTGGCAACCCTAGGGTGGGGGGCGCCCCCCTTGCCTTGGGGGACAAGCCTCCCCCTTGGCCGCCGCCCCCTAGGAGATTCCATCTCCTAGGGCCGCCGCCCCCCTGGCCCCTATATATCGTGGGGGGGGGGGGAGGGAGGGCAGCCGCACCCTTGTCCCTGTCGCCTCCCTCTCCCCCCGTTACACCTCTCCCTCCTCACACAGTTGCTTGGCGAAGCCCTGCAGAATTTCCGTTGCATCCACCACCACCCCGTCGTGCTGCTGGATCTCCATCAACCTCTCCTCCCCCCTTGCTGGATCAAGAAGGAGGAGACATCGCTGCACCGTACGTGTGTTGAACGCGGAGGTGCCGTCCGCTTGGCGCTAGGATCATCGGTGACTTGGATCACGACGAGTACGACTCCATCATCCACGTTCTCTTGAACGCTTCCGCTCGCGATCTACAGAGGTTATGTAGATGCACTCCTTTATCCCTCGTTGCTAGATGACTCCTTAGATTGATCTTGGTGAAGCGTAGATTTTTTTTTGAATTATGCTACGTTCCCCAACACGGACATGAGGGCATCATGATCATTCTCATAACAGCAACTTATATAAATATATTCAGATGATTCTTATGCTAAAGTAACAATTCATCCACAATATCAAGTATGCATCATAAACTTCATTGGAAACTAACAAACTTTGGTCTCGGTCATTGAAGTAATTGCAATTTATCGTAACATCGGAAAGAGTCAATATAAGAGCTTTTCAGCAAGCCTACATACTCAACTATCATATAGTCTTTCACAATTGCTCACACTCACGCAATACTTATGTTTATGGAGTTTTAATCGGACACAGAGAAAGATAGGAGCTTATGGTATTGCCTCCCAGCCTTTTACCTCAAGGGTAATGTCAACAGTAATAGATCATGAAAACTTACATCCAAGTGGGTATATATGTCTGGATCTTTCCAACACAATGTGCTTGCCAAAGGATAAAATGAAAAAGGGAAAGGTGGGCTTCACTTTGACACTTATAAGACAGGAACAATGGATAGGCCCTTCACAAAGGGAAGCAGAAGTTGTCATGTGTTTTTATGGTTGGATACACAAAGTCTTAGCATAGAAGAACTTCGCTTTATATTGCCGCTTGTGATAAGGACCTTTATTATGTAGTCCGTCGCTTTTATTACTTCCATATCGCAAGATCGTATAAAGCTAATTTCTCCCACACTAATAAATCATACATATTTTAGCGGATTTGCAACATGACAACTTACTTGGAAGGATCTTTCTCAATCCATAGGTAGGTATGGTGGACTCTCATGGCAAAACTGGGTTTAAGGATATATGGAAGCACAAGTAGTATCTCTACTTAGTGCGAGGAGTTTTGGCTAGCATGAGGGAGAAAGGCAAGCTCATCATGTTGGGAGATCCATGACAATATACTTTATTTCGGATATAAGAAGACATATCCCATTATGTTGTCTTCCTTGTCCAACATCAACTCTTTAGCATGTCATACTTTAATAAGTGCTCACAATTATAAAAGATGTCCAAGATAGTATATTTGTATGTGAAGCCTCTCTTCTTTTATTACTTCTTATTAATTGCAACAATGACCAAAACTATGTTTGTCACCTCCCAACAACTTTTATTTATCATACACTTATATGTGAAGTCATTACTTCCCATAAGATCGATATGATCTCTTTGATATTCTTTATGTTTTCTTTATTTTTATCATGACCCAAGTGAGGAAATCAAGCCCTTGACTCAACACTAATCTTTATTATATAGCTCACGGACTCGATTACAAAGGATAAAGCTCACAAGGCAAAAGCTCACGACTAGATCATGCTAACTTTATTGTAATAGATCAAGATACTACCAAAAGGATCGAACTAAGTAAAACGGTAAAGATAGGAGTGATGGTGATACGATACCGGGGTCACTCCCCCAGCTTGGCAGTTGCCAAGGGGAGTGCCCATACCCATATGATTATGTCTCCTTCTTTGGTGTTGGTGATGATGGAGTTGCAAGTAGTGATGGGGGATCCTCATATATCGAGCGTAGGAGATCTTCCAGCTTGCGGATAATACCTTTGAGAGCAGCTATGTAGTCCTTCAACAAAAGATTTTCACTTGTGAGATGTTTGTTGCGAATCTAAGCTAACTCAATCATCCTGGAAGCTTCTAGCTCAGTTGAGGTAAAGAGATTAGGAAGGGATTTAGAGGTGTCTTCTTCTCCCGCTGCCGGAGCCGGATCTTCCACCTCCATCTTGATCTTCTTCTCCTTGTGGGTCTCCTTGGGTCCTTCTCTCTTCAGATCTATCTTCATTATCCAAGCATCGTTGCCTTCATTGTTGGAGGAGGGAGACCACATGATGCCTAGCTTCGCAAACCCTAGCAGAAAACAGCTCTAAACGAGAACAGAGGATTTCTGCGTGATACGGAGGTCAAAACCTTCGGGAGTATATATAATGAATTTTTCCCGAACAAAAGGAGTAACCCAATAGAAAACGGAGTCCAGGGGACACACGGGGTGTCCTCGAGGCACGGGGGTGCGCCCTGGGAAGGGGGCGTGCTCTCCACCCTCGAGGGAACCTCGTGTCTCTTTCGGACTGTGGTTTATTTTTCTATTTTTCTAAATATTCCAAAACAGAGAAAAATTGCCTTTATAACTATTTTCGAGTCGGTTTACTTACCGTATCACGTACCTCTTCCTTTTCGGAGGCTGAATCGTTCTGGAAAGTGTCCCTTATGTATTCCTCCGGGGTTATGGTTTCAATAATATTAGTTTCAACATTTATAGGATTACCTGAGATATAATGTTTGATCCTTTGACCATTCACCACCTTTGGATTTGTGCCTTCGAAGTTGTTAATTTTTATGGCATCGGAACAATATACCTCCTCGATAATGTAAGGTCCTTCCCACTTGGAGAGAAGTTTTCATGCAAAAAATCTTAAACGAGAGTTGAATAGCAGGACATAATCACCTACGCTAAACTCACCCTTTGGAATCCTTTTGTCATGCCATCTTTTAACCTTTTCTTTACACAGTTTGGCGTTCTCATAGGCCTGGGTTCTCCACTCATCGAGACATCTAATGTCAAATAACCTGTTTTCACCAGCAAGTTTGAAATCGTAGTTGAGCTCCTTAATAGCCCAATATGCCTTATGTTCTAGCTCAAGAGGTAAGTGGCAAGCTTTTCCATATACCATCTTATATGGGGAGATACCCATAGGATTTTTGTATGCAGTTCTATAGGCCCATAATGCATCATCTAGTTTCTTGGACCAATTCTTTCTAGACCTATTAACTGTCTTTTGCAATATTAATTTCAACTCCCTATTACTTAGTTCTACTTGACCACTAGTTTGTGGGTGATAAGGTGATGCAATTCTATGGTTGACATCATACTTAGCAAGCATGTTACGGAAAGTGCCATGAATAAAGTGTGAACCACCATCAATCATTAGATATCTAGGCACTCCAAATGTTGTAAATATAACTTCTTTAAGCATCTTAATAGAGGTGTTATGATCAGCACTACTAGTTGGAATAGCTTCTACCCACTTAGTAACGTAATCAACAGCAACTAAAATATGTGTGTACCCATTAGAGGCAGGAAAAGGTCCCATGTAATCAAAGCCCCAAACATCAAATGGTTCAATAACGAGTGAATAATTCATAGGCATTTCTTGACGTCTACTAATATTACCAATTCTTTGACATTCATCACAAGATAAGACAAACTTACGGGCATCCTTGAAGAGAGTAGGCCAATAAAAACCGGATTGCAATACCTTGTGTGCAGTTCTATCTCCCGCATGGTTTCCTCCATAAGCTTCGGAGTGGCACTTGCATAGGATATGTTCCTTTTCATGCTCAGGTACACAACGTCTAATAATACCATCTACTCCTTCTTTATAAAGATGTGGGTCATCCCAGAAGTAGTGTCTCAAATCATAGAAGAACTTTTTCTTTTGCTGGTATGTGAATCTAGGAGGTATAAACTTAGCAACAATGTAATTAGTATAATCAGCATACCAAGGAGCAGCACGAGAAGTATTTATGACAGCTAGTTGTTCATCAGGAAAGCTATCATCAATAGGTTGTGGGTCATCAAGTATATTTTCTAACCTAGACAAGTTATCTGCTACGGGGTTCTCAGCTCCCTTTCTATCAATAATATGCAAGTCAAATTCTTCCAGCAAGAGAACCCATCTAATAATTCTAGGTTTAGTATCTTTCTTTTCCATAAGGTATTTGATAGCAGCATGATCAGTGTGAATAGTTACTTCAGAATCAACGATGTAGGGTCTAAACTTATCACAAGCAAATACAACTGCTAAAAATTCTTTCTCAGTGGTAGCATAATTTCTTTGGGCACTATCTAGAGTTTTACTAGCATATTGGATAACATTCAATTTCTTATCAACTCTTTGCCCTAGAACAGCTCCTACAGCATAATCACTAGCATCACACATAATCTCAAAGGGTAAATTCCAGTCAGGAGGCTGGACAATAGGTGCAGAGATCAATGCTTTCTTAAGTATTTCAAATGCTTCTAGACAATCATCGTCAAATACAAAAGGAATATCTTTTTGCAAGAGATTAGTCAGAGGCCTGGAGATTTTGGAGAAGTCCTTTATGAACCTCCTATAAAACCCGGCATGACCAAGGAAACTTCGTATACCTTTGATATCCTTAGGGCATGTCTTCTTTTCAATAGCATCAACTTTAGCTTTGTCAACTTCAATACCTCTTTCAGAAATTTTATATCCCAAGACAATGCCTTCATTAACCATAAAGTGGCACTTCTCCCAATTCAAGACAAGGTTAGTGTCCTCACATCTCTGCAAAACTCGATCAAGGTTGCTTAAGCAATCATCAAAAGAAGTTCCGTAAACGGAGAAATCATCCATGAATACCTCAACAATCTTTTCACAAAAGTCAGAGAATATAGCCATCATGCATCTTCGAAAGGTAGCAGGTGCATTACATAAACCAAAAGGCATACGTCTATAAGCAAAGGAACCGAAAGGACAAGTAAAGGTGGTCTTTTCTTGATCCCCTTTTGACATAGGTATTGGAGAGAAACCAGAATAACCATCTAGAAAGCAGAAATGAGTATGTTTGGATAACCTTGCTAGCGTTTGATCAATAAATGGCAAGGGGTAATGATCTTTCTTAGTGGCTTTATTTACTTACGGAAATCAATTACCATCCTATAACCTGTAACTATTCTATGCGGGATCAATTCATCTTTATCACTAGGGACAACAGTCATACCTCCTTTCTTAGGAACGCAATGGACATGACTTACCCACTGACTATCAGCAACTGGATAGATAATACCTTCTTCTAGGAGCTTTAGTATTTCCTTCCTCACCACTTCTTTCATCTTAGGATTTAACCGTCGCTTATGATCAATAACTGGTTTAGCATTTTCTTCCAATTTTATCTTGTGTTGACATATAGTGGGACTAATGCCCTTAAGATCATCCAAAGTATATCCAATAGCAGCTCGATGCTTCTTCAGAGTTTTCAATAATCTTTCTTCTTCCTGCTCTGAAAGGTTAGCACTAATAATAACAGGATATATCTTCTTTTCATTAAGATAAACATACTTAAGATTATCAGGTCAAGGTTTAAGTTCAAACACGGGATCACCCTTGGGTGGAGGAGGATCCCCTAGGATTTCAACAGGCAAGTTGTTCTTCAATACGGGTCCCTGTTTAAAGAATATTTCATCTATTTCCCTTCTCTCATTCATATGCATATCATTTTCGTGGTCTAGCAAGTATTGTTCTAAAGGATTAGGTGGCACGGCAATAGAAGCAAGACCAATAATTTCATCTTTACTGGTTGGTGCCTTTTTAAGGGGTTGTCTACGGAATTTAGCAAAGTTAAAATCATGAGACATATCCCCTAAGCCAACAGTGACAATGTCTTTCACGCAGTCTATCTTGGCATTAATGGTATTCAAGAAGGGTCTACCAAATATAATGGGGCAGAATGCATCTTGTGGGGAACTAAGAAAGAGAAAATCAGCAGGCTATTTAACCTTCCCACACAAGACTTCAATATCTCTAACTATCCCAACTGGTGAAACAGCATCTCTATTAGCGAGCTTAATAGTAACATCAATCCCTTCTAGCTCAACAGGTGCAATATCATGCATAATTTCGTTATATAAATCAAGATGGATAATACTCGCACTAGCACCTACGTCACATAAACCATGATAGCAATGATCTCCTATCTTGACAGAGATAACAGGTAAGCCTACAATAGGTTTATGTTTGTTCCTAGCATTGGGTTTGGCTATTCTAGAAGACTCTTCTTGGAGATAAATAACATCTCCATCTAAATCTTCTACCAAGAGATCTTTAAGCACAACAACACTAGGTTCAACTTTAATTTGCTCAGAGGGTGTAGGTGTTCTAGTATTACTCTTACGAACTACAGTTGAAGCTTGAGCATGATCCTTTATCCTAACAGGGAAAGGTGGTTTCTCAATGTAAGTGGTAGGTATAACAAGATCAACATTATAAGTGATAGTCTTTTCTTCAACTTTAATAGGTTCAACTACTTTTACTTCAATAGGGGGATGGTATTTAAACCACATCTCCTTGGGGAGGTCAACATAAGTAGCAAAAGATTCACAGAAAGAAGCTACTATCTCAGAGTCAAGTCCATATTTAGTGCTAAACTCACGGAAAACATCGGTATCCATAAAAGCTTTGACACAATCAAACTTAGGGGTCATACCTGACTCCTTACCTTCGTCGCGATCCCAATATTCGGAGTTGCATTTAATTCTTTCCAATAAATCCCATTTGAATTCAACATTCTTCATCATAAAAGAGCCAGAACAAGAATTATCGAGCATGGTGTGATTATTGAGAGAAAGCCGAGCATAATTTTTTTGGATGATCATCTTTATTGAAAGCTCATGATTGGGGCATGAATATAACATTGACTTAAGCCTCCCCCAAGCTTGAGCGATGCTTTCTCCTTCGCGAGGCCAGAAATTATAAATATAATTACGATCACGATGAACCTGGTGCATAGGGTAGAACTTCTGATGAAATTCCAACTTCAGACGATTATAGTTCCATGATCCCATATCATCGCATAGCCTAAACCATGTCAATGCACCTCCCTTCAAAGATAAAGGGAAGACCTTCTTCTTGATAACATCCTCGGTCATACCTGCAAGCTTAAACAATCCACAAACTTCATCCACATAGATTAGATGTAAATCGGGGTGAAGTGTTCCGTCTCCTGTATAGGGATTTTCAAGCAGTTTCTCTATCATACCCGAAGGAATCTCAAAGAAAACATTTTCAATAGGTGCAGTAGGTTGAGGAGCAACTCTTTGCTCTTCTTCTCGGGGTGAAGATACCCCGAACAAGCCCCTCAAAGGATTTTGAGCCATAGTAACAAGTGACAATAAATTTCAGCACACTATATAAATTTTTCCTTAGCAAATTCCACTTACCAAAGGCGCTTCACTCCCCGGCAACGGCGCCAGAAAAGAGTCTTGATGACCCACAAGTGTAGGGGATCTATCGTAGTCCTTTCGATAAGTAAGAGTGTCGAACCCAACGAGGAGCAGAAGGAAATGATAGGCAGTTTTCAGTAAGGTATTTTCTGCAAGCACTGAAATTATAGGTAACAGATAGTTTTGTGATAAGATAATTGGTAGCAAGTGACAAAAGGTAAAAGTAAATAAGGTGCAGCAAGATGGCCCAATCCTTTTTGTAACAGACAACAAGCCTGGACAAACTCTTATGCAAAGTAAAGCGCTCCCGAGGACACATGGAAATTATCGTCAAGCTAGTTTTCATCACGATCGTCTGATTCGCGTTCGGTACTTTGATAATTTGGTATGTGGGTGGACGGGTGCTTGGGTGCTGCCCTTACTTGGACAAGCCTCCCACTTATGATTAACCTCTAATGCAAGCATCCGCAACTACAAAAGAAGTATTAAGGTAAACCTAACCATAGCCTGAAACATATGGATCCAAATCAGCCCCTTACGAAGCAACGCATAAACTAGGGTTTAAGCTTCTGTCACTCTAGCAACCCATCATCTACTTATTACTTACCAGTGCCTTCCTCTAGGCCCAAATAGTGGTGAAGTGTCATGTAGTCGACGTTCACATGACACCACTAGAGGAGAGACAACATACATCTAATCAAAGTAACGAACGAAGACCAAATTCACATGACTACTAATAGCAAGACTTCTCCCATGTCCTCAGGAACAAAAGTAACTACTCACAAGACATAATATTGTTCATATCAGAGGGGTATTAATATGCATAATGGATTTGAACATATGATCTTCCACCAAATAAACCAACTAGGATCAACTACAAGGAGTAATCAACACTACTAGCAACCCACATGCACCAATCTGAGGTTTGGGTACAAAGATTGGATACAAGAGATGAACTAGGATTTGAGAGGAGATGGTGCTGGTGAAGATGTTGATGAAGATAACCCTCCCTAAGATGGGAGAGCTGTTGGTGATGACGGCGGTGACGATTTCCCCCTCCCGGAGGGAAGTATCCCCGGCAGAACAGCTCTGCCGGAGCCCTAGATTGGTTTCCGCCTCGAGACGGTGGCGTCTGGTCCCGAAAGCCTCTCTCTGATTTTTTCAGGTCAAAACGCTTCATATAGGAGAAGATGGGCACTGTGGGCCTGCCGGCTGGCCCTCGAGGCAGGGGGGCGCGCCCTGGGAAGGGGGGCGCGCCCCCACCCTCGAGGCCAGCCGGTGGCCCCTCTCGTGGGTTTCTTTCGCCAGATATTTTTTATATTTTCCGAAACGATGTTCTGTGGAGTTTCATGGCTTTTGGAGTTGTGCAGAATAGGTTTCCAGAGTTTCCTCCCTTTTCCAGCCCAGAATTCCAGCTGCCGGCATTCACCCTCTTCATGTAAACCTTGTAGAATAAGAGAGAAAAGGCATAAGTATTGTGACAAAACATGTATGAACAGCCCATAATGCAATAAATATCAACTTATAAGCATGATGCAAAATGGACGTATCAGCGAGCAACAGATTTGTTGGAAATCATACATGCTGATGTATGTGGACCAAAAAGTGTTGAGGCTCGCGGTGGGTATCGTTATTTTCTGACCTTCATTGATGATTTAAGCAGATATGGGTATATCTACTTGATGAAGCACAAGTCTGAAACATTTGAAAAGTTCAAAGAATTTCAGAGTGAAGTAGAGAATCATCGTAAAAAAAAAAAAAAGTTTCTATGTTCTGATAGTGGAGGTGAATATTTGAGTTACAAGTTTGGTCTCCATTTGAAACAATGTGGAATAGTTTCACAACTCACGCCACCCGGAACACCACAGCATAATGGTGTGTCCGAACATCGTAACCGTACTTTATTAGATATGGTGCGGTCTATGATGTCTCTTACCGATTTACCACTATCGTTTTGGGGTTATGCTTCAGAGATAGTTGCATTCACGTTAAATAGGGCACCATCTAAATCCATTGAGACGACGCCTTATGAACTGTGGTTTGGCAAGAAACCAAAGTTGTCGTTTCTTAAAGTTTGGGGCTGCGATGCTTATGTGAAAAAGCTTCAACCTGATAAGCTCGAACCCAAGTCGGAGAAATGTGTCTACATAGGATACCCAAAAGAGACTGTTGGGTACACCTTCTATCACAGATCCGATGGCAAGGTATTCGTTGCTAAGAATGGATCCTTTCTAGAGAAGGAGTTTCTCTCGAAAGAAGTGAGTGGGAGGAAAGTGGAACTTGATGAGGTAATTGTACCTTCTCCCGAACTGGAAAGTAGTACATCATAGAAACTAGTTCCAGTGATTCCTACACCAATTAGTGAGGAAGCTAATGATGATGATCATGAAACTTTAGATCAAGTTTCTGTTAAATTTCGTAGATTAACCAAAGTATGTTCCGCACCAGAGTGGTACGGCAACCCAGTTCTGGAAGTCATGTTACTAGACCATGATGAACCTACGAACTATGAGGAAGCGATGATGAGCCCAGATTCTGCAAAATGGCTTGAAGCCATGAAATCTGAGATGGGATCCATGTATGAGAACAAAGTGTGGACGTTGGTTGACTTGCCCGATGACCGGCAAGCCATAAAAAATAAATGGATCTTCAAGAGGAAGACTGACGCTGGCGGTAATGTTACTGTTTACAAAGCTCTACTTATTGTGAAAGGTTTTCGTAAAGTTCAAGGGGTTGACTACGATGAGACTTTCTCACCCGAAGCGACTAAGTCTGTCCGAATCATGTTAGCAATTGCCGCATTTTATGAGTATGAAATCTGGCAAATGGATGTCAAAACAGCATTCCTGAATGGATATCTCAAAGTAAGAGTTGTATATGATGCAACCAGAAGGTTTTGTCCATCCTAAAGGTGCTAACAAAGTGTGCAAGCTCCAGCGATCCATCTATGGACTGGTGCAAGCATCTCGGAGTTGGAATATAAGCTTTGATGAGGTGATCAAAGCATATGGTTTTATACAGACTTTTGGAGAAGCCTGTATTTACAAGAAAGTGAGTGGGAGCTCTGTAGCATTTCTGATATTATATGTGGATGGCATATTGTTGATCGGAAATGATACAGAATTTCTGGATAGCATAAAAGGATACTTGAATAAGAATTTTTCAATGATAGACCTCGGTGAAGCTGCTCACATATTAGGCATCAAGATCTATAGAGATAGATCAAGACGCTTAATTGGACTTTCACAAAGCACATACCTTGATAAAGTTTTGAAAAGTTCAAAATGGATCAGTCAAAGAAAGCGTTCTTGCCTGTGTTACAAGGAGCGAAGTTGAGCAAGACTCAATGCCCGACCACTGAGAAGATAGAGATAAAATGAAAGTCATTCCCAATGCCTCAGCCATAGGATCTATCTTGTATGCAATGCTGTGTACCAGACCTGATGTGTGCCTTGCTATAAGTTTAGCAGGGAGGTACCAGAGTAATCCAGGAGTGGATCACTGGACATCGGTCAAGAACATACTGAAGTACCTGAAAAGGACAAAGGATATGTTTCTCATATATGGAGGTGACAAAGAGCTCGTCATAAACGGTTACGTCGATTCAAGCTTTGACACTGATCCGGATGACTCGAAGTCACAAACCGGATATGTATTTTTATTGAACGGTGGAGCTGTCAGTTGGTGGAGTTCCAAGAAAAGCGTCGTGGCGGGATCTACGTGTGAAGCGGAATACATAGCTACTTCGGAGGCAGCAAATGAAGGAGTCTAGATGAAGGAGTTCATATCCGATCTAGGTGTGATACCTAGTGCATCGGGTCCAATGAAAATCTTTTGTGACAACACTGGAGCAATAGCCTTGGCGAAGGAATCCAGGTTTCATAAGAGAACAAAGCACATCAAAAGACGCTTCAATTCCATCCGCGATCTAGTCAAGGAGGGAGACATAGAAATTTGCAAGATACATACGGATCTGAATGTTGCAGACCCGTTGACTAAGCCTCTTCCACGGGCAAAACATGATCAACACCAAGACTCCATGGGTGTTAGAATCATTACTTTGTAATCTTGATTCTTGACTCTAGTTCAAGTGGGAGACTGAAGGAAATATGCCCTAGAGGCAATAATAAAGATGTTATTTGTATTTCCTTATATCATGATAAATGTCTTTTATTCATGCTAGAATTGTATTAACTGAAAACTTAGTACATGTGTGAATACATAGACAAAACATTATGTCCCTATTATGCCTCTACTAGACTAGCTCATTGATCAAAGATGGTTATGTTTCCTAACCATAGACATGAGTTGTCATTTTATCAACGAGATCACATCATTAGGAGAATGATGTGATGGACAAGACCCATCCATTAGCTTAGCACTATGATTGTTTAGTTTTACTGCTATTGCTTTCTCATACATGTTCCTATGACTATGAGATTATGCAACTCCCGAATACCAAAGGAACACCTTGTGTGCTATCAAACGTCACAACGTAACTGGGTGATCATAAAGATGCTCTACAGGTGTCTCCGAAAGTGTTCGTGGTGTTGGCATTGATCAAGAATAGGATTTGTCACTCCGAGTGTTGGAGAGGTTTCTCTGGGCCCTCTCGGTAATACGCATCATAATAAGCCTTGCAAGCAAATGACTAATGAGTTAGTCACGAGATGATGTATTAGGGAACGAGTAAAGAGACTTGCCGGCAACGAGATTGAACTAGGTATTGAGATACCGACGATCGAATCTCGGGCAAGTAACATACCGATGACAAAAGGAACAACATATGTTGTTATGCGGTTTGACCGATAAAGATCTTCGTAGAATATGTAGGAGCCAATATGAGCATCTAGGTTCTTCTATTGGTTATTGACCGGAGATGAGTCTCGGTCATGTCTACATAATTCTCAAACCCGTAGGGTCCGCACGCTTAACGTTTGATGACGATCGGTATTATGAGTTTATGAGTTTTGATGTACCAAAGGTAGTTCGGAGTCCCGGATGAGATCACGGACATGACGAGGAGTCTTGGAATGTCCGAGACATAAAGATCGATATATTGGACGACTATGTTTGGACACCGGAAAGGTTCCGGGAGGTTTCGGGCATATATCGGAGTACGGGGGGGGGTACCGGAACCCCCCGGGGAGCTAAATGGGCCTCATGGGCCCTAGTGAGAGAAGAGGAGGGGCGGCCAGGGCAGCCACGCGCCCCCTCCCCCTCTAGTCTGAATTGGACAAGGAGGAGGGTGGCGTCCCCCTTTCCTTCTCTTCCTCTCTCTATTTCCTTCTCACCTCCTACTCCAACTCGGAAAAGAGGGAGTCCTACTCCCGGTGGGAGTAGGACTCCTCCCTTGGCGCGCCCTCCTCCTAGGCCGACCGCCTCCCCCCTAGATCCTTTATATACAGGGCAGGGGGGCACCTCTAGACACACAAGTTGATCAAGTTGATCTCTCCCAACCGTGTGCGGTGCCCCCCTCCACAGAAACACACCTCGGTCATATCGTTGCAGTGCTTAGGCGAAGCCCTGCGTCGGTAGCTTCATCATCTCCGTCACCATTCCGTCGTGCTGACGAAACTCTCCCGTGAAGTTCTACTGGATCAAGAACTCGTGGGACATCATCAAGCCAAACGTGTGCTGAACGCGAAGGCTCCATACGTTCGGTGCTTGATCGGTTGGATCGCGAAGAAAGTTTGACTACATCAACCGCATCACTAGACGCTTCCGCTCCCAGTCTACGAGGGTACGTGGACACATTCTCCCCTCTCGTTGCTATGCATCTAGTAGATAGATCTTGCGTGATCGTAGGATTTTTTTTGAAATACTACGTTCCCCAACAGGTGCCCCCCCACGCTCAAGCCGCTGCGGGAGCCGCGCGCCGGTTGTCTTTTCTTAGGGCATCCACGTGAGAAGACTTGGCATGATGTCTGTGCTCGGGTCCGTCCTTGCAGCGTCGATAAATCCAACGGTTGAGCTTTGTCTGGCCGGCCGGCCCCGTTCATGTCACCTCCTGCGGTCTTTGGTGCCCGGCCTTCTCATATGGCGGCCTTGAGGGATTCACCCGGCGCAGTTTGCCTAACCATCTTGCAGGATCACCTCAAGCGCCCTCACTCAAGACCAGACGCAACCCACCTTGAGGTAGGGTCTCATGAGTTATGCGCTGGCTCACGGGTGCCCAGATACACAGCCCCTCTGTGCTAGCCACACGTCAGGGCGGCGCTGTACACGCCCCCGGGGGCTCTCCGCAGTAGGGAGTCCCCTCCCACGGTCCACTGGAAGCACCATGCTCCGCGCTGGCAGTCAACACGGTCGAGGAGCGGCTATGCCCATGCAAGAACGGTAGAGCCATGCTCCGCGCTGGTGATAAACAACTGGGGATGGCCTCACGGCTGCATTAACCTCAGGGAGCCCCTCGGCTCAGTGATCAGCCCCACCACGATGCGCTCCCCTCGGGAGGGTAGCGCGAGGGGGCTGGGCACGGGGGCTGCGCTCAGGTCACGCCTGACGTATGCCCCACCAGGACCCCAGGGCCTGGTCGACACGCAACCCTCCCGAGCGCAAGCCCGACAAGGACAGGTATGAGGTCCGTTCGTACGTCAAGGGGGACCCTTGGGCATCGCGACCCAAGGGCCTAACTAGTCCCGTAGCCCCTCATTCACTGGTCTTGTCTTGGTTTTCCGGTCAAGCCAGCGGCAGCTGAGGTACGCGCGGGGTCGGGCCCTGCCGACGCAGAACGCTAAGGCCTGCTCACACACTACTTCTCTCGGGGCTGTTCGTACGTCAAGGGGGACCCTTGGGCATCGCAACCCAAGGGCCTAACTGGTCCCGTAGCCCCTCACTCCCTAGTCGTGTCCTGGTGTTCCGGTCAAGCTAGTGGAAGCTGAGGTACGCGCGGAGCTGATGTCTACGCACGCTTCTACTCTTGTAGACTATGTTGGGCCTCCAAGCGCAGAGGTTTGTAGGACAACAGCAATCTCCCTCAAGTGGATGACCTAAGGTTTATCGAACTCAGGGAAGTATAGGTTGAAGATGGTCTCTCTCAAGCAACCCTGCAACTAAGATACAAGAAGTCTCTTGTGTCCCCAACACACCTAATACAACTAGGAGTTGTATAGGTGCACTAGTTCGGCGAAGAGATGGTAAAATATGATGATAGGAGTGGCAAAGCAAAGTAATATAAATCTGTAATAAAAAGTGCAGCAAGCAAACAAGTGGTAAACGTGAGCACAAATGGTATTGCAATGGTGGAAACAAGGCCTAGGCTTCATACTTTCACTAGTGGCAACTCCCGACAACATTAACATAATCGGATCACATGATATTTGCCATAAAACATGCAAAGGGGACACACTCGGAGGTCATTCCTTCGTGGTCAAGAGAGGACGAGAATTATGTAGGGCTACAAAAGCACACCTCAAAGTTCGTAGTTCTCAATCTAAGGATTTCCCAATGTCACCGCGGCCATCCAAAGAGAGTCCCACAATCACCACAACATATCTAAATGATAGTCAAAGACAAGCACCAAGAGACTCTCAATCTTCAATCAACACACAAGAGAGGAAATCACTCATGAAAATACTTTTCGAATCCATGTCCAATAGACCGCTGTCACCTTGGTCTCGGGGATTATACTAGATAAAGACAAGTGAGTACATCAATCCAATACATAGAGGAAGGGGAAATATCATGGGATCACCCTAGATTAACATAGCCTATGATCACAACAAAGATCACATCATGGGAGAGAGAGATAACCACATAGCTACTGGTAGAAACCTCAGCCCCGAGGAGGAACTACTCCCGCCTCATGGAGGGAGGAAGCAACGTCGATGGAGATGAATCCGGGGGCACTTCCTCGTCCCGGCAGGGTGCCGGCGCAGGAATTCTGGTCCCCCGAAGCTTGATGGCGATGGTGGCGGAGATCGGAATTGCGTCTGGAGAAAAGGGGTCGGGAATCAGGGTTTCCGCGACACGGTGTAAATATATGCCAATGGGGGGGCATCAGAGGAGCCTCGGGGGGCCCAGGCGCCCCCCCGGCGCGGCCCAGGGGGGGTGCGCCGCCAGGGCGCCTGGAGCCCTGGTGCCCCCCCCCCCCCCGGCTGTACTTCGGGCGCACGGTAGATTCTGGAACGCTGATTTTTTATATAATTTTTCTAGATTTTTCCTAGCAGTTCTCGTAATGTGAAACCCTGAAATACAAAAACAGCCGAAAACAGAAACTGGCACTGGGGTGCACTGAGTTAATAGGTTAGTCCAAATATGATCAAAAGTGTATGGAAGTGTAAAAATATCATAGCAATATCACCCAAAAGAGGCATGGAGCAAGCAGAAATTATAGATACATTTTGGACGTTTCAGGAGCCGGGCCCTGCCGACGCTGAACATAAAAGCCCTGCCTAGCGCTTCCTACCTGGGGACCATTTGCACATCAAGGGGGACTCCTGAGCATCTCGACTCAGGAGCCTAACTGGCCATGTAGCCCCTCACTCCCTGGTCTTGTCCCAGTGATCCGGACAAGCCAGCGGCGGCTGAGGTATGCGCAGGACCGGGCTCTGCCGACATAGAACGACAAATAGGAAGGGAACCGCGAATATCTAGCAATTATTACAAGACAAATTGTCCTTCAAACATCAAACAGAAGTTTTAACGCCTCCACGAGGCCTGTACATGTCGTAGGAAAACGAAGATAGGGAGGAGCACCATCACTCACCAGCAGGCCTTCCTTCAGCCTTGGGCGCCGCCGCTAGGAAGCACTCCCTCGCCAACGGCGTCGCCATGCCCTGAGGAGTCGGTCTTGGCCGCAGGATCGGTGGCGCCATCGGCTGGGGGAGAAGGGTCGATGATGAGGAACTTCTTCAGGAAGGCCTCCACATGGTCCTTCACGGCTTCAGCGACAGCCTCGCAGTGCTCCGCCTCCACAGGCTCGAGCAGTGCCCCAAGATCGGCATCGAGATAACGAAGGTGCGGGTGGCTAAGAACGCGCGTCAAGGCAGAAGAAGAAAGCACGCGGGCTTCCTCCTCCGCCAGGGGCCGATCTCGCGAACGACACCCTCGAGCGCCAAGACAAGATAAGGAAGCAGCTGGGCGGGGCCTTCATCGTCCATCGCCAGCGGTTTCTCCAACACCTTCTCTGCCCGAGGGTCAGTGAGCTTCGCGCTGAGCCACCTATTGCTTGACTCGGGCATCCCCGTCGGCAGCGCCAGCCGAGGATGGGAGCACTTGGCGTCCATGAGGACCCACTTGTTCCTGAAGTTCTCGGCCTTCTTCCCGGCTCTCGAGATTGCATTAGCCCCATTGGCCGCAACAAGGTTGGCGCACCCCAAGCACTGTCCCTCCTTGATCCGGAGGTAGAAGAAGTGGCGAAGCAACGCCACAGACGGCATCACTCCCACGAATGCCTCACAGTAGAAGGCGAAGATGGACAGAAGAAGGACATAGTTTGGATGAAGATGAAGGGCATGAATCTTATAGTGGCTAAGGACGGAGAAAAAGAAATCAGAGAAAGGAGGGACGAGCCCCGCAACCACATTGCTCATAAAGAAGGGATAGAAGGTACTCTTGGAGTCCTTCGGCATGGCGGGTGCGGCTCAGACCGCGGTCTTCCCCTTCTCGTTGGTGTCCTCCGCCGTCAGCAGGAGCACGGCAGCATTGTTCGTCTCCGAGACGATGGGCGTACTCAAGGCCGGCTCGTACCAGGCGGGCGGAGTAGCGGCCTTCGACTTGCCAGATGCCATTGACTCGCACGGCAGCATGGAAGGGAGACGGCGGAGATCTAGATCCTTGTGGAGGAGAGAAACAAGAAAGGGGATCTGGAGCAAGGCAAGGGCTAGCAATGAAGGAAAAACAACACACACTTGCCTTTTGTCAGTCGTGCGGTTGCCGAGGTGGCGTGGGGAGCGCAGACACCCACGTCCAATCAATCGCCACGCGTCAGTCAAGGCCGGAGGCTTTTGGGGCCCGCGGTTCTCCGCACTTTACCATTGGCTTCGCCATGAAGCCAAGCCCGAGCGCACCTTGGGCCCGGGGGCTACTGTCGGCGTTCTGGGAACGGGGGTACCCAGACTTTCCTGCCTGCGGCCCAGGGCGTGGCTCATCAGGCGGCCTGGTACGGCCCAACCTCTTTAGCGACCACTCAAGACCCTCGCGAGGGGCCGAGCCTCGTGAGGCGGACGATGCAAGACATCCCCTGGGACGGCCTCACTAGGCCGGCTCATGAGGATCGGAGATATCAAGGCGAGGGGTACCTCGCGAGGACCCCGTGACGTGACCAGTGAAGACCAAGGCCAAGCGGGCGCCAGCGGGCGCAGAGTGCCAGTTTCCTCTTTGGTGCTAAAGAAGCGGGTGCTGGCGAGGAGTCTCGAGGCATCAGGCAAAGGTTTCCATATCGGTTCAATGAGACCAAGACCAGTAGGACGGCATAGCAGAGGTCATCACGGAGCCCACAGCGGCGTCACCGCCAGAGCCTTTGGCAGGCGAAGACCACCTTTTGTCAGGATAGCTTGTACTAGCTGCCCCCTTCAAATTTGGTCGTTGTGGGATCCCTTCCCGCTCAATATTTGGGAAGAGGACCCGGGCCACTATAAATAGGACTAGCCATCACCATCTCATCTCATCAAATAGAAAGCCACACACCAAAAGCTCACTCGAGTACAAGAACTCCTCTCCCCAGGAGGCAGTTCATCCATGTACTAGTTCTTCCTCAGCCTACAAGGCAATCCACCACACTGAAGGAAATATGCCCTAGAGGCAATAATAAAGATGTTATTTGTATTTCCTTATATCATGATAAATGTCTTTTATTCATGCTAGAATTGTATTAACCGGAAACTTAGTACATGTGTGAATACATAAGACAAAACAGCATGTCCCTAGTATGCCTCTACTAGACTAGCTCATTGATCAAAGATGGCTATGTTTCCTAGCCATAGACATGAGTTGTCATTTGATCAACGGGATCACATCATTAGGATAATGATGTGATGGACTAGACCCATCCATTAGCTTAGCACTATGATCGTTTAGTTTTACTGTTATTGCTTTCTTCATGACTTATACATGTTCCTATGACTATGAGATTATGCAACTCCCGAATACCGTAGGAACAACTTGTGTGCTATCAAACATCACAACATAACTGGGTGATCATAAAGATTCTCTACAGGTCTCCGAAAGTATTCGTGGTGTTGGCATAGATCAAGAATAGGATTTGTCACTCTGAGTGTCGGAGAGGTATCTCTGGGCCCTCTCGGTAATGCACATCATAATAAGCCTTGCAAGTAAATGACTAATAAGTTAGTCACGAGATGATGTATTACGAAACGAGTAAACAGACTTGCCGGTAACGAGATTGAACTAGGTATTGAGATACCGACGATCGAATCTCGGACAAGTAACATACCGATGACAAAAGGAACAACGTATGTTGTTATGCGGTTTGACCAATAAAGATCTTCGTAGAATATGTAGGAACCAATATGAGCATCCAGGTTCCGCTATTGGTTATTGACCGGAGATGAGTCTCGGTCATGTCTACATAGTTCTCAAACCCGTAGGGTCCGCACGCTTAACGTTTGATGACGATCTGTATTATGAGTTTATGAGTTTTGATGTACCAAAGGTAGTTCAGAGTCCCGGATGAGATCACGGACATGACGAGGAGTCTCGGAATGTCCGAGACGTAAATATTGATATATTGGATGACTACATTCGGACACCGGAAGTGTTCTGGAAAGTTTCGGAATTTACCGGAGTGCTGGGGGGTTACCAGAACCCCCTGGGGGAAAGTTGGGCCTTAGTGGGCCATAGGGGAGAAAGAGGGCAGCAACCAGGAGGTGGCGCGCCCCCTCCCAAGGGCAGTCCGAATTGGACTAGGGGAGGGGGGTGCGGCCCCCTCTTTCCTTCTCCTTCTCTCCCTCTCTTTCCTTCCCCTCTTGGTGATTCCTACTAGGAATAGGATTCCAATCCTATTCCAAGTAGGATTGCTCCTCCTTGGCGCGCCTCTAGGGGCCGGCCGGCCTCCACCTTGCTCCTTTATATACGGGGGCAGGGGGCATCCAAAGACACACAAGTTGAATTGTTTTAGCCGTGTGCGGTGCCCCCCTCCACAGAAACACACCTCGGTCATACCGTTGCAGTGCTTAGGCGAAGCCCTGCGCCGGTAGATACATCATATCCGTCACCAGGCCGTCGTGGTGACGAAACTCACCCGTGAAGCTCAACTGGATCAAGAGCTCGTGGGGCGTCATCAAGCTGAACGTGTGCTGAACGCAAAGGTGTCGTACGTTCGGTGCTTGATCGGTTGGAACACGAAGAAGTTCAACTAGATCAACCGCGTCACTTGACGCTTCCGCTCCCGGTCTACGAGGGTACGTAGACACACTCTCCCCCTCGTTGCTATGCATCTGTAGATAGATCTTGCGTGATCATACGGAAATTTTGAAAATACTACGTTCCCCAACAGTGGCATCATGAGCCAGGTCTATGCGTAGATAATATGCACGAATAGAACACAATGAGTTGTGGGCGATACTAGTCATACTGCTTACCAGCATGTCATACTTTGCTTCGGCGGTATTGTGAGATGAAGCGGCCTGGACTGACATTACGCGTACGCTTACGCGAGACTGGTTTCACCATTATGAGCACTCGTTGCTTAAAGGTGACTGGCGGGTGTCTGTCTCTCTCACTTTAGCTGAATTGAGTGTGGCTACGCCCGGTCCTTGTGAAGGTTAAAACAGCACATACTTAACGAAACATCGTTGTGGTTTTTGTATGTGTAGGTAAGAACGGTTCTTGTTAAGCCCATAGCAGCCACGTAAAACTTGCAACAACAAAGTAGAGGACGTCTAACTTGTTTTTGCAGGGCATGTTGTGATGTGATATGGTCAAGACATGATGAGTTATACGGTTTTGTATGAGATGATCATGTTTTGTAATGTTATCGGCAACTGGCAGGAGCCATATGGTTGTCGCTTTATTGTATGAAATGCAATCGCCATGTAATTGCTTTACTTTATCGCTAAGCGGTAACGATAGTCGTAGAAGAAATAGTTGGCGAGACGACAACGATGCTACGATGGAGATCAAGGTGTCGCGCCGGTGACGAAGGTGATCATGACGGTGCTTTGGAGATGGAGATCAAAAGCACAAGATGATGATGGCCATATCATGTCACATATTTTGATTGCATGAGATGTTTATCTTATTATGCTTCTTATTTTTCTTAGTACGACGGTAGCATTATAAGATGATCCCTTACAAAATTTCAAGGTATAAGTGTTCTCCCTGAGTATACACCGTTGCGAAAGTTCGTCGTGCCGAGACACCACGTGATGATCGGGTGTGATAAGCTCTACGTTCAAATACAACGGGTGTAAGCCAGTTTTGCACACGCAGAATACTCAGGTTAAACTTGACGAGCCTAGCATATGCAGATATGGCCTCGGAACACTGGAGACTGAAAGGTCAAGCATGAATCATATAGTAGATATGATCAACATAAGATGTTCACCATTGAAACTACTCCATCTCACGTGATGATCGGACATGGTTTAGTTAATTTGGATCACGTGATCATTTAGATGACCGGAGGGATGTCTATCTAAGTGGGAGTTCTTAAGTAATATTATTAAATTGAACTTTAATTTATCATTAACTTAGTCCTGATAGTTTTTGCATATCTATGTTGTTGTAGATCAATGGCCCGTGCTACCGTTCCTTTGAATTTTAATGCATTCCTAGAGAAAGCTAAGTTGAAAGATGATGGTAGCAATTACACGGACTTGGTCCGTAACTTGAGGATTATCCTCATTGCTGCACAGAAGAATTATGTCCTTGAAGCACCGCTAGGTGACAAGCCCCCTCCCGCCAATGTAGACGCTTTGAATGTCTGGCAGACGCGGTCTGATGACTACACGATAGTTCAGTGTGCCATGCTTTACGGCATAGAACCGGGACTTCAACGATGTTTTGAACATCATGGACCATATGAGATGTTCCAGGAGTTGAAGTTAATATTTCAAGCAAATGCCCGGATTGAGAAATATGAGATTTCCAATAAGTTCTACAGCTGCAATATGGAGGAGAATAGTCCTATCAGTGAACACTTGCTCAGAATGTCTGGGTACTACAATCATATGACTCAACTTGGTTGCAAAGTTAACGAGGATAGTGTTATTGATAGAGTTCTTCAATCACTGCCACCAAGCTATAAAGGCTTCGTGATGAACTATAATATGCAAGGGATGCAGAAGACAATTCCCGAGCTCTTCGCTATGCTCAAAGCTGCGGAAGTAGAAATCAAAAAGGAGCATCAAGTGTTGATGGTTAACAAGACCACTAGTTTCAAGAAAAAGGGCAAGGGAAAGAAGGGGAACTTCAAGGAGAATAGCAAGACTGTTGCTACTCCCGCGAAGAAACCCAAGTCTAGAACCAAGCCTGGAACTAAGTGCTTCTACTGCAAGGGGACTGGACACTGGAAGCGGAACTGCCCCAAGTATTTGGCAGATAAGAAGGATGGCAAGGTGAACAAAGGTATATGTGATATACATGTTATTGATGTGTACCTTACTAATGCTCATAGTAGTACCTGGGTATTTGCTACCGGTTCGGTTGCTAATATTTGTAACTCGAAGCAGGGACTACGGATTAAACGAAGATTGGCTAAGGACGAGGTGACGATGCGCGTGGGAAATGGTTCCAAAGTCGATGTGATCACCGTCGGCACGCTACCTCTACATCAACCTTCGGGTTAGTTTTAGACCTAAATAATTGTTATTTGGTGCCTGCGTTGAGCATGAACATTATATCTGGATCTTGTTTGTTGCGAGACGGTTATTCATTCAAATCAGAGAATAATGGTTGTTCTATTTTTATGAATAATATCTTTTATGGTCATGCACCCTTGAAGAGTGGTCTATTCTTGTTGGATCTCGATTGTAGTGATACACATATTCATAATATTGAAGCCAAAAGATGCAAGGTTAATAATGATAGTGCAACTTATTTGTGGCACTGCCGTTTAGGTCATATTGGTGTAAAGCGCATGAAGAAACTCCATAGTGATGGACTTTTGGAATCACTTGATTATGAATCACTTGGTGCTTGCGAACCATGCCTCATGGGCAAGATGACTAAAACTCCATTCTCCGGAACTGTGGAGCGAGCAACTGAGTTGTTGGAAATCATACATACTGATGTATGTGGGCCAATGAGTGTTGAAGCTCGCGGCGGGTATCGTTATTTTCTGACCTTCACTGATGATTTGAACAGATATGGGTATATCTACTCAATGAAGCACAAGTCTGAAACATTTGAAAAGTTCAAAGAATTTCAGAGTGAAGTAGAGAATCATCGTAACAAGAAAATAAAGTTTCTGTGATCTGATCGTGGAGGTGAATATTTGAGTTACGAGTTTGGTCTTCATTTGAAACAATGTGGAATAGTTTCACAACTCACGCCACCCGGAACACCACAGCGTAATGGTGTGTCCGAACATCCTAACCGTACTTTATTGGATATGGTGCGATCTATGATGTCTCTTACCAATTTACCACTGTCATTTTGGGGTTATGCTTTAGAGACAGCTGCATTCACGTTAAATAGGGCACTATCTAAATCCGTTGAGATGACACCTTATGAACTATGGTTTGGCAAGGAACCAAAGTTATTGTTTCTTAAAGTTTGGGGCTGCGATGCTTATGTGAAAAAGCTTCAACCTGATAAGCTCGAACCCAAGTCGGAGAAATGTGTCTTCATAGGATACCCAAAAGAAACTGTTGGGTACACCTTCTATCACAGATCCAAAGGCAAGATATTCGTTGCTAAGAATGGATCCTTTCTAGAGAAGGAGTTTCTCTCGAAAGAAGTGAGTGGGAGGAAAGTAGAACTTGATGATGTAATTGTACCTTCTCCTGAATTGGAAAGTAGTACATCACAAAAAATTGTTCCAGTGATTCCTGCACCAATTAGTGAGGTAGCTAATGATGATGAACATGAAACTTCAGATCAAGTTTCTGCTGAACGTCGTAGATCAACCAGAGTACGTTCCGCACCAGAGTGGTACGAATCCAGTTCTGGATGTCATGTTACTAGACCATGATGAACCTACGAACTATGAGGAAGTGATGATGAGTCCAGATTTCGCAAAATGGCTTGAGGCAATGAAATCTGAGATGGGACCCATGTATGAGAACAAAGTGTGGACTTTGGTTGACTTGCCTGATGATCGGCAAGCCATCGAAAATAAATGGATCTTCAAGAGGAAGACCGACGCAGACGGTAATGTTACTGTTTACAAAGCTCGACTTGTTGCGAAAGGGTTTCGACAAGTTCAAGGAGTTGACTACGATGAGACTTTCTCACCTGTAGCGATATTTAAGTCTGTCCGAATCATGTTAGCAATTGCCGCATTTTATGATTATGAAATCTGGCAGATGGATGTCAAAACTGCATTCCTGAATGGATATCTCAAAGAAGAGTTGTATATGATGCAACCAGAAGGTTTTGTCGATCCAAAAGGAGCTAACAAAGTGTGCAAGCTCTAGCGATCCATCTATGGACTGGTGCAAGCATCTCGGAGTTGGAATATACGCTTTGAAGAGGTGATCAAAGCATATGGTTTTATACAGACTTTTGGAGAAGCGTGTATTTACAAGAAAGTGAGTGGGAGCTCTGTAGCATTTCTGATATTATATGTGGATGACATATTGTTGATTAGAAATGATATAGAATTTCTGGATATCATAAAAGGATACTTGAATAAGAGTTTTTCAATGAAAGACCTCGGTGAAGCTGCTTATATATTAGGCATCAAGATCTATAGAGATAAATCAAGACGCTTAATTGGACTTTCGCAAAGCACATACCTTGATAAAGTTTTGAAGATGTTCAAAATGGATCAGTCGAAGAAAGGGTTCTTGCCTGTGTTACAAGGTATGAAGTTGAGTAAGACTCAATGCCCGACCACTGCAGAATAGAGAGAAAATGAAAGTCATTCCCTATGCCTCAGCCATAGGATCTATCATGTATGCAATGCTGTATACCAGACCTGATGTGTGCCTTGCTATAAGTCTAGCAGGGAGGTACCAAAGTAATCCAGGAGTGGATCACTGGACAGCTGTCAAGAACATCCTGAAGTACCTGAAAAGGACAAAGGATATGTTTCTCGTGTATGGAGGTGACAAAGAGCTCGTCGTAAACGGTTACGTCGATTCCAGCTTTGACACTGATCCGGATGACTCTAAGTCACAAACCGGATATGTATTTTTATTGAACGGTGGAGCTGTCAGTTGGTGTAGTTCCAAGCAGAGCGTCGTGGCAGGATCTACGTGTGAAGCGGAATACATAGCTGCTTCAGAAGCAGCAAATGAAGGAGTCTGGATGAAGGAGTTCATATTCGATCTAGGTGTAATACCTAGTGCATCGGGTCCAATGAAAATCTTTTGTGACAACACTGGAGCAATAGCCTTGGCGAAGGAATCCAGGTTTCACAAGAGAACAAAGCACATCAAAAGACGCTTCAATTCCATCCGCGATCTAGTCAAGGAGGGAGACTTAGAGATTTGCAAGATACATACGGATCTGAATGTTGCAGACCCGTTGACTAAGCCTCTTCCGCGGGCAAAACATGATCAGTACTAGGACTCCATGGGTGTGAGGATCATTACTTTGTAATCTAGATTATTGACTCTAGTCAAGTGGGAGATTGAAGGAAATATGCCCTAGAGGCAATAATAAAGATGTTATTTGTATTTCCTTATATCATGATAAATGTCTTTTATTCATGCTAGAATTGTATTAACCGGAAACTTAGTACATGTGTGAATACATAAGACAAAACAGCATGTCCCTAGTATGCCTCTACTAGACTAGCTCATTGATCAAAGATGGCTATGTTACCTAGCCATAGACATGAGTTGCCATTTGATCAACGGGATCACATCATTAGGAGAATGATGTGATGGACTAGACCCATCCGTTAGCTTGGCACTATGATCATTTAGTTTTACTGCTATTGCTTTCTCCATGACTTATACATGTTCCTATGGCTATGAGATTATGCAACTCCCGAATACCGTAGGAACACCTTGTGTGCTATCAAACGTCACAACGTAACTGGGTGATCATAAAGATGCTCTACAGGTGTCTCCGAAAGTATTCGTGGTGTTGGCATAGATCAAGAATATGATTTGTCACCCCGAGTGTCGGAGAGGTATCTTTGGGCCCTCTCGGTAATGCACATCATAATAAGCCTTGCAAGCAAATGACTAATAAGTTAGTCACGAGATGATGTATTACGGAATGAGTAAAGAGACTTGTCGATAACGAGATTGAACTAGGTATTGAGATACCGACGATCGAATCTCGGACAAGTAACATACCGATGACAAAAGGAACAACGTATGTTGTTATGCGGTTTGACCGATAAAGATCTTCGTAGAATATGTAGGAACCAATATGAGCATCCAGGTTCCGCTATTGGTTATTGACCGGAGATGAGTCTCGATCATGTCTACATAGTTCTCGAACCCGTAGGGTCCGCACGCTTAACGTTTGATGACGATCGGTATTATGAGTTTATGAGTTTTGATGTACCGAAGGTAGTTCGGAGTCCCGGATGAGATCACGGACATGACGAGGAGTCTCGGAATGTCCGAGACGTAAAGATTGATATATTGGACGACTATATTCGGACACCGGAAGTGTTCTGGAAAGTTTCGGAATTTACCGGAGTGCCCGGGGGGTTACCGGAACCCCCCGGGGGAAAGTTGGGCCTTAGTGGGCCATAAGGGAGAAAGAGGGCAGCAGCCAGGAGGTGGCACGCCCCCTCCCAAGGGCAGTCCGAATTGGACTAGGGGAGGGGGGCGCGGCCCCCTCTTTCCTTCTCCTTCTCTCCCTCTCTTTCCTTCCCCTCTTGGTGATTCCTACTAGGAATAGGATTGCAATCCTATTCCTAGTAGGATTGCTCCTCCTTGGCGCGCCTATAGGGGCCGGCCGGCCTCCTCCCTTTGTCCTTTATATACGGGGGCAGGGGGGCACAAAAAGACACACAAGTTGAATTGTTTTAGCCGTGTGCGGTGCCCCTCCATAGAAACACACCTCGGTCATACCGTTGCAGTGCTTAGGCGAAGCCCTGCGCCGGTAGATACATCATATCCGTCACCACACCGTCGTGCCAACGAAACTCACCCGTGAAGCTCAACTGGATCAAGAGCTCGTGAGACGTCATCAAGATGAACATGTGTTGAACGCGGAGGTGCCGTACGTTTGGTGCTTGATCGGTTGGATCGCGAAGAAGTTCGACTACATCAACCGCGTCACTTGACGCTTCCGCTCCCGGTCTACGAGGGTACGTAGACACACTCTCCCCCTCGTTGATATGCATCTGGTAGATAGATCTTGCGTGATCGTAGGAAAATTTCGAAAATACTACGTTCCCCAACACACACCACACTAGATTAGGGTATTACACCACAACGGTGGCCTGAACCAGTATAAACCTTGTGTCCCTCGTTCTTCGGATCTCACAAGCTAGGCCTAGGGATCGACGAGTAGACGAGCTAGGGTAGAAGGAAAGATCTACGCGCGCACCCCAGAGTTCGAACCTCAAGGGTTTTGCCGGAACCCAAGATTCGACAACTCCTTAGTGTAATGCCCAGGATGGAGTTATACCTCCTACGTGTCGTGGCACGACTTAAAGGCATAAATCCATCCTAGAATGATCTCAAGTTTGGTATCTTTGCACGACTCATGTAAAAGAGGGATTAAAATGCAAAAGGAGATAGTTGGCTTACACTCGCCACTTCACACAAAACATTACATAAAAAATCATCATACAAAACATCACAACCCGACTACGGGTAAGAACCAAAGAAAGATACCAAAACAACATAAAGCCACAGGTCAGGATCGAATCCTAGTAGAAACCACTACTGAACATCGAAACGTCACAAACAAACAGCCAAACTCTTCATCGAGCTCCTGGTGAAGCTCTGAGCCAGCTCCTGCATCGAACTCGGCTGAACCTGCATCTGGTGTGGTGAAGTAACTGTGAGCCACAGAGGACTCAGCAATCCCGTTCCCGGGTAACAAGACTATTTAAGCCTTTGGGTGAGGATAAGGCTGAAGAAAGAAATATGGGGTGAAGGAACAAACAAGAGTCTGCAGCAGCAACTAGCACTAACTTACGTAATAGAGAACGAGAAGAGAAGAGCATCGGTCGAAAGATGATCACGAAGTGATCCTAACTAAAGCCGGTCAAACATAACCCCACCGTGTTCAACTCCCGAATCCCTATTCGGAAATTGACAGTCACGGAACACACGTTGGTAGTGTATTGGAAACATTGTGTCAAGTTATCTACAACCGGAATTAACAAGCTCCCATCTGCCACATAACCGCGGGCACGGCTTTCGAAAGTTCAAACCCTGCAGGGGTGTTCCAACTTGGCCCATCACAAGCCCACGATCCGCGGAGTCGCAACTCCATAGTTGGGAAGACCCGAGTATTCTCGGAATCCCGTGCTCAAGTTAAACCGAACTAAGGTAAGGCTAATCCAGCAAATCCTCCCGGCGTGCCGACACCCTGATAGTAGCCGCGCGTATCTCGTCTCAGGCCACGACCGGATGGGACAAGCTACAGGACCCAAACCTCGAGTTTCCCCGTGGTGGTTCCCGCAGGTTCCCCGTTTGGGACCAACACCATCGGCACTGGCCCCCCCTGCTATGTAGAAATAAAGGATCCTCGAGGGAGCGACCCTCTATGCAAATTTAATTAATTAGTTAAGTTGTTATTATGAGGCAAATAGTACCAAATGTTGGGACTTGCTGGAAAAGACTTAGCACTTAGCGGTTTATCAAGGGGGTCCCATACACCCCAACCGTGTTAGGAACGCATAATCAAGGAACATAACACCGGCTTATACGGTTCCTAACGGCATGAGTGGAACAAATCACCAAGCAAAAGGCTTAGCCTTCCACCCTGCCAGTATATAGATGATTTCATTTTTAAGCATTTATATAGTGTGATATAACCCAACCAAACTTCAACATGAAGCAAGCATCTTCAATCTTCACCTGCAACTAACAATGCTATAAGAGGGCTGAGCGAAGCGTACTTAGCCAAGCAACGGTTTGCATAGGTAGGGTGGTTAAACATGGCAATTGGTTACAAGTAGGAGGCTGACAAGAAGACATGGGCATCGAGGCAAAACTAAAGATCGAGACTACTAGCAATAGGCAAAAATAGTAATGGTATCCGGGTTCGGTCATCTTGCCTGGGATTCCACAAGGGAGAAGAACGGATCCAAGAAGAAGACGGAGCAACAGTCGAGCGGATCCTCACAACTCAGGAACGAAACCGAAGCTAACAAGAGAAGCAACCGGAAAGAAACAAACAACACGGTAAACACACAAAAGATAAACATGGCATATGATGCACAAACAAGCATGATGCATGTCCGGTTTAAATATGCATGGCATGGCAAAGTGCACAAACAATACTATAAGTTAAGTGGTGCTCAATATGCAACGAGTTGCATATTGACGAAACCCCACATTATAATTATTTAGTTGACTCTAGTTATTTACAAGACAAGATTAAATGTTATTAACATGGCAAGAGGTGAAGCATAAAGAAACTATACTATTAAGGCAATTTAAATGAGGCCGGAAAATAACAACAACATATCCGGAAAAACCCCATGAGCATGTTTATTAATTATAAGCAACAACAAACACACATATTAATGTTGTTAACATGATGCGGATGACAAGATCAAGTTATGCAAGTTTTATTAAAAGGTTGACTTAAAGGATAAGAAGCATTTGTCACCGTGGTGGAAGAAGGGTGCCACGGCAACGATCCGAAAATGAAGCATGGCAACATATCGGTTCCGGTAACCCGTTGAGAGTCCGGTGCAAAAGGTAAGACGGAGTGAGTCAAACGAGATGAAAGGTGAGCGATCCCGTTGCCGGGTTCCCACGAGTCGGCGACGAGGCAACCGAGGAACATGACAAAAGGTCGAAACGGCACGGAGCACACACGGGAGACATCTCATACAACCACAAGCAAGCATGCATTCACACGGGTCACGTCTCGGGGTTATACCTTTGAAACAATCGTTTCGGGACGGTTCGTGTTCGTCGAGGAACGTAGCCGTAGTAGTGGAAGTAGTGGTACACGGCCGAAGAGGAAGAAGTCGTTCCGCAACTCGTAGAGGAAGTAGTTGTTCCGTTCGTCTTGGCGGTTCCACGACGGCGGTAGTTGTTCACGTTCATCGGTAGTCGTTCGGGTCATCGTGGACGTAGTGGAACTTGGTCGTTTTCCGGGCGTCGGTAGTCGTTCACGTCATCGGTAGTCGTTGTACTCGCGACGTCGGGGTACTTGGTCGAAGATGTTCGTAGGGGTACACGGGTCTCCTGTCAAACATACGGCACAGGCAACAAAACAAACAAAGGAAAAACTACAGGAGCTAAATAAAAGGCTGCACGGCGACGAGGTTGCAGCAGCAGCGGTCTTAGCGGCACCGGAAAAACAAAGGCAGAACAGCGGCACGGCGAGCGGCGGTGCGAAGTGGCTGCAGTTCCGGTAGTGCTCGAGGAGGGGCCGCACGGGGTTCCTTGGCTGGAGGGAGAACGGGCACTGGAGGAGGCCAGCTCGCACTGGAGGACGGAGGGAGGCCGTTGCTGGAGAGGAGGACCGGCGGCGCTGAAGTGCTGGAGGCGGCCGGAGAGGATGCTCGGGGGCGCCGGGCTGGACGAGGCCGGAGAGCTGGGCGCTCGGGGACGACGGAGCCGAGGCCCTGGCTCGCGGGAAGGAAGGGCGTCGGCCTGGGGGGGCTGGACGCGGAGGCCTTGGCCGCTCGGGCGACGAGCTCCTCTGGCGCGGGGACGGGCGTCCGCGGGCGGCGCTGCTAGAGGGGAAGGTCGCGAGGCGACGCGGCCTCCTGGCGAAGGGGCTCGGGGAGAGGCAGTCCAAGACGAGGGAGCAGGGCGCCAAGGGGCGCTGGCTCCTGGCTTCTGGCGCGAACCGGCGCTGGTCGCTGGGGATCTTCGAGGTGAGGAGGGAGGAGGGGATCCGGGACTAGCGAGCGAGGCAGAGCGGGGATCGGGCTCGGGTCGCGCTGCGGGAAAAGATCGAGAGGGAGAGTTAGCGAGAGGGAGAAGCAGGAGATCGAAGGACTACCTGGCGGCGGGGTGCGGGGAGAGAGCGAGCGGGTGAGGGACGAGAGGGTGCGCTAGGGTTCGGTGCCTGGCCAGTGGGCCAAGGGAGTTGGGCTGAAGGAGGGAGGATAGGCCTGGGCCTAGAGGCTGTCTGCTCTTTTAAAATTGCTTAGAAGAATAAAACAAAGAAGGAAAGAGCCAAAATAAAAAAGAAAAGAGGCAAGGAAAAGAATAAAAGATGATGGACATTTTGTAAGGCTTTACGGGATAAACCCAACCCAACAAAATTAATTCCAACAAAAAGGGAAGTGCAAAACTAAAACATTTAGCTTGCAACACGGAGTTTAGATTTTTGGGGGAGCCTCGAAACAACGGAAAGAAAAATATTGACAAGGTATAGAAGGTGAAACTCGAAGTGAAAAGACAATGGGGAATTATGCAAGTGTGTTATGGTGATTCCGAAGCAATGGAATAATTATTAATATAGCTCCATAATTATTAGGAGGCTTTTATATGTTATAAAGAGAAGTCACCTTCCCTCGATTTAAATGGACCGAAGGCCCACACAATTTATTTAGGTTGAGATGCAAAAATTAAAATGACATGATGGCATGATGCAATGCAAAAATAAAAACACAAGCACAAAAGGAACACACGGGCAACCCGGAACATCTGGAAGCTTCGAGAATCTTCTGGAATCTTCTGGGACGTCGGTCTCGGGCGTCACACTTAGTCACATTGAGCTCATTATGATGATGCATTACCGAGTGGGCCCAGAGATACCTCTCTATCATACGGAGTGACAAATCCGAGTCTCGATTCGTGCCAACCAAACAGACATTTTCGGATATACCCATAGTGCACTTTTATAGTCACCCAGTTATGTTGTGATGTTTGATACACCGAAAGCATTCCTACGGTATCTAGGAGTTGCACAATCTCATGGTCTAAGGAAATGATACTTGACATTAGAAAAACTCTAGCAAACGAACTACATGATCTTATGATATGCTTAGGATTGAGTCTTGTCCATCACATCATTCTCCTAATGATTTGATCCCGTTATCAACGACATCCAATGTCCATGGTCAGGAAACCACAACCATCTACTGATCAACGAGCTAGTCAACTAGAGGCTCACTAGGGACATGTTGTGGTCTATGTATTCGCACATGTATTATGGTTTTCGGTTAATACAATTATAGCATGAACAATAGACAATTATCATGAACCAGAAAATATAATAATAACCATTTTATTGTTGCCTCTAGGGAATATTTCCAACACAAAAATCACCAGAGTGGTGTTGACTTTTGGGTAATCTTCTGCCTTTTCTTCATCATCATCCTTGTCGGAGCCCTTCTCACTCGGATGACCTTTGCGGAGCTGTTGAAGAAGGAGTCTGCACCGTCGAGTGGTATGCTTGGGTAAAATCAAGTTACCATCTTCCTCTTTCTTCGTGTGGATGGCACATGGTAGGTCCAAGACATCCTGACCCGACTGATCTCGCTTCTTCTTAGGAACCCACTGCTCTTTGGCTTTCCCTTTAACTAGCCTTGAGGAGCTACCACTGTGGCCTCTACCTGACCAGCAACTTCAGCTTTGCGTTTCTGTTTCCGACTGGAATTCCCACCTCCGGTGTCAGGGTCTACAACTTTTCCTTTTCCACTATGGAGTCGGTCCTCTTCTTCGCCATTCGCATATCGAGTGGCTATTTCCATCATTCGGTTCAGAGACATGGCCCCGGAGCGGCCAAATTTCAATATGAGATCGGACACCTTCCTTTAAGGCGCAAACTGCTTGGTGCTCTGAAACATTCTCCACCACATGGTGAAGTGTGGTCTAACGCTGGATGTAATCCCTCAGAGTTTCATTCGGTTTCTGGACACAGTGTTGTAATTCAGGTAAGCCAGCAGGACATTTGCAGGTGCCTTCGAATGTTCTGATGAATCGGAGTGCGGAATACCTGGTACTCATTCTGAGATCCACTCGGAAAGGGTTGTCACTGCCGTCGACTAGGATTTGGGAGTGGCCTGCGAGCACGGTCTTCGAGTGACTTATGGACATCACCCAGACGCGCGCGCTCGGCCAAAGTGGCTACGCGTGCGGCCTCTAAAGCCCGAGCCTCGACAGTCTCCCCAACGATGGGGATCTGAAGAGCCTGCTCCTTCCTGCGCAGCAGTTCTTCTCTCTGTTCCGCAGTGAGGGCTTGTGGGTAGTACTCGTCGTTGCCGCGCGATGGACCACCACTTTCGCCTTCGCCACGAGGAAATCCTGGTGGGCTACACTGGGAGCCAACCATAGGGACTTCCGCCGCAGGATCATTGCTCACACTTAGAAAGCATATCCGAGTGACCAGACGATAGATCGAACATGCCATAAAGGGACTTGTCGGGCTCGATTGTCGTGACATGAGGAGTGGACGACTGACGAGCCACTGCGTGCTTCAGCCACCGCTGGAGTTGTGAGCGGCCGGATCGCTTGCGACAGCGAGCAGAGGGGATGGAAGAAGCTGAAGGAAATATGCCCTAGAGGCAATAATATAGTTGTTATTTATATTTCCTTATATCATGATAAATGTTTATTATTCATGCTAGAATTGTATTAACCGGAAACTTAGTACATGTGTGAATACATAGACAAAACAGAGTGTCCCTAGTATGCCTCTACTAGACTAGCTCATTGATCAAAGATGGTTATGTTTCCTAACCATAGACATGAGTTGTCATTTGATCAATGGGATCACATCATTAGGAGAATGATGTGATGGACAAGACCCATCCGTTAGCTTAGCACTATGATCGTTTAGTTTTACTGCTATTGCTTTCTTCATGACTTATACATGTTCCTATGACTATGAGATTATGCAACTCCCGAATACCGTAGGAACACCTTGTGTGCTATCAAACGTCACAACGTAACTGGGTGATCATAAAGATGCTCTACAGGTGTCTCCAAAAGTGTTCGTGGTGTTGGCATATATCAAGACTAGGATTTGTCACTCCGAGTGTCGGAGAGGTATCTCTGGGCCCTCTCGGTAATGCACATCATAATAAGCCTTGCAAGCAAAAGACTAATGAGTTAGTCACGAGATGATGTATTACGGAACGAGTAAAGAGATATACCGGTAAAGAGATTGAACTAGGTATAGAGATACCGATGATCGAATCTCGGGCAAGTAACTTACCAATGACAAAAGGAATAACGTATGTTGTTATGCGGTTTGACCGATAAAGATCTTCGTAGAATATGTAGGAGCCAATATGAGCATCCAGGTTCCGCTATTGGTTATTGACCGGAGATGAGTCTCGGTCATGTCTACATAGTTCTCGAACCCGTAGGTCCGCACGCTTAACGTTTGATGACGATCGGTATTATGAGTTTATGAGTTTTGATGTACCGAAGGAGTTCGGAGTCCCGTACGAGACCGGGGACATGACGAGGAGTCTCGAAATGGCCGAGACATAAAAATCGATATATTGGACGACTATATTCGGACATCGGAAAGGTTCCGAGTGATTCGGGTATTTTCGGAGTACCGGGGAGTTACGGGAATAGAAGAGAGAGGCCAAAAGGAAGGAGGCGCGCGCCCCCCTTCTGGTCCGAATTGGACAAGGGGTGCAGCCCCCTTTTCCTTCTCCCTCTCCCCCCTTTCCTTCTCTCCTACTCCGGAAAGGAAAGGGGAATCCTGCTAGGACTTGGGAGTCCTATTAGGACTCCCCACACTTGGCGCGCCCCCTCTAGGGTCGGCCTCTTCCTCCCTCCTTTATATACGGGGGCAAGGGGGCACCTCTAGACACAACAATTGATCTCTTGATCTCTTAGCTGTGTGCGGTGCCCCCCTCCACCATAGTCCTCCTCGATAATATTGTAGCGGTGCTTAGGCGAGCCCTGCGATGGTAGAACATCAAGATCGTCACCATGTCGTCGTGCTGACGGAACTCTCCCTCGACACTCGGCTGGATCGGAGTTCGAGGGACGTCATCGAGCTGAACGTGTGCTAGAACTCGCAGGTGTCGTAGTTTCGGTGCTTGATCGGTCGGGCCGTGAAGACGTACGACTAGATCAACCGCGTTGTTCTGACGCTTCCGCTTTCGGTCTACGAGGGTACGTAGACACACTCTCCCCTCTCGTTGCTATGCATCTGGTAGATAGATCTTGCGTGATCGTAGGAAAATTTTAAAATACTACGTTCCCCAACAGTGGCATCAGAGCCAGGTTTATGCGTAGATGATATGCACGAGAAGAACACAATGAGTTGTGGGCGATACTAGTCATACTGCTTACCAGCATGTCATACTTTGCTTCGGCGGTATTGTGAGATGAAGCGGCCCGGACCGACATTACGCGTACGCTTACGCGAGACTGGTTTCACCGTTATGAGCACTCGTTGCTTAAAGGTGACTGGCGGGTGTTTGTCTCTCTCACTTTAGCTGAATCAAGTGTGGCTACGCTCGGTCCTTGTGAAGGTTAAAACAGCACATACTTGACGAAACATCGTTGTGGTTTTTGTATGCGTAGGTAAGAACGGTTCTTGCTAAGCCCGTAGCAGCCACGTAAAACTTGAAACAAAAAAGTAGAGGACGTCTAACTTGTTTTTGCAGGGCATGTTGTGATGTGATATGGTCAAGACATGATGAGATATACGGTTTTGTATGAGATGATCATGTTTTGTAAAGTTATCGGCAACTGGCAGGAGCCATATGGTTGTCGCTTTATTGTATGAAATGCAATCGCCATGTAATTACTTTACTTTATCACTAAGCGATAGCGATAGTCGTAGAAGCAATAGTTGGCGAGACGACAACGATGCTACGATGGAGATCAAGGTGTCGCGCCGGTGACGAAGGTGATCATGACGGTGCTTTGGAGATGGAGATCAAAAGCACAAGATGATGATGGCCATATCATGTCACATATTTTGATTGCATGTGATGTTTATCTTATTATGCTTCTTATTTTGCTTAGTACGACGGTAGCATTATAAGATGATCCCTTACAAAATTTCAAGGTACAGGATTTCTCCCTGAGTATGCACTGTTGCGAAAGTTCTTCGTGCCGAGACACCACGTGATGATCGGGTGTGATAAGCTCTTCAAATACAACGGGTGTAAGCCAGTTTTGCACACGCAGAATACTCGTGTTAAACTTGACGAGCCTAGCATATGCAGATATGGCCTCGAAACAGTGGAAATCGAAAGGTTGAGCGTGAATCATATAGTAGATATGATCAACATAAGATGTTCACCATTGAAACTACTCCATCTCACGTGATGATCGGACATGGTTTAGTTGATTTGGATCACGTGATCGTTTAGATGACTAGAGGGATGTCTATCTAAGTGGGAGCTCTTAAGTAATATGATTAAATTGAACTTTAATTTATCATGAACTTAGTCCTGGTAGTATTAGCATATCTATGTTGTAGATCAATAGCTCGCGATGTTGCTCCACGTTTATTTTTTATATGTTCCTAGAGAAAACTAAGTTGAAAGATGTTAGTAGCAATGATGCGGAATTGTTCCGTGATCTGAGGGTTATCCTCACTGCTGCACAGAAGAATTATGTCCATGATGCACCGCAAGGTGACAGACCTATTGCAGGAGCAGATATAGACGTTATGAACGTTTTGACAAAAGCTCAGTATGATGACTACTTGATAGCTTAAGTACACCATGCTTTAAGGCTTAGAACCGGGACTTCAAAAACGTTTTGAATGCCACGGAGCATATAAGATGTTCCAAGAGTTGAAATTAGTATTTCATACTCATGCCCGTGTCGAGAGGTATGAGACCTCTCACAATACTTTGCCTACAAGATGGAGGAGAATAGCTCAACCAATGAGCATGTGCTCAGATTGTCTGGGTACTACAATTGCTTGAATCAACTGGGAGTTAATCTTCTAGATAATATAGTAATTTACAAAAGTTCTCTAGTCACTATCACCAAGTTAGTAGAACTTCGTGATGAACTATAATATGCAAGGGATGACGAAAGTAATTCCCGAGCTCTTCGCGATGCTGAAATCGGCGAAGGTAGAAATCAAGAAAAAGCATCAAGTGTTGATGGTTAACAAGACCACTTATTTCAAGTAAAGGGCAAAAGGGATAGAAGGGGAACTTCAAGAAGAATGACAAGCAAGTTGTCACTCCCGTGAAGAAACCCAAAGCTAAACTCAATCCTGAAACTAAGTGCTTCTACTGCAAAGGAAATGGTCACTGGAAGTGGAACTGCCCTAGATACTTGGCGGATAAGAAGGATGGCAAAGTGAACAAAGGTATATTTTGATATACAGATTATTGATGTGTACTTTACTAGTGTTCATAGAAACCCCTGGGTATTTGATACCAGTTCAGTTGCTAAAATTAGTAACTCGAAACGATAATTGCAGAATGAACAGAGACTAGTTAAAGGTGAAGTGACGATGTGTGTTGGAAGTGGTTCCAATATTGATATGATCATCGTCGCACACTCCCTATACTTTCGGGATTAGTGTAAAACATAAATAAATGTTATTTGGCATTTGTGTTGAGCATGAATATGATTGGATCGTATTTGTTGCAATACGGTTATTCATTTAAAATCATAGAAATAATTGTTATTCTGTTTACATGAATAAAACCTTCGATGGTCATACACCCAATGAAAATAGTTTGTTGGATCTCGATCGTAGTGATACACATTTTCATAATATTGAAGCCAAAAGATGAAAGGTTAATAATGATAGTGCAACTTATTTGTGGCACTGTCGTTTAGGTCATAATGGTGTAAAGCGCATGAAGAAACTCCATAGTGATGGACTTTTGGAATCACTTGATTATGAATCACTTGGTGCTTGCGAACCATGCCTCATGGGCAAGATGACTAAAACTCCGTTCTCCGGAACAATGGAGCGAGCAATTGACTTGTTGGAAATCATACATACTGATGTATGCAGACCAATGAGTGTTGAGGCTCGCGGCGGGTATCATTATTTTCTGACCTTCACACGTGATTTGAGCAGATATGGGTATATCTACTTGATGAAACACAAATCTGAAACATTTGAAAAGTTCAAAGAAATTTCAGAGTGAAGTAGAGAATCATCGTAACAAGAAAATAAAAGTTTCCACGATCTGATCATGGCGGCGAATATTTGAAGTTACGAGTTTGGCCTTCATTTAAAACAATGTGGAATAGTTTCATAACTCAGGCCACCCGGAACACCACAGCGTAATGGTGTGTCCGAACATCGTAACCATACTTTATTAGATATGGTGCGATCTATGATGTCTCTTACCGATTTACCACTATCGTTTTGGGTCATGCATTAGAGACAACTGCATTCACGTTAAATAAGGGCATCATCTGAATCCGTTGAGACAACGCCTTATGAACTGTGGTTTGGCAAGAAACCGAAGTTGTTTATTAAAGTTTGGGGTTGCGATGCTTATGTGAAAAAGCTTCAACCTGATAAGCTCGAACCCAAGTCGGAGAAATGTGTCTTCATAGGATACCCAAAGGATACTGTTGGGTACACCTTCTATCACAGATCCGAAGGCAAGATATTCGTTGCTTAGAATGGATCCTTTCTAGAGAAGGAGTTTTCTCTCGAAAGAAGTGAGTGCGAGGAAAGTAAAACTTGATGAGGTAATTCACTACAACAAATATGTCAACTAGTGACCTTCTGTCAGTGACCCTGGAAGAATTGGTCATAGATCTATGATCATTTTAGACCAATTGGTCAAAAGCTGTTCGGGGGGCTCCAAACCCTAAACTATAACGACCATTTTGATCAGAAAGGTCGTAATTTCCTAACACGAAATGGTCATAAAGCAGATAGCACTGGTCCGCTACCTTATTTCTAGCTGATCATGACCAATATAGATGGTCATAACCTTGTAAATTGTGGTGGGTTGCTACGACTAGGCGCCACCTCATCAGTTTTGCCTATGTGTCATGTCCATGTGGCAGTTTTTGCCCTAGGTTGTGAAGCAACCTATATTTCTGTCATTCCCAAAATTCCCCAAAAAATATCATAAATTCTTTGGGTCATATCTTCGTCAAATATGTAAAAAAAAACCTTCCTTGCCTAGTTCAAAAATATTCATTTTCCTATTCTGTTCAAAAAAACACTTTGTGAAGGAAGTACCACTTTGGAATGTCCAAATGGTATCCATTTTCTACAGTGCTTTCCTATGCCCAAATAACTATCCTCCACCGAATGCCAGCCCAATCCATTCATTATTTTGAGCCCAGCTTCAACATTCGTATTTATGTCCAGTGTGGTACTTTGCAAAGCAAGTACCACCTAGACTCCTCCTTTTGAGCTGAAAATTATTGAAGACGGTCTTCTTAGTAACTAATCATCCTCAACCAAAACTCACGCCCATTAGCCATGTGCATTTCCCGTACTGCTAATCAAACACTTGGCTGCTAATTCATGTTTGAGCATCGATCGGTCTCCTCGTGAGAATATTATGTTGTAATTTTCTTCCTAGCACCTACCTGGGGAGTGCCCAACCCACTAGACATGCCTAGGCCGCCCAGAACACATGGCAACGCCACAGTCCCGCGGTGACCACGCGGCGGGCATGCGAGTTTACGCGCTTTAGAGTTGGGGCCCTCGACCCGCCCAAACCTCGACGTATCGCCACCAAACCATGCATTTATGATTAAATAGGTACTTATGTAACTAGAAATGATTTTTGGAAAAAATAAATAGCAAACTATGAGGCAGCTGCAGTTCAAATTTGACCTGCTTCCAGCTGAATCGGCGGAAATTTGTCTTTTTCACGAGAGGTGGATCAAAACTTTTTACACCCAACCATGTTGTCAATTGTGCATTAAATATTTGTCCTAGTATTTTAGAAAATTGATTTGGTCCAATTTTACAACAATTATTTGGGAGGTCCTTCACAAAAAAACCTCCTTTTGGGCACTCAAAAAATGGAAAATGATTTTTTCGTCCAAAGAAAATGAAAACTTCCTTAGGCAATATTGTTTTCCATTCCAAGATGCACCCTTGTGCACAATATGAGAACATTTGAACAAACTAGCTATGCCATGAATGTGGCCATAGGATTGATCATTTGGCTTGAAAGCCATGAATCTTCACGCATGATAGCTCATTTCTGAGAACACTTTTTTAAAAGAATTGCTATATTACAAGTTTATTATTTTTCCTGGTAACTTGGTCATATATAATGGCACAATGCGAAGGTTTACCAATTTTTTTATTTTTATTTTTTGAATTTTTTATGCCCGTTTCAAAATGCGATCAAAACGGCGGGAATGACCGTTCCTAGCTAGTGGTTTAATCTTGATATTTTTTTGGTGTTTCTATGATTAAATAGATACTTATGTACCTAGAAATGATTTTTGTAAAAAATAAAGAGCAAACTACAAGGCAGCTACAGTTCAAATTTGACCCGCTTCCAGCTGAATCGGCGGAAATTTGTCTTTTTCACGAGAGGTGGATCAAAACTTTTTACACCCAACCATGTTGTCAATTGTGCATTAAATATGTCCTAATATTTTAGAAAAGTAATTTGGTCCAATTTTACAACAATTATTTGGGAGCTCCTTCACACAAAAACCTCCTTTTGGGCACTCGAAAAATGGAAAATGATTTTTTCGTCCAAAGAAAATGAAAACTTCCTTAGGCAATATTGTTTTCCATTCCAAGATGCACCCTTGTGCACAATATGAGATCATTTGAACAAACTATGCCATGAATGTGGCCATAGGATTGATCATTTGGCTTGAAAGCCATGAATCTTCACGCATGATAACTCATTTCTGAGAACACTTTTTTAAAAGAATTGCCGTATTACAAGTTTATTATTTTTCCTGGTAACTTGGTCATATATAATGACACAATGCGAAGGTTTTCCAATTTTTTTTTATTTTTTTTAAATTTTATGCCCGTTTCAAAATGCGGTTAAAACGGCGGGAATGACCGTTCCTAGCTAGTGGTTGAATCTTGGTATTTTTTTGGTGTTTCTCTGATTAAATAGATACTTATGTACCTAGAAATGATTTTTTTAAATAAAGAGCAAACTACAAGGCAGCTACAGTCAATGTTCGAGAATTCACCCGATTAATCAGTTAACGGGTCAGTTAATCGCTACTCATAGCATGGCCGAATCGAATAACACATATTCATCGAGTTAACTTGCTAGGCCGATCAATTGGCCAGTTAGACCGATTAATCAGTTGATATACCGATTAATCCCTATCGACCCATTAACGAGTGGGCAAAAAAAGCCCAAATTTTTGGCCCGTAACCCCTTCCATCCCCATCGCACTGCTTAATATTTAGGATTAATAATTTTACTTCCTCTCTATTCTTTCCATATGTGTATGGAAGCATGTCTTAGTATACCACATACATGCGAGCATGGGAGTCTTGTATAATCCATAAATAATCTTGATATATGTTGGCAAGTTCCTATTTAATCTACCGATTAATGCTCGACTGATTAATCCAGTTAATAGGCCGAATCGCCGATTAATCGCTACTCCTAAACCGACCGAGCAGCTACCGGTTAACGATTTCTTGAACATTGCCTACAGTTCAAATTTGACCCACTTCCAGCTGAATCGGGAGAAATTTGTCTTTTTCACGAGAGGTGGATCAAAACTTTTTACACCAAACCATTTTGTCAATTGTGCATTAAATATGTCCTAGTATTTTAGAAAATTGATTTGGTCCAATTTTACAACAATTATTTGGGAGGTCCTTCACAAAAAAAACCTCCTTTTGGGCACTCGAAAAATGGAAAATGGTTTTTTCATCCAAAGAAAATGAAAACTTTCTTAGGCAACATTGTTTGCCATTCCAATATGCACTCTTGTGCATAATATGAGATCATTTAAACAAACTATGCCATGAATGTGGCCATAAGATTGATCATTTGGCTTGAAAGCCATTGATCTCCACACGTGGTAGCTCGTATCTGAGAACACTTTTTTAAAATAATTGCCGTATTACAAGTTTGTTATTTTTCCTGGGAACTTGGCCACATATAATGACACAATGCGAAGGTTTACCAAATTTTTGAATTTTTTATGCCTGTTTCAAAATGCGATCAAAACGGCGGGAATGACCGTTCCTAGCTAGTGGTTGAATCTTAGAATTTTTTTTGGTGTTTCTCTGATTAAATAGATACTTATGTACCTAGAAATGACTTTTGGAAAAAATTAAGAGCAAACTACGAGGTAGCTACAGTTCAAATTTGACCTGCTTCCAACTCAATCGGCGGAAATTTGTCTTTTTCATGAGAGGTGGATCAATTTTTTTTACACCCAACAATTTGGTCAATCGTGCATTAAATATGCCCTAGTATTTTAGAAAATTGATTTGGTACAATTTTGCAACAAAAACCACTTTTCGGGCACTCAAAAAATGGAAAATGAATTTTCAGTGCAAAGAAAATGAAAACTCCCTTAGGCAACATTGTTTGAAATTCCAAGATGCACCATTCTGCACAATATGAGATCATTTGAGCAAATATTTGATAGGACTTTCACAAAAAAACTCATTTTGAGCACTGAAAAATGGAATGAAATTTTTTATCTTGAATCGATCATGACCAATTTATATGTTCATAAGGTCATCAAATGGTTTGCTGTGTTCTGATTGGACCATGGGCATATCACGCGGATCACGCATCAACCACCGTTGGCTGCTTCCGGATCCAACGGCCCAAACCCACCCGAGCTGAAACCCTAGGTCTGTCCTCATGACATTTTCCACCCCCCTGCCCCCATTCTTTCTCTCATTCCTCCCTCCCCCGCCTCCATTCTTTTGCTTCAGATCCGCCACCCCACCCCAATCCCTCTCCCCGATCCAGATCGACGACGACGGCCCCCCGTCGCCGCCCCCTTCGTGCTGCAGCAGCGGGGCCACCGCCCGTCCGCCTGGGTCAGCTAGGCGCGCACGGCCTCTCCGGCCGCCGCGGCCCTCCACCGCGTCTCGCCCGCCAGGGATCGGGCGAGGAGCTCCTCGCCGGGGAAGGGAAGGGAAGAGGAGCCGATGAAGCTCGGGATCAACAGCGCGTGCGACCTCGGCGACACCTCTCCCCTCCCGCGCCGGTAAGACCAGCAGCCCTCCATCCCCTCCCCGTATCCCCGTCAGCTGCCCATTGAAACGTGCAGTGGTTCAATTTCGGACCAGGAGCGGCGGCGGGAGGGCCAGCGCGCCCACTGCTTCCTCCGCGGCGTCGGCGTCGGCGGCGGGGAATCCGCACCAGGCGGCGCCGTCGCAGCAGCAGGCCTTCTCGCTCCCGCGCCCGAAGCTGCCGCGGCTCCCGGAATCGGAGGCCTTCGTCGACCAGGCCCTCCACCACCTCTCGCCCGCGCGCCACCAGGTCTCATGCGCAGCCGCATCGCTCCCCCTTCCTCACCGCTGTTGCCATTGAATTTGTCCGTGGATCCTTTTTTTTATTTGTTCAGTTCAGTTCGTCAGCGCCACTAAATTGGTTCAGCGGATTACTTCAGTCCAGCAGCATTTCCAATGAGTTGGATGTGTCTGGGTGATGGTGATTCATGCATCGTGGAATCAGCAGTGCGAATCTACAAGCCGATTGATTGATTATCTGCTTGGAAACTCGGAACAATCGTTCGTGCAACCTATCTATCTAGTATATACATGCAGCAGAATAGTACCAAACTGAATGAAGCTAGTGCAGGATGTGGTGGATTGTGCCATCTTGGCGTCTTTTCTGTTTGTTGCACGTGCACTGAAGCATTAGGGTCAATGTCTCAGGTAGTTTATCTGCATTCCGCGGGACTTGACACCATATATTAGAGAAGCGGTCCGCTATATGCAGCTTCTGCTCGTCGTGAATAACTTCCGCGTTATCCATAAAAGCATGATGAATGACTTCAGGTTGTGATATTTCTGTTTGTTGCACTGTACTGAAACATGAGGTCTGGGTCCATGGTAGTTTATCAGTATTTGTGTCTTGCTTCTGCCAGAATGACCTCTTTATTATAGATGATGTAGCTTCTGGTCGTTGTCTTGCTGCTAAATGTTTCACTAGCAGCACCTGTCTTCCTACTCACAGCTTACTAATCATGAACTATGTGTAGCTCTTGTGCCTCCCCAATTTTGACCTCCATTTTTCATCTCATTGGTGGCCAGGGATTTGGCTTGCTTGACGACTCGTCGAAGAGGATGCCTCCATTTCCTCCTAGTTTAGCGTCTCATGCACAAGAAGAACCCCAGCAGCAGCAACCGGTGGTCATATCCAACAGCACTATCCCCCGCTAGAAACCCTCTCCTACACACACTAGATGTAAGCTCTGAATCCCCAAGCAATGCATCCGACTGATTTAACGTCTCACACCAGCTTCAGGAACATTTTTCTTGTTCACCTCTGTTTTATCTCATTGTATGGGCATGCAAACCAGACCGGTGTGTGCGTTTATTGTAGAAAGAGCATCGGAAGCCGTTCTGTGTCTTGACCTCATCATCATTATTCCATGGGCATGTTTTGTTTGGTGTGCCTGATGATGGTAGAATTTCAACAGGTTGGGTTAACGAGGACGCTGAGCGCAGGTTTCAGCAGCTGTCAGGTTCAGTACACAAGGTGGGGATGGTATTGGACTCGGTACAAACGGATGTTATTCAGTTAAACAGAACCATTAAGGAGGCATCGCTTGAATGTAAGACTTGCAAACCAGTACTATTGATCATAATAGGAATTGCAGCAGCTTCTTTTTTGCTCATAAACCTTGCACTTTGATTTTTCTTCTTCTTTGACAACTGATGCATCATATAAGTGAATCGTCTTTATCTGTTATGTGCAGCTGGTGGTGTGCAGCAAAAGTTTGATCTCCTAGAGGATACACTTCAGAAAATTGTAAGAGAAGTTGGTGTCTCAGTTCTTTCTCCTACCATTTCGTTTTTTGCAAAGACAACAAAGTTTTATATATTCAAACATGTTATCGCAGATTAAAGGATAAAATGATCTGAAAGTACTTGCTGAAAACAGCACGAAAAGCAACCCTGATGAGCTGGAAGTTCTCAACTCTCACACCAGCAAATTGAATGAGATGTCTTTGGTCGTTTCAGCCTGCCGAAAACAAGTGCAAGAAAATTTAAGGGAGCTGCAATGTGACGTCTTCAGGGTTCTTACAAAGGACATGGAGGTACTTCTACTGCTGCTAATTTACCGCTAGCTTTGGTACATCTTTTTTGGGTTCATTTTATCTTTAAGAATTATCCTAATGGTGGGCATGTGCACATAAGTAATTAGTGTACCAGTGTCTCAAGTTCTCTGTTATCTCCATATGTGTGGGTTCAGTTCCATATAAACATACAAGTTTTCCTAAATCTCTTCATGTATGGTAATTTCTTCTAGTTCTGCATGTGGCTCATGAGTCGTAATATCTGTCTAATGTAATTAGGGACTGCAGACCTGCTATGTCATGTCCAAACTTGCTTGCATTCATTTTAGAAATTTTTTGAGTTCCCTGATGTTTGTTTTCACTCAATGATTGTGGTAGTCAAATTAGATGCCTCCCTGCTGCAATTCACTTGTCTCCGTGTAATGGTTTGTATTGAATTTTGGTAGTGTGACAAACACATTAGTAAATCAAAATAACTTTGACATATTTACTCTATTATCTTGCATTGTATTGGTACTTGTGAGTGCCCTGTACAAATATATCTCAATTCAACTATCATTGATCCTTGTGTATGGTCTTAACCCTTTTGGTTGCATGATACTTCTACATGGATGAGTACCTGCAATGACACTATGCGAATAAGATCTTCTTCAACTACATCCCATCCACCATACCAACGCAAAGTCAGGTACTTGCTCTGCTTGCTCCTTTACACACTGAATTTCAATTCAGTTCAATTGGATTCATTCGTGCCCCTGACTTTGCTTTGTTGTCCTATCCTGCAGGTACAAGAGATTGAAGGTCCTCGTCGCCTTCACCAATGTTGTAAGCGTCGCAACCCGCCTCTTTAACACACTTGTTTGCATGGAATTTTAGGGTGACAAATCATGTAGTAGCCAAAACAAGGTAGCAGTGCTGCCAAGTCCAACTTACATTACATGTGTACTCAATATGTCCTGGTCATGTTAAATTAACCTCCCATGTTTACGTCCTGACACTGATGTCGAAGAGAGAGAGAAGACTATGCAAACACCATGCTATGATAAAAACATATGCTTCAATTGCAAGGCAGAACAAACCCAGCCCTTCTTTTCATCTTCTTGTATGATTTTGTATGTAGCAAGCCAGCAATAACCCTTGTTTCTTATGATTCATTATACATGCTCTGTTAAACCATGATATAGTTGCTGGAACAGAGCTTAATATTCAAGTGTGTATGTGTGTGTGTGTCGAGTAAAGTTGTGGTTTGTGCTGCTCCTTTGTAAAGTTCATAATATATTGGCTCTAGTTTTTCTAATTCTTATTAGCTGATTAATGTAACAGGGCGTCCGTGGAAGGCCCAGTCCTGACTATGGCCCTCCAGTGAGTCCGGCGTTTGATTGCTATTGAAGGAGCTACAACAGAAGAATAAAACACTTGTAGAACTTGTAACTGTGATTCCCATACTTGTACAACTTGTATCAACTAAGCTTGTATTACATGTAACTTGTAGAACTTGTAAAGTACCGTATATGTTACAGCTTGTACTACGTGGCATTTGTAGAACTTGTACTGAATCTGGCTATTGTTATTTGAAGTACCATGTGTGTTTTCTGCTTGCCAATTTAACTACTGGTTATTTTCTTACTGTCAAATTGAAATATGAAGAATTTAGGCCTAGTAGCTGGGACCAACTTATCAGAACCTGACAAGTGGGACCTGTTTGACTAATGGACCCATTTTATATAAAAAAGAAAACTAAAACTGTTGGTACAAAAAGCCCACGACCCATGAAATAAAAAGGCTGCAATGTTGGGCTTGGTCCATGGCTAACAAAAAATTCATACGAAAAAATATAAATGGGCTGAATTAATGGGCTCGGCCCATATAAACACCAAATTGGACCGGGCTGATTCTTGTGCCACATCAGGTTGCCACGTCGGATGCCTACGTGGCCTGGGGAGGCTGCTAGTGACCAAAACAAGATAGTAGGCATATTTTGGTCGTAAACGTCTATGACCTTCTCACAGAGAAGGTCGTTAATTTCAGTTTACGACGGCCAGCTTTTGACCATCTGTTTTTGGTCACAAAAAGGTCACAAATGGAAAATAATGACCATTCAGTGACCAATAGTCAAGATCACAAGTTGACATATTTCTTGTAGTGATTGTACCTTCTCTTGAATTGGAAAGTAGTACATCACAGAAAATTGTTCCAGTGATTCCTACTCCAATTAGTGAGGAAGCTAATGATGATGATCATGAAACTTCAGATCAAGTTTCTGCTGAACGTCGTAGATCAACCAGAGTACGTTCCGCACCAGAGTGGTACGGCAACCCATTTCTGGAAGTCATGTTACTAGACCATGATGAACCTACGAACTATGAGGAAGCGATGATGAGCCCAGATTCCGCAAAATGGCTTGAGGCCATGAAATCTGAGATGAGATCCATGTATGAGAACAAAGTGTGGACTTTGGTTGACTTGCCCGATGATCGGCAAGCCATCGAAAATAAATGGATCTTCAAGAGGAAGACCGACGCAGACGGTAATGTTACTGTTTACAAAGCTCGACTTGTTGCGAAAGGGTTTTGACAAGTTCAAGGAGTTGACTACGATGAGACTTTCTCACCCGTAGCGATGCTTAATTCTGTCCGAATCATGTTAGCAATTGCCGCATTTTATGAAATCTGGCAAATGGATAATAAAATTGCATTCTTTAATGGATTTATTAAAGAAGAATTGTATATGATGCAACCAGAAGGTTTTGTCAATCCTAAATGTGCTAACAATATGTGCAAGCTCCAGCGGTCCATCTATGGACTGGTGCAAGCATCTCGGAGTTGGAATATACTCTTTGATAAGTTGATCAAAGCATATAGATTTATACAGACTTGCGGTGAAGCCTGTATTTACAAGAAGTGAGTGGGAGCACTACAACCTTTCTGATGAATATATGTGAATGACATATTGTCGATTGGAAATAATGTAGAATTTTCTGGAAAGCATAAAGGAGTGTTTGAAAGGAGTTTTTCAAAGAAAGACCTCGGTGAAGCTGCTTACATATTGGGCATCAACATCTATAGAGATAGATCAAGACGCTTGATAAGACTTTCGATGAGTACATACCTTGATAAGTTTTTGAAGTAGTTCAAAATGGATCAGTCAAACAAGGAGTTATTTCCTGACTTGTAAGGTGTGAAGTTGAGTAAGTCTCAAAGCCAGACCACGGCAGAAAAATATAGAGAGAATGAAAGTCATTCCCTATGCCTCAGCCATAGGTTCTATAAAGTATGCCATGATGTGTAGCAAACATGTTGTGTACCTTGCCATGAGTTTGACAAGGAGGTACAATAGTGATCCACGAGTAGATCACTGTACAACGGTCAAAATTATCCCTAGTAACTGGATGACTAAGGAAATGTTTCTCGATTATGGAGGTGATAAAGAGTTCGTCGTAAAGGGTTACGCTGATGCAAGCTTTGACACTAAATCCAGATGACTCTAAGTATCAATCTTGATGCGTATTGAAAGTGGGAGCAATTAGCTAGAGTAGCTCCATGCAGAGCATTGTAGACATAGAAATTTGCGAAATACATACGGATCTGAATGTGACAGACCCGTTGACTAAACTTCTCTCACAAGCAAAACATGATCACACCTTATTACTCTTGGGTATTAATCACATAGCAATGTGAACTAGATTATTGACTCTAGTAAACCCTTTGGGTGTTGGTCACATGGCGATGTGAACTATGGGTGTTATTCACATAACGATGTGAACTATCGGTATTAAATCACATGGCGATGTGAGCTAGATTATTGACTCTAGTGCAAGTGGGAGACTGAAGGAAATATGCCCTAGAGGCAATAATAAAGTTGTTATTTATATTTCCTTATATCATGATAAATGTTTATTATTCATGCTAGAATTGTATTAACCGGAAACTTAGTACATGTGTGAATACATAGACAAAACAGAGTGTCCCTAGTATGCCTCTACTAGACTAGCTCATTGATCAAAGATGGTTATGTTTCCTAACCATAGACATGAGTTGTCATTTGATCAACGGGATCACATCATTAGGAGAATGATGTGATGGACAAGACCCATCCGTTAGCTTAGCACTATGATCGTTTAGTTTTACTGCTATTGCTTTCTTCATGACTAAAACATGTTCCTATGACTATGAGATTATACAACTCCCGAATACAGTAGGAACACCTTGTGTGCTATCAAACGTCACAACGTAACTGGATGATCATAAAGATGCTCTACAGGTGTCTCCGAAAGTGTTCGTGGTGTTGGCATAGATCAAGACTAGGATTTGTCACTTCGAGTGTCGGAGAGGTATCTCTGGGCCCTCTCGGTAATGCACATCATAATAAGCCTTGCAAGCAAAACACTAATGAGTTAGTCACGAGATGATGTATTACGGAACGAGTAAAGAGACGTGCCGGTAACGAGATTGAACTAGGTATAGAGATACCGACGATCGAATCTCGGGCAAGTAACATACCAATGACAAAAGGAACAACGTATGTTGTTATGCGGTTTGACCGATAAAGATCTTCGTAGAATATGTAGGAGCCAATATGAGCATCCAGGTTCCGCTATTGGTTATTGACCGGAGATGAGTCTCGGTCATGTCTACATAGTTCTCGAACCCGTAGGGTCCGCACGCTTAACGTTTGATGACGATCGGTATTATGAGTTTATGAGTTTTGATGTACCGAAGGAGTTCGGAGTCCCGGATGAGACCGGGGACATGACGAGGAGTCTCGAAATTGTCGAGACGTAAAAATTGATATATTAGACGACAATATTCGGACATCGGAAAGGTTCCGAGTGATTCAGATATTTTCGGAGTACGAGGGAGTTACGGGAATAGAAGAGAGAGGCCAAAAGGAAGGAGGCGCGCGCCCCCCTTCTGGTCCGAATTGGACAAGGGGTGCAGCCTCCTTTTCCTTCTCCCTCTCCCCCTCTTTCCTTCTCTCCTACTCCGGAAAGGAAAGGGGAATCCTACTAGGACTTGGGAGTCCTAGTAGGACTCCCCACACTTGGCGCGCCCCCTCTAGGGCCGGCCTCTCCCTCCCTCCTTTATATACGGGGGCAAGGGGGCACCTCTAGACACAACAATTGATCTCTTGATCTCTTAGCCGTGTGCGGTGCCCCCCTCCACCATAGTCCTCCTCGATAATATTGTAGCGGTGCTTAGGCGAAGCCCTGCGAAGGTAGAACATCAAGATCGTCACCACGCCGTCGTGCTGACGGAACTCTCCCTCGACACTCGGTTGGATCGGAGTTCGAGGGACGTCATCGAGCTGAACGTGTGCTAGAACTCGGAGGTGCCGTAGTTTCGGTGCTTGATCGGTCGGGCCGTGAAGACGTACGACTACATCAACCGCGTTGTTCTGACGCTTCCGCTTTCGGTCCACGAGGGTACGTAGACACACTCTCCCCTCTCGTTACTATGCATCTGGTAGATAGATCTTGCGTGATCGTAGGAAAATTTTAAAATACTACGTTCCCCAACAGAAGCCACCGGAGCCGACCGATACTGAGTCGACGGCCACCGCAGGAGGACTGCGGGCACTCGCATGGAAGTGCGCTGCCGCGTGAATTGGGAGCGGATCGACGTCGAGGGGGGCTTCCTGGAGCCAGGCTGAATCGTCAGAGATGAAACTAAGTGCGCAGAGACGGATCTCGCGGCCTGGGAACAATTCACCGTCGGAAATCATGTCGAAGGAGTTCGAAGAACGCAACCTCGCCGGAAGTCGCTTTGACGCCTGCCCCATGGTGGGCGCCAACTGTCGTGGGAACGGATCTGGCAGTAGATGGAGTCCCGGACTGACAAGTCTTTGTGCAATGTCTTTGGATAGGGCATGTTGGGTCAGGCCTAGAATCCTACCCTAAATATATCTCATCGTGGGCACATGGAGAGACTTTGAGACCAAGGACCAGTCTGACAAAATATAGGTCAGGCACCACCATGCTCGTTCTACCAGTCCCGGTCGTGCTCGAGAAGAGAAAGGCTGACACGCGTAGGCCCTGCAGCAGCTAGCTCCTCTCCTCGGTCTTCAATTACACATGGTCTGGTCTCACAAACCGTGGTGCTGATCTGCTGGATCATGCATGGCGCGGACGGCTAGAAGACAGTGTGGCAAATAAGTTTTCGACTTTTCGCCATGGACATTGCTGACACATACGGCATGCATCGGCACAGGCGCTCTAGCTCACGTGCGGCGAAGCGTCGCGTGCCCCGCACCGGTAGCTGGTCCAAGCAGCGGAGACGAGACGAGAGGCAGGCTTTCATCTGAACTGATATGGTCTGATGACTCTGATCGATCAGGCAGAGGCAGGCACGCTCGCGTCCACCCACACGTGCGGTTTGCAGTCAGTAAAAGTGATGACTGCATGCGTTTGCAGAGACAGACGCGACGGGACCGGAGAAAATGGTGCCGGTGCGCCATCGATCGACCTGCAGCCTGCAGGGCGACTACCAGTTGAGTCGTGCCTCGTGCGTGAATGGCTGAATGCATGCATGCGCTTTGCTTTGCCACGGCCGGCGTGATCGCTCGATTACCACGGCCAACGGACGAGTAGCATTCTTTTTTTTCTTTTTGAAATTCGGAAGAGTAGCATTTACTCCCTTCGTTCGGAATTATTTATCACAAAAATGAATGTATCTAGCCGTATTTCAGTTTTAAATACATCCATTTCCGAGAGAAGTAATTCCGAATGGAGGAAGTACAAGCGTGTCAGCGTGCATATTTACAAGCATTTACAAGCATACGGATGGGCTAGGAAGGCAAATATTTTAGATGGTAGATTCATTCGTTTTGCTTCGTATGTAGTCATTTGTTGTAATCTCTAGGAAGACAAATATTTAAAAACAGAGGGAGCACATGCTTACGTGCTTGAAATTTTCGTAGCAAAATGCTTTCCAAGAAGTACTCCCTTGTATTCGACAAAAAAAGTACTCTCTCCATTCCATAAATTATTGTGAACTAAAACCACAATAGTAATTATGGGGCGGAAGGAGTATGACCTAGTGGCATTGATATTACCCTTAGAAGAATAAATAAAATGAAATAAAAACTAAAGCAAAATAAAAATAATGATTTTTTCTAAAGAAGAATGGAAGAATTGGATTGCTTCACCTTTTCAAGATTTTTTTATTTAAAAAATGACATAATTTGCACACAATTTACACATAGTTTTCTAGGAAAGAATACATTTATGACATTGGCATTACACCGCAAGAAGAAGAAAAAGTGAAAAAAAAAAGATAAAATTTGCACACAATTTACACAGAAAATTCACTTTTAAAAATATGCAAGAATAATAATGAAATAGTGGTATTTTGGCTAAAAGGGTTTTGTAAGAAGAAAGAATTAGTGCTATTGGTTCTACCATTAAACATGAAAAAATAGTTAAAACAAGTAATATAAAAAATTGCACACAATTTACACAGAAAATCCACTTTTAAAAATATGCAAGAATAATTATGTAATAGTGGTATTTTGGCTAAAAGGGTTTTGTAAGAAGAAAAAATTAGTGGCATTGGTTCTACCATTAAACATGAAGAAAATAGTTAAAACAAGCAATATCAAAAATTGCACACAATTTACACTGAAATTGCGCATTTTTATAAATGGAATTTAAGCATGTAATAGTGGAATTGTTTGCAAAGAAAACTTTTAAAAATGAAATAAGAAAGTGTCTTTAGTATTATCTTTTTTGAAGGCTTATTTTGGAAGTTATCATTGGTAAGAAAATTAATACAATAAAAAACAATGACAAATTTTGCACACAATTTACATTGAAATTGCGTACTTTTATAATTTACAAGAATAAGCATATAATAGTAAAATAAATCGACAGAAAATATTCCCAAACAAGTAATGAATTTAGTGACATTGATATTGCCCTTAATGAAGAAAGAAAATGAAATAGAAACTCAAACAAAATCAAAATAATGAAGTTTTATAAGTAAAAATGAATTAGTGGCATTGGTATTACCCGCGAAGAAGAAAGAAAAATGCAAAATAAACTCAAAGAAGTAGTAACCAAATTTGCACACAATTTACACAGAAATTGCACCTTTTTATAATATGCAAGAATCGGCATGTAAAATTGGAACTTTCGCGAAAAAATGGTAAGATATGAATGAATTAGTGTCAGTGGTATTGCTCTTAGAAAGAAAGAAAATAAAAAATAAAAAAATGTTAAAAATTTGGAAAAATTTACACATAAATTATGCCTTTTCATAATATAGAAGAATAAGCATATAAATAGTTGATTTTCACAAAAAGAAAAGTTTCCTAGGAAGGAATGAATTAGCGGCATTGGTATTACCCTTAAGGTAGAATCGGAACGGAATAAAAACTGAAACAAAATGAAAATAGTAAAGTTTTATAGGGAAATATGAATTAGTCACATTTGTATTACCTTTTAGAAGAAAGAAATGAAAAGCTAAAAATAAACAAAAAATAAAGTTGTCTAAGAAAGAATTAATTAGTGCCATTGGTACACACCAAAGATCTCAAACTAATTTACACACTAATTATAAATAATTTGCACTTATACATTCATGCTATATTCCAAGTTCAAATAACATAACATCAACTATGCAAATTTATCATCTGTCGACATGTCAAAAATAAATTACATTTTACATCGACAGGTCCATCTCCCTCAACACGCGCGCGCGCGCACACAGGCTCACACTCACACAGAAACAAAGAAAAAACTGCCAGAAAAACAGTAAAGAAGACACATATAAGAGACATAGAAAACACATTCGGACTTGAACGTTGACATGATAGAGAAAATTCATAAAATTTTCTTTTAATTCAAACTAAAACAAGCTTGTTAGATTGATCTCAATTACTCTCCACTAACATGCCCAATTAATGCCTTCGGCCGCGCGTCGCCCATGTTGCACGCACTGGCCGCATGCTGCATGCAGGCGGTAGCATACGTGTGTATGTGCACAATTTGAAAAAACAAACCGACTAAGCCTGTCAACGGGCGGCGCAGAACCATCTAACGGGTGCACACGAGGCAAACAAGCCCAACAAGCAAAAATCGACTGACCAAGACAAGAGGTCAGTCTATTCCACGAAGCCCAACTCACCAGCAAAAACAAGACAGAAAAAAATACACATCTCAAAGCACAATCCAATGGTCATAAAATTGACTGACCCAAAAGTAAAATTTCAGCTGACTGAAATGTAGCCAAAGTGGCCTCCGAAACAAACGAGCATTAGTTTGCATGACGCGTGTGCATGGATGAAAAAAATGTTTTATTGCATCGCAGCGACAGGGCCGGGCTTGGTGCAGCCTCCGCGCCGACTATTGGTGTTCCCAACTCCGTCAACACGGCCTTGAAGCTGCACGGCGGCACGCCGGGACAGCGCCCTGGGAGACCAAGAACGCCAGCGTCGCCGCCGAAGCATCGTCGCCGCGTGCATCCGCAGGGATTCCGACCCCCTTGGTGGCGAACAGCGCGCCTTCGCCCGGGAAGCCGCCCACGAATGAGCGCGCCAGAGCTGTCGCGACGGCGGAGGCCGCGATCACGATGACCAGGAACGGCGGCGCGGGCCATTTGGTCGGACGCTGGCTGTCACAACTTACGGCACCATCGGTCGAGCTGTTGATCTTGGGGGCAGGTGTGAGGTCTCGTTGGATTTCATTTACAGGACCAGTCGTGAAATTCGATCGTAACGCACGATCTGCGCAAGTTTCTTGCACTCGTGCAGTAAATTGATGTGGCGTTCCTGTGGATCAATGGAACCTTGCAAATTTTGTGAACTGGTTTGTCCGCCTTTTTTCTGTTGTTGTTGAGGGGAATCCACATGTATAAACCCCCACAGCCCATAACTTGTTTCCTTATGGGCCGGTCCAGTTCCTGTGTCTGGTCTGGTTTCCGCCTATGTTGCATGGGCCTCCAAATATATACCTATTATCGCTTCCACATTTCACTTTGCTAGAAAAACATTCCCCTGATAAATACATGATGCGCGGCACGAGCACATGGCAACTACGAACATTTTTATAGCAAGTTTAATGACGCAAGGATATCAACTTCCGTGCTTCAATTTATTTTTGACAGAAACTTGCCGCGTGTCACTGATATTTGCCATCCTTACCTTACTTGAGTGGTCACTGAAAAATGTCAGGGCGAGATTGCCACACACCTGATGTGTGGCACTTGTCATTTGGGAAAAATATATGGAGATTCTTGTGAATTGTATGAAGTTTTAGTTTCTTGGATTGTATGAGATTTTTAGAAGAGGGTAGAAGGAACGGGTGTTCACGAATCACTTTTCTCAAAGAGCCTTTGGATCATATAATTAAGGCTGTCGGATTTACAGAATACAAGTCCCTACTTCTATATTTTTCTTCTGAGAGTACCCTACTTTCATAATTTTATTCGGACTTCAAATCATGTTTTCGCTTTCTCTCTCTCTCTCTCTCTCTGTGTGTTTTATTTTATTTTAGTTTGTATTTTACCCATTCATTTTTTTTCAACATTTTACCAAACATTGTGACTTTGTTCGAAGTTTACACCCTTTAATAATTCCCCATGATTCTGATAAGAATGCTTGGGAGAGAACGAAACATGCCCCTAATCGGGCATCATTGACATCACAATATTCTTACCTTGAAAATCTGACTAATTTAGTTGCACTACTCTTAGAGCAACTCTAGCAGACCTCGCAAAAAGCTCCGATTCGCAAAATAATCGTCAAAATGCGGGTCAGCGCGGAAAACCCCGCCCGAACAGACCCCGTAAACGACTTTAACCTGCAATTTTTTAAGGGGCACGGTAAAAAAGTCCTTCCGATATGCAAAAACACAGGTTTCGCCTCCGCTTATACGGTGCCCTGCATCGCGAGAAAGTAGTTGGCGGGAGTCCAACTGTCATCGGAGCTTTCAGGCTCGCTCTAGGCCACCGCCCCCTCTGTCCCCGGCCGCCGCGTTGTCCGTCCCCGGCCGCCACGCTGCTCATCCGATCCGCCACCCCATCCGTTCCTGGCCACCGCGCTGCTAATCCGGGCCGCCGCCCGTCCGTCCCGACCGTCGTGCTGCTCATCCGGGCCGCCGCCCATCCATCCCCAAGGCTCCGCCAGCCGTTCGATCCGGCCGCCGCTCGCGCCGCCCCGGCCGCCCGGGCCTTCGCCCACGCCGCGCTCACCCAGGCCGCCCTGGCCTTCGCCCGCGCCGTGCTCGCCTCGCATTTTCCTCGTCCGCCTGTCCGCCTGATTGACGTGAGGAAGATGACGATTAAAAAAAGAGCTAGTTGTGGGTCTGTTCGGTATATTCAGAGAATATTCCTTTTTACGTATTGATTATATGGGGTCTGAGTCTGTCCTCGCCCGCGGCAGCCCGCATATACCCTTTTCCGCGAACTGCAAAAGAATTATGCGGGTTCGGGTTTTGCGGGGTCTGCTAGAGTTGCTCTTAGTTGCCGTCCTCTGGTTCGTCTTCTGCCCATGCTCGAGGTTGCAAGGGAACGAGTAGGTGAGCGAGCTATTTTGGCTTGATCATGTCGACCGACCGGTGTGGATAACTGATGGCTTCTCGCCCCTCGTTGGTTACCCCAAGTGGAAGGTTTGAGATGCAGTGTAGCGGAAGTTTTCCCTTGGCAATACCAAGGATCGATTTCCCTGAGACTCCCAGTTTCAACAAGAAGGTGTCAACTGCTAACGGCGCCAGATATTTAGCAATCAACGTGGACCTGCACACAGATACAAATAACTTTGCTCCCAACGAGTACAGAGAGGTTGTCAATCTCTCCGGCCTTGTAGTTTACAAAGGATCAAACACAAGTGATAGTAGTGATAGATATAGCTGCAATAGTAAGTAAAAGCAGAAAGTAAATAGCGGATGTGATCAATGATGGTAATATGGACCGGAGTCTCATGATGTTCACTAGTGATGTCTCTCTCCCTAAAGACGATAAAACAGCTATGTGAGGTGAACGAATTACAGCTGGGCAATTGACAGAATTACGTGCGCAAACCAATGCTAACTATGTTGCAAGAAAGGTAGAGGTTCAAAGCATGGGCGGTACGCCGAGGTAAGTAGACCGAAATCCATCTGCATCTACTACTAATCATCCACCTTGAGATATCTATCCAGAACATCTCGCTGGTATTAAGTTGCGAGTCCCACTCATAGTGTAAACTCAAAGCAACAGACAACTGCATTACAAGATCTTTGCGTAAAGTAAACAATCCTTGCACCCGCGGGCACAAGCACCGTTGTTTTCCCCCTTGTGGCAACAGCACATCCCCTAGACTCATGTTTCCGTCACTCAAGCTAGTCATCGAGGGGCATGAACCCACAATCAAGCATAACGTTCCCTCTTGGAGTCACTACCTACTACTTGGCCAAAGCAATAAATTACAACGGAGAACATGCAAGAATTACTTACGAACATAAATATAAAAGAGGTGAATCAAATATATTACTCAAACACAATCTGAACATAATCTCATAATCCATCGGATCCCAGCAAACTCATCATAGCAACAGCTTAAGGATTACATATGTGCCTCGATCATGTAGGGCAGCTCACGAGGACTAATTAGTGAAGCACAAGAACGGGAGGAGAACATCACATAGCTACTGGTCATGGACCCATGGTCCAAGGGAGACTACTCACAACTCATCCGGGAGGCGTCCATGGTGGTGGAGAAGCTCCCGGTGGTGATCCTCCCCTCCGGCAGGGTGCCGGGAAGAGTTCTCCTGGTGCTCCCGATCTTGGAAGCGCGGCGGCGGCGGAACAGAGATGAGATCGCGAAAAAGAGTTCCCATCTCGAGGGTTTTGGGAGACGGTATAAATATATGCCAAAGGGGGGCATCAGACGAGGCTCGGGGGGCCCAGGCGCCCCCCCCGGCGCGGCCCAGGGGGGGCGCCACCAGGGCGCCTGGGGCCCTGGTGGCCCCCTCCAGCTGTGCTTCGGGTGCCTGGTAGCTTCTGGAACGCTGATTTTTATATAATTTTTCCGGGATTTTTCTGGCAGTTCTCGTAATGGGAAAACCTGAAATACAAAAACAGCCGAAAACAGAAACTGGCACTGGGGTGCACTGAGTTAATTGGTTAGTCCAAATATGATCAAAAGTGTATGGAAGTGTATAAATATCATAGCAATATCACCCAAAAGAGGCATGGAGCAAGCAGAAATTATAGATACGTTTTGGACGTATCAACATCCCCAAGCTTAATTCCTGCTCGTCCTCGAGTAGGTAAATGATAACAAGAATAATTTCTGTAGTGACATGCTATTAACCATATAGGACTTTTTCATAGTCATATGACAAAAGCTTACTGAGACAATGAATCTGTAGTAATTAAGTTGCCTCATGAGAAAATCACAAAGGACTGAAAGTTTTACAATATGATACTGAAACATCAAAAAGATTTGTAATGAACATGGTGTGCAAATATGATAAAGTGATATCTAGCTTGCCCCCTTTAGTGAAGCAAAACATAAATGCAGGGGCACCTCCAAGGTTTAAGTGATGACTAGATACAATGATTTCAAAATAAACGATATCACAATCATGCAAAAGACAATGCTACTTTGGGACAATGCACATTACACTCAGAATGACAATCATGCTCTCAATAGTTGGTGCTTTAAAAGAAGGTGGAGACTCTCGAACCGTGGCTTTTGTTGGCAAGGTTGAAAACCCGTAGTCGGAAACAAAGACAAAACATGTACCAGAGCTCTTGGTTTTAAAACAGAGGTAATAATATTTTTTTTAGATTATGCATGTTTCGTCAACGAATACTAGCAGACAACTCAATCACTTCTTGAGATGGACAAGTTACGAGGAACGGCTCCCGAATGAGGACGATCACATCCTGATGTCTACACACGCTTCTACTCTTGTAGACTTTGTTGGGCCTCCAAGCGCAGAGGTTTGTAGGACAGCAGCAATTTCCCTCAAGTGGATGACCAAAGGTTTATCAAACTCAGGGAAGTAGAGGTTGAAGATGGTCTCTCTCAAGCAACCCTGCAACTAAAATACAAGAAGTCTCTTGTGTCCCCAACACACCTAATACACTTGTCAGATGTATAGGTGCACTAGTTCGGCGAAGAGATGTTAAATGACAAGTGATATGGATGGCAAAACAAAGTAATATAAATCTGTAATAAAAAGTGCAGCAAGCAAACAAGCGGTAAACGTGAGCACAAATGGTATTGCAATGGTGGAAACAAGGCCTAGGGATCATACTTTCACTAGTGGCAACTCCCAACAACATTAACATAATCGAATCACATGATATTTCCCATAAAACATGCAATGGAGACGCACCCGGAGGTCATTCCTTCGTGGTCAAAAGAGGACGAGAATTATGTAGGACTACAAAAGCACACCTCAAAGTTCGTAGTTCTCAATCTAAGGATTTCCCAATGTCACCGCGGCCATCCAAAGAGAGTCCCACAATCACCACAACATATCTAAAGGATAGTCAAAGACAAGCACCAAGAGACTCTCAATTTTCCATCAACACACAAGAGAGGAAATCACTCATGAAAATATTTTTCTAATCCATGTCCAATAGACCGCTGTAACCTTGGTCTCGGGGATTATACTAGATAAAGACAAGTGAGTACATCAATCCAATACATAGATGAAGGGGAAATATCATGGGATCACCCTAGATTAACATAGCCTATGATCACAACGAAGATCACATCATGGGAGAGAGAGATAACCACATAGCTACACGTACGAGCCCTCAGCCCCGGAGGAAACTACTCACGCATGGACATGGTGAGGAGGAGGTTGATGATGGTGTTGATGGAGAGGTGCAGCCCCGCGAGGAGGAGACGGCCGGTGGCAGCCATGGAGGCGGCGGCGGCGGCCCTTGGGGGCGCGACAGCGGCGGCGGCCCTCGGGGCGGCGGCGGCCCTAGGGGGCAGCGGCTCCTTGGCCCTCCTTCTTCCTTGTGGATGGTTCTGCAATGGTGCTGGTCCTCCCCTCCAAGACGGCGGCTCGGGAGGAGGAAAATTCGTGGCCCTCGGTGACCTAGGTTTTCTCTCTTTATATAGACTCTCGGATTCCCGTCATCAGATTTTGGGCCTTAGTAAAACGGGCTAAACTCGGCCGTCCGGACTCCGATTTGGACGAATTTTATATCCAGAAGCATCGCCTCGAAATTCCCCACAACTTTCGCAACTAGACTTTTTCCGTTTAGCGTCGTCTTCTGGCCGGAACGTGACCATCTTTAAAAAAACGTTATCAGACAGATTTCAGGAAAGTCAGAGTCCTACTCCAATACGACTCCTTTTGCGTTTTTGTCAATTTCGAAGTAATTCCTACACAATAAAGTGTAAAACAAGAACATTGTGCACTTTTGCAACCATTAGTATGTTAGTCCAAATATGATTAAAAGTGTATGAAAGTGTATAAATATCATAACAATATTACACAAAAAAGGCATGGAGCAAGCAGAAATTATAGATACGTTTTGGACGTATCAACATCCCCAAGCTTAATTCCTGCTCGTCCTCGAGTAGGTAAATGATAACAAGCATAATTTCTGTGGTGACATGCTATTAATCATATAGGACTTTTTCATAGTCATATGACAAAAGCTTACTGAGACAATGAATCTATAGTAATTAAGTTGCCTCATGAGAAAATCACAAAGAACTGAAAGTTTTACAATATGATATTGAAACATCAAATAGATTCGTAATGAACATGATGTGCAAATATGATAAAGTGATATCTAGCTTGCCCCCTTTAGTGAAGCAAAACATAAATGCAGGGGCACCTCCAAGGTTTAAGTGATGACTAGATACAATGATTTCAAAATAAACGATGTCACAATCATGCAAAAGACAATGCTACTTTGGGACAATGCACATTACACTCAGAATGACAATCATGCTCTCAGTTGTTGGTGCTTTTAAAAGAAGGTGGAGACTCTCGAACCGTGGCTTTTGTTGGTAAGGTTGAAAACCCGTAATCGGAAACAAAGACAAAACATGTACCAGAGCTCTTGGTTTTAAAATAGAGGTAATAATTTTCTTTTAGATCATGCATGTTTCGTCAACGAATGCTAGCAGACAACTCAATCACTTCTTGAGATGGACAAGTTTCGAGGAACGGCTCCCAAATGAGGACGATCACATCCTCTTAATCTCATTTGTTTATCACTGCCAAAGTTTTTTGATTTCTCATGAACAAAGCGTGAAGGAGGGTTTGTTTGTTATATTATCTTTTTGAGCCGGGCGCACTCAATGCCAGTTCCTTCTCGTATTATGGGTTTGCACATTATACATGCAATCCCGGGGTGAAGCTTGTCCAACTTAAAAAGATCATGAATTAACTACTACTTCCTCATGAACTTAAAACAGAGGCACAAAATAGGAATGCTTTTTCTTTGAATAATTTCGAGATGGTACATGCAAGTCTCCATTAGGAATGGCAGGTAAATACCATGTAGGAAGATATGGTGGACTCATATGGCATAACTGGATTAAAAGGATGTGGATGCACAAGCAGTCAGTCCGCTTAGTACAGGTGAAGGTTAGCAAAAGACGGGGAGCGACCAACTAAGAGAGCAATGACGGTCATAATCATGCAGAGCGACAAAGCAACATTGAATCAGGCATGGAAGTTATATCGCTACTCAGAAACAAAAGATCATCAAGGCTTGACAGACTTTCTTTATAGTCTTAAATATGCGTGAGCATACGCCAAGTCAATCAAGATAAATTCTTTGAAAGAATATATTACTAAACCATACCACATCATAGGCAAACAAATCATGTTGGTACTCCAATAACACATTGGGAACCCCCCAGCTATTTGAGACTAACCATAAGAAAACATGAACTACTAAGCGCCATTATGCACGTAGCATCTTTATCATAGACATATCAACCAATGCAACAGAAGCAAACTCTCTTAATAAGATAAACATGATAACTAAAGAGAGTTCAAGCAACCAACTAAACAAAAACTCTTTAAAAAGATTACTATGAAAGTTAAGAGCTAAGCATGATAGTAGCTATTAAAAGACAAAGAACACACACAATAAAGATAGACATGCAAATTCTATGTTATGTTCTAGGTAGAAGTGGAGCGTGTTTCTCTCCCACATAAAGAAAGCTGAGTTTCAACACGTTATGAAAAGCTAAAGAAAACTAAAAGGAAAACTAAAACAAGACGCTCCAAGCATAGCACATAACACATGAAGTGATTAAAATATAGTGGAACGAAGGATGAACTGATAATGTTGATGGAGAAGGGGATGCACGGGGGCATCCACAAGCTTAGACGCTTGAGTCTCCTTGAATATTTCTTGGGGGTGCATGGGGGCATCCCCAAGCTTGAGCGTTTGACACTCCTGAATCTTTTTATCATCTTCCCTCGCACACTTGAAAACTCCCTTCATACATAACTCATCATAATATGATTAGCGAGGTTAGTACCCATAATAAAATAATTGTTCCTTGCTGGAAATAAAGATATTCTTGAAGTTCTACTGTTTCTCAAGATTGCCAAAAGGTTTTTGCAAAGAAAAAGCAAGCTCTAGGTTTGCAAAATGAAGGAAAGGCAAAATAGGACAGAATCTATGAAAAACAGAACAGCAGGTAGTAAATTATTTTTCTGGGGCACTTCTGCAACTCTAATAAAAAAAACTCAAAACAGACGCACGAAAGACAATTATATAGAGCACGCTGTCGAAAAAATTCAGACCAAAAAGATGATCTGGTGATTTTATACGAATTTTTCTATCCAAGGACAAAATCTGTTTCCTGGACAGCACGTCACAACTTTTGAACTTTCTTGCAATCAGAGGCTAAACTTGGCACAAAGCTGAAAAATAAAGATACAATGATGTTGCTACAGTAGGAAAAAACATCAAGACCACTAAAACTGAAAGTAAACATAACAAGGGTTGTCTCCCTAGAGCTCTTTCTTTATAGCCATAAAGATAGGCTTAAGACTTTAATGATGCTCTCGTAGGAATAAGAGCTGAAGAACAAAAGAGAGCATCAAGAAGCAAATACCAAACACATTTAAGCCTAACATGCTTCCTATGCATAGGAATATTGCAATAGAATAATTCATTGAAGCACAAAGCAACTAGCATAGGAAGGCAAAACAAGCATAACTTCAAAATATTCACCATAAAGAGAGGAAACTTCTTATTATTAAGATATTTAGAACCAAGTATCGCTCTCTCATTATAAATTTCAGTGGCATCATAGATGAACTCAACAATATAAGCATCACGTAAAGCATTGTTACCATGATCCACATGCAAAAAGGTACTCTTACTCTCCACATAAGCATAATCTTTCTCATTGGTAATAGTGGGAGTAGGACTATCATAAACAACTTGAACACTATAGATTACTTGTGTATTAGGAGGGTGGTGTTCAACAAGGGAGTAATTCCCTCCATGATTATGACAAGTTTCATAAGGATAATTTCTCCTTATGTCATAGGTACCTTTATAATCTCTATAGGTTGGAGTTATGACATCATCATAGTAGAGAAAAGCATTATCATTGCTAGCAACTATATTTGTAATCATGTTGTCTTTATTCTTACTAGCAAACGAATTATCAATTATCACATCACTAGTGGGTAAAGGGTTTGCAATCCTATCATCCCCAAGCTTAGAGCTTCCCATATCATCACTTTCAGAGTTGGTACCGAAAAGATTTTCAAGATCATAAGTAGCATTATCATCATTTTCCCAATCACAATAAGTAACATGCATATCATAATCAAAATCATCTTCAATAGTACCTACGGACGTATCATCAAGATGATAATTAAGGCAATAAACTTCACCTTCTTCTTTAAACTTACAATCGTTAGGATAAAAGTTGATGGGAGGAATATGCTCAGGCCAGGTTGATACCCATTCTTCTTCTTTCTTGCTCCTCTTCATCCTCCTCTTCTTTTTCTTCTTCTTAACCTTAGGAGGGAGTGGTTGGAGATGAAGCTTCTCCACATATCCTGGTTTATCATTAGAAACAATAGGGGAAACTTGGGAGAAACTCTCCTTTTTATTAGCAGAAATATAAGAGACATTTTTATACTTTGGTAAAGTTCCCTCCTTTATAATCTTACCTATGTAATCATTTTCATGGCAATTAACAACACAATAGAGATGGCAATTTTGCAAAGTGTTTTTTATTCCTATGGCATTAACATCTAGCCATGAAGTCTTTTCTGATAACTCTTCACACATCAAAAATAACATAAGCTCATCATAAAGATCAGAGGTGATCATGTTATCACACAACCGGTTAACAGTTATGTTTTGAAAGTTCATGCATTGAAAATTAAAGTGACCCTCTATACGGCAAAGTTCACAAGTAAAAGGATAAAGGTCACACAATTCTCTAGCAATTTCATTTAAATCTCTGACCCAAGTGATTGTTCTTTCATGCTTATGTTGCTTACAATACTTCTCTTCTTCAATCATAGGCCTATCACAAGGTCTATCCACTCCACAAAAATTAACATGCTTATATAAAACTTCATTTTTAGGAATTGGATCATGCATGTTGCAATCATCATGAACAATTTCATTTTCTTTGCAAGTCTCTTTAAAAGGTTTATGATACTTGATCCGATCCTCCTTAGGCATATTAAGATGTGAAGCAAAAGATTTGAGGAAATCAACAAGGAGTTGAGAATCAAGCCCAAACTTAGCACTAAACTTATTAAAACTTATAGTTTCAACAAAGGACTTAATGCAATCATACTCATAAATTATACCTGACTCTTTACCTTTGTCGATCTCCCAATCTTTAGTGTTGCGTTGAATTCTTTCAAGGAGTTCCCATTTAGCATCAATCTTTTTGTTTGTGAAAGAACCCATAGAGGAAGCGTCGAGCAAATCTTTATCCTGTCGAGAAAGCCTCGCATAGAAATTAGTAATAATCATATCTTTGGGGAGCCCATGGTTAGGACATTTTAGCATTAATGTTTTCAGTCTCCCCCAAGCTTGAGCTATGCTCTCTCCGTCATGAGGATAAAAATTATAAACATAATTCCTATTCTCACGGACTTCATGAAGAGGATAAAACTTGGAGTAAAAGAGAGACTGGATCTCTTCCCACTCCAGCAGGTGAGAGTCATTTAGTAGCCTATACCATTCCAATGCTTTTCCTTTCAGTGACAAGGCAAATAATTTCTGTTGGGGAACGTAGTATTTTAAAATTTTCCTACGATCACGCAAGATCTATCTACCAGATGCATAACAACGAGAGGGGAGAGTGAGTCTACGTACCCTCGTAGACCGAAAGCGGAAGCGTTAGAACAACGCGGTTGATGTAGTCGTACGTCTTCACGGCCCGACCGATCAAGCACCGAAACTACGGCACCTCCGAGTTCTAGCACACGTTCAGCTCGATGAAGTCCCTCGAACTCCGATCCAGCCGAGTGTCGAGGGAGAGTTCCGTCAGCACGACGGCGTGGTGACGATCTTGATGTTCTACCGTCGCAGGGCTTCGCCTAAGCACCGCTACAATATTTATCGAGGAGAACTATGGTGGAGGGGGGCACCGCACACGGTTAAGAGATCAAGAGATCAATTGTTGTGTCTAGAGGTGCCCCCTGCCCCGTATATAAAGGAGGGAGGGAGAGGCCGGCCCTAGAGGGGGCGCACCAAGTGTGGGGAGTCGTACTAGGACTCCCAAGTCCTAGTAGGATTCCCCTTTCCTTTCCGGAGTAGGAGAGAAGGAAAGAGGGGGAGAGGGAGAAGGAAAAGGGGGCTGCACCCCTTGTCCAATTCGGACCAGAAGGGGGGTGCACGCCTCCTTCCTTTTGGCCTCTCTTCTCTATTCCCGTAACTCCCCGGTACTCCGAAAATATCCGAATCACTCGGAACCTTTCCGATGTCCGAATATAGTCGTCTAATATATCGATTTTTACGTCTCGACCATTTTGAGACTCCTCGTCATGTCCCCGATCTCATCCGGGACCCCGAACTCCTTCAGTACATCAAAACTCATAAACTCATAATAAAACTATCATCGAAACCTTAAGCGTGCGGACCCTACGAGTTCGAGAACTATGTAGACATGACCGAGACACGTCTCCGGTCAATAACCAATAGCGGAACCTGGATGCTCATATTGGCTCCCACATATTCTACGAAGATCTTTATCGGTCAAACCGCATAACGACATACATTGTTCCCTTTGTCATCGGTATGTTACATGCCCGAGATTCGATCGTCGGTATCTCAATACCTAGTTCAATCTTGTTACCAAAAAGTCTCTTTACTCGTTCCGTAATACATCATCCCGCAACTAACTCATTAGCTGCAATGCTTGCAAGGCTTATAGTGATGTGCATTACCGAGTGGGCCCAGAGATACCTCTTCGACAATCGGAGTGACAAATCCTAATCTCGAAATACGCCAACCCAACAAGTACCTTCGGAGACACCTGTAGAGTACCTTTATAATCACCCAGTTACGTTGTGACGTTTGGTAGCACACGAAGTGTTCCTCCGGTATTCGGGAGTTGCATAATCTCATAGTCATAGGAACATGTATAAGTCATGAAGAAAGCAATAGCAGTAAAACTTAAACGATCATAGTGCTAAGCTAACGGATGGGTCTTGTCCATCAGATCATTCTCCTAATGATGTGATCCTGTTGATCAAATGAAAACTCATGTCTATGGCTAGGAAACATAACCATCTTTGATCAATGAGCTAGTCTAGTAGAGGCATACTAGGGACACTCTGTTTTGTCTATGTATTCACACATGTATTAAGTTTCCGGTTAATACAATTCTAGCATGAATAATAAACATTTATCATGATATATGGAAATAAATAATAACTTTATTATTGCCTCTAGGGCATATTTCCTTCAGTCTCCCACTTGCACTAGAGTCAATAATCTAGTTCACATCGCCATGTGATTTAACACCGATAGTTCACATCATCATGTGATTAACACCCAAAGGGTTTACTAGAGTCAATATCTAGTTCACATGGCTATGTGATCAACACCCAAAGAGTACTAAGGTGTGATCATGTTTTGCTTCGTGAGAAAAGTTTAGTCAACGGGTCTGTCACATTCAGATCCGTATGTATTTCACAAATGTCTATGTGTCTACAATGCTCTGCATGGAGCTACTCTAGCTAATTGCTCCCACTTTCAATACGCATCCAGATTGATACTTAGAGTCAGCTGGATTTAGTGTCAAAGCTTGCATCGGCGTAACCCTTTACGACGAACTCTTTATCACCTCCATAATCGAGAAACATTTCCTTAGTCATCCAGTTACTAAGGATAATTTGGACCGCTGTACAGTGATCTACTCCTGGATCACTATTGTACCCTCTTGACAAACTCATGGCAAGGTACACAACATGTTTGGTACACAGCATGGCATACTTTATAGAACCTATGGCTGAGGCATAGGGAATGACTTTCATTCTCTCTATATTTTTCTGCCGTGGTCTGGCTTTGAGTCTTACTCAACTTCACACCTTACAAGTCAGGTAAGAACTCCTTCTTTGACTGATCCATTTTGAACTACTTCAAAATCATATCAAGGTATGTACTCATCGAAAGTCTTATCAAGCGTCTTGATCTATCTCTATAGATCTTGATGCCCAATATGTAAGAAGCTTCACCAAGGTCTTTCTTTGAAAAACTCCTTTCAAACACTCCTTTATGCTTTCCAGAAAATTCTACATCATTTCCGATCGACAATATGTCATTCACATATACTTATCAGAAAGGTTGTAGTGCTCCCACTCACTTCTTGTAAATACAGGCTTCACCGCAAGTCTGTATAAATCTATATGCTTCGATCAACTTATCAAAGCGTATATTCCAACTCCGAGATGCTTGCACCAGTCCATAGATGGATCGCTGGAGCTTGCACATTTTGTTAGCACCTTTAGGATTGACAAAACCTTCTGGTTGCATCATATACAAGTCTCCTTTAATAAATCCATTAAAGAATGCAGTTTTGTTATCCATTTGCCAGATTTCATAATACACGGCAATTGCTAACATGATTCGGACAGACTTAAGCATCGCTACGGGTGAGAAAGTCTCATCGTAGTCAACTCCTTGAACTTGTTCAAAAACTTTCGCAACAAGTCGAGCTTTGTAAACAGTAACATTACTATCAGCGTCAGTCTTCCTCTTGAAGATCCATTTATTTTCGATGGCTTGCCGACCATCGGGCAAGTCAACCAAAGTCCACACTGAAGGAAATATGCCCTAGAGGCAATAATAAAGTTATTATTTATTTCCTTATATCATGATAAATGTTTATTATTCATGCTAGAATTGTATTAATCGGAAACTTAATACATGTGTGAATACATAGACAAAACAGAGTGTCCCTAGTATGCCTCTACTAGACTAGCTCATTGATCAAAGATGGTTATGTTTCCTAGCCATAGACATGAGTTGTCATTTGATCAACGGGATCACATCATTAGGAGAATGACCTGATGGACAAGACCCATCCGTTAGCTTAGCACTATGATCGTTTAAGTTTTACTGCTATTGCTTTCTTCATGACTTATACATGTTCCTATGACTATGAGATTATGCAACTCCCGAATACCGGTGGAACACTTTGTGTGCTACCAAACGTCACAACGTAACTGGGTGATTATAAAGGTACTCTACAGGTGTCTCCGAAGGTACTTGTTGGGTTGGCGTATTTCAAGATTAGGATTTGTCACTCCGATTGTCGGAGAGGTATCTCTGGGCCCACTCGGTAATGCACATCACTATAAGCCTTGCAAGCATTGCAGCTAATGAGTTAGTTGCGGGATGATGTATTACGGAACGAGTAAAGAGACTTGTTGGTAACGAGATTCAACTAGGTATTGAGATACCGACGATCGAATCTCGGGCATGTAACATACCGATGACAAAGGGAACAATGTATGTTGTTATGCGGTTTGACCGATAAAGATCTTCGTAGAATATGTGGGAGCCAATATGAGCATCCAGGTTCCGCTATTGGTTATTGACCGGAGACGTATCTCGGTCATGTCTACATAGTTCTCGAACCCGTAGGGTCCGCACGCTTAAGGTTTCGATGATAGTTTTATTATGCGTTTATGAGTTTTGATGTACCGAAGGAGTTCGGAGTCCCGGATGAGATCGGGGACATGACGAGGAGTCTCAAAATGGTCGAGATGTAAAAATCGATATATTGGACGACTATATTCGGACATCGGAAAGGTTCCGAGTGATTCAGGTATTTTCGGAGTACCGGGGAGTTACGGGAATAGAGGAGAGAGGCCAAAAGGAAGGAGGCGTGCACCCCCCTTCTGGTCCGAATTGGACAAGGGGTGCAGCCCCCTTTTCCTTCACCCTCTCCCCCTCTTTCCTTCTCTCCTACTCCGGAAAGGAAAGGGGAATCCTACTAGGACTTGGGAGTCCTAGTAGGACTCCCCACACTTGGTGTGCCCCCTCTAGGGCCGGCCTCTCCCTCCCTCCTTTATATACGGGGGCAGGGGGCACCTCTAGACACAACAATTGATCTCTTGATCTCTTAGCCATGTGCGGTGCCCCCCTCCACCATAGTTCTCCTCGATAAATATTGTAGCGGTGCTTAGGCGAAGCCCTGCGACGGTAGAACATCAAGATCGTCACCACGCCGTCGTGCTGACGGAACTCTCCCTCGACACTCGGCTGGATCGGAGTTCGAGGGACGTCATCGAGCTGAACGTGTGCTAGAACTCGGAGGTGCCGTAGTTTCGGTGCTTGATCGGTCGGGCCGTGAAGACGTACGACTACATCAACCGCGTTGTTCTAACGCTTCCGCTTTCGGTCTACGAGGGTACGTAGACTCACTCTCCCCTCTCGTTGCTATGCATCTGGTAGATAGATCTTGCGTGATCGTAGGAAAAATTTAAAATACTACGTTCCCCAACAGTGGCATCATGAGCCAGGTCTATGCGTAGATGATATGCACGAGTAGAACACAAGTGAGTTGTGGACGATACTAGTCATACTGCTTACCAGCATGTCATACTTTGATTCGGCGGTATTGTTGGATGAAGCGGCCCGGACCGACATTACGCGTACGCTTACGCGAGACTGGTTCTACCGACGTGCTTCGCACACAGGTGGCTGGCGGGTGTCAGTTTCTCCAACTTTAGTTGAATCAAGTGTGGCTACGCCCGGTCCTTGTGAAGGTTAAAACAGCACATACTTGACGAAATATCGTTGTGGTTTTGTATGCGTAGGTAAGAACGGTTCTTGCTAAGCCCGTAGCAGCCACGTAAAACTTGCAACAACAAAGTAGAGGACGTCTAACTTGTTTTTGCAGGGCATGTTGTGATGTGATATGGTCAAGACATGATGAGTTCTACGGTTTTGTATGAAATGATCATGTTTTCTAAAGTTATCGGCAACTGGCAGGAGCCATATGGTTGTCGCTTTATTGTATGAAATGCAATCGCCATGTAATTGCTTTACTTTATCACTAAGCGGTGGCGATAGTCGTAGAAGCAATAGTTGGCGAGATGACAACGATGCTACGATGGAGATCAAGGTGTCGTGCCGGTGACGAAGGTGATCATGACGGTGCTTTGGAGATGGAGATCAAAAGCACAAGATGATTATGGCCATATCATGTCACATATTTTGATTGCATGTGATGTTTATCTTATTATGCTTCTTATTTTGCTTAGTTCGACGGTAGCATTATAAGATGATCCCTTACTAAATTTCAAGGTATAAGTGTTCTCCCTGAGTATGCACCGTTGCGAAAGTTCGTCGTGCCGAGACACCACGTGATGATCGGGTGTGATAAGCTCTACGTTCAAATACAACGGGTGTAAGCCAGTTTTGCACACGCAGAATACTCGGGTTAAACTTGACGAGCCTAGCATATGCAGATATGGCCTCGGAACACTGGAGACCGAAAGGTCGGGCGTGAATCATATAGTAGATATGATCAACATAAGATGTTCACCATTGAAACTACTCCATCTCACGTGATGATCGGACATGGTTTAGTTGATTTGGATCACGTGATCATTTAGATGACTAGAGGGATGTCTATCTAAGTGGGAGTTCTTAAGTAATATGATTAAATTGAACTTTAATTTATCATGAACTTAGTCATCGTAGTATTAGCATATCTATGTTGTAGATCAATAGCTCGCGATGTTGCTCCCCGTTTATTTTTTTATATGTTCCTAGAGAAAACTAAGTTGAAAGATGTTAGTAGAAATGATACGGAATTGTTCCGTGATTTGAGGATTATCCTCATTGCTGCACAGAGAATTATGTCCTTGATGCACAGCTAGGTGACATACCTATTGCAGGAGCAGATGTAGACGTTATGAACGTTTTGACAAAAGCTCGGTATGATGACTACTTGATAGTTTAAGTGCACCATGCTTTATGGCTTAGAACCGGGACTTCAAAAACGTTTTGAACGCCACGGAGCATATAAGATGTTCCAAGAGTTGAAATTAGTATTTCATACTCATGCCCGTGTCGAGAGGTATAAGACTTCTGACAGTACTTTGCCTACAAGATGGAGGAGAATAGCTCAACCAGTGAGCATGTGCTCAGATTGTCTGGGTACTACAATTACTTGAATCAAGTGGGAGTTAATCTTCCAGATAAGATAGTAATTGACAAAGTTCTCTAGTCACTATCACCAAGTTAGTAGAACTTCGTGATGAACTATAATATGCAAGGGATGACGAAAGGAATTCCCGAGCTCTTCGCAATGCTGAAGTCGGCGAAGGTAGAAATCATGAAAAAGCATCAAGTGTTGATGGTTAACAAGACCACTTGTTTCAAGTAAAGGGCAAAGGGATAGAAGGGGAACTTCAAGAATAATGACAAGCAAGTTGTCACTCCCGTGAAGAAACCCAAAGCTAAAACTCAAGCCTGAAACTAAGTGTTTCTACTGCAAAGGAAATGGTCACTGGAAGTGGAACTGCCCTAAATACTTGGCGGATAAGAAGGATGGCAAAGTGAACAAAGGTATATTTTGATATACAGATTATTGATGTGTACTTTACTAGTGTTCATAGCAACCCCTGGGTATTTGATACCGGTTCAGTTGCTAAAATTAGTAACTCGAAACGAGAATTGCAGAATGAACAGAGACTAGTTAAAGGTGAAGTGACGATGTGTGTTGGAAGTGGTTCCAAGATTGATATGATCATCATCGCACACTCCCTATACTTTCGGGATTAGTGTAAAACCTAAATAAATGTTATTTGGCATTTGCGTTGAGCATGAATATGATTTGATCATATTTGTTGCAATACGGTTATTTATTTAAAGTCATAGAATAATTGTTATTCTGTTTACATGAATAAAACCTTCGATGGTCATACACCCAATGAAAATAGTTTGTTGGATCTCGATCGTGGTGATACACATATTCATAATATTGAAGCCAAAAGATGCAAGGTTAATAATGATAGTGCAACTTATTTGTGGCACTGCTGTTTAGGTCATAATGGTGTAAAGCACATGAAGAAACTCCATAGTGATGGACTTTTGGAATCACTTGATTATGAATCACTTGGTGCTTGCGAACCATGCCTCATTGGCAAGATGACTAAAACTCCGTTCTCCGGAACAATGGAGCGAGCAGCAGATTTGTTGGAGATCATACATACAGATGTATGTGGACCAATGAGTGTTGAAGCTCGCGGCGGGTATCGTTATTTTCTGACCTTCACTGATGATTTGAGCAGATATGGGTATATCTACTTAATGAAGCACAAGTCTAAAACATTTGAAAAGTTCAAAGAATTTCAGAGTGAAGTGGAGAATCATCGTAACAAGAAAATAAGAGTTTCTACGATATGATCGTAGAGGTAAAATATTTGAGTTAGCGAGTTTGGCCTTCAGTAAAAACAATGTGAAATAGTTTCACTACTCACGCCACCTGGAACACCATAGTGTAATGGTGTGTCCGAACGTCATAACCGTACTTTATTAGATATGGTGCGATCGATGATGTCTCTTACCGATCTACCACTATCGCTTTTGGGGTTATGCATTAGAGACAGATACATTCACGTTAAATAGGGCACCATCTAAATCCGTGGAGATGACACCGTATGAACTGTGGTTTGACGAGAAACCTAAGCTGCCATTTCTTTAAGTTTGGGACTGCGATGCTTATGTGAAAAAGTTTCAACATGATAAGCTCGAACCCAAATCGGAGAAGTAAATCTTCATAGGATACCCAAAAGAAACTGTTGGGTACACCTTCTATCACAGATCCGAAGGCAAGGTCTTTGTTGCTAAGAGTGGATCCTTTCTAGAGAAGGAGTTTCTCTCGAAAGAAGTGAGTGGGAGGAAAGTGGAACTTGATGAGGTAATTGTACCTTCTCCCGAATTGGATAGTAGTACATCACAGAAACTGGTTCCAGTGATTCCTACACCAATTAGTGAGGAAGCTAATGATGATGATCATGAAACTTCGGATCAAGTTACTGCTGAACTTCGTAGATCAACCAGAGTACGTTCCGCACCAGAGTGGTACGGCAACCCGGTTCTGGAAGTCATGTTACTGGACCATGATGAACCTACGAACTATGAGGAAGCGATGATGAGCCCAGATTCCGCAAAATGGCTTGAGACCATGAAATCTGAGATGGGATCCATGTATGAGAACAAAGTGTTGACTTTGGTTGACTTGCCCGATGGTCGGCAAGCCATCGAAAATAAATGGATCTTCAAGAGGAAGACTGACACTGACAGTAATGTTACTGTTTACAAAGCTCGACTTGTTGCGAAAGTTTTTCAACAAGTTCAAGGAGTTGACTACGATGAGACTTTCTCACCCGTAGCGATGCTTAAGTCTGTCCGAATCATGTTAGCAATTGCCGCATTTTATGAAAACTGGCAAATGGATAACAAAACTGCATTCTTTAATGGATTTATTAAAGAAGACTTGTATATGATGCAACCAGAAGGTTTTGTCAATCCTAAAGGTGCTAACAAAATGTGCAAGCTCCAGCGATCCATCTATAGACTGGTGCAAGCATCTCGGAGTTGGAATATACGCTTTGATAAGTTGATCAAAGCATATAGATTTATACAGACTTGCGGTGAAGCCTGTATTTACAAGAAGTGAGTGGGAGCACTACAACCTTTCTGATAAATATATGTGAATGACATATTGTCGATCGGAAATGATGTAGAATTTTCTGGAAAGCATAAAGGAGTGTTTGAAAGGAGTTTTTCAAAGAAAGACCTTGGTGAAGCTGCTTACATATTGGGCATCAAGATCTATAGAGATAGATTAAGACGCTTGATAAGACTTTCGATGAGTACATACCTTGATATGATTTTGAAGTAGTTCAAAATGGATCAGTCAAAGAAAGAGTTCTTACTTGACTTGTAAGGTGTGAAGTTGAGTAAGACTCAAAGCCAGACCACGGCAGAAAAATATAGAGAGAATGAAAGTCATTCCCTATGCCTCAGCCATAGGTTCTATAAAGTATGCCATGTTGTGTACCAAACATGTTGTGTACCTTGCCATGAGTTTGTCAAGAGGGTACAATAGTGATCCAGGAGTAGATCACTATACAGCGGTCAAAATTATCCTTAGTAACTGGATGACTAAGGAAATGTTTCTCGATTATGGAGATGATAAAGAGTTCGTCGTAAAGGGTTACGCCGATGCAAGCTTTGACACTAAATCCAGCTGACTCTAAGTATCAATCTGGATGCGTATTGAAAATGGGAGCAATTAGCTAGAGTAGCTCCATGCAGAGCATTGTAGACACATAGACATTTGCGAAATACATACGGATCTGAATATGACAGACCCGTTGACTAAACTTCTCTCACGAAGCAAAACATGATCACACCTTAGTACTCTTTGGGTGCTAATCACATAGCGATGTGAACTAGATTATTGACTCTAGTAAACCCTTTGGGTGTTAATCACATGACGATGTGAACTATCGGTGTTAAATCACATGGCGATGTGAACTAGATTATTTACTCTAGTGCAAGTGGGAGACTGAAGGAAATATGCCCTAGAGGCAATAATAAAGTTATTATTTATTTCCTTATATCATGATAAATGTTTATTATTCATGCTAGAATTGTATTAACCGGAAACTTAATACATGTGTGAATACATAGACAAAACAGAGTGTCCCTAGTATGCCTCTACTAGACTAGCTCATTGATAAAAGATGGTTATGTTTCCTAGCCATAGACATGAGTTGTCATTTGATCAACGGGATCACATCATTAGGAGAATGATCTGATGGACAAGACCCATCCGTTAGCTTAGCACTATGATCGTTTAAGTTTTACTGCTATTGCTTTCTTCATGACTTATACATGTTCCTATGACTATGAGATTATGCAACTCCCGAATACCGGTGGAACACTTTGTGTGCTACCAAACATCACAACGTAACTGGGTGATTACAAAGGTACTCTACAGGTGTCTCCAAAGGTACTTGTTGGGTTGGCGTATTTCGAGATTAGGATTTGTCACTCCGATTGTCGGAGAGGTATCTCTGGGCCCACTCGGTAATGCACATCACTATAAGCCTTGCAAGCATTGCAGCTAATGAGTTAGTTGCGGGATGATGTATTACGGAACGAGTAAAGAGACTTGTTGGTAACGAGATTGAACTAGGTATTGAGATACCGACGATCGAATCTCGGGCATGTAACATACCGATGACAAAGGGAACGATGTATGTTGTTATGCGGTTTGACCGATAAAGATCTTCGTAGAATATGTGGGAGCCAATATGAGCATCCAGGTTCTGCTATTGGTTATTGACCGGAGACGTGTCTCGGTCATGTCTACATTGTTCTCGAACCCGTAGGGTCCGCACGCTTAAGGTTTCGATGATAGTTTTATTATGAGTTTATGAGTTTTGATGTACCGAAGGAGTTCGGAGTCCCGGATGAGATCGGGGACATGACGAGGAGTCTCAAAATGGTCGAGACGTAAAAATCGATATATTGGACGACTATATTCGGACATCGGAAAGGTTCCGAGTGATTCGGATATTTTCGGAGTACCGGGGAGTTACGGGAATAGAGAAGAGAGGCCAAAAGGAAGGAGGCGTGCACCCCCATTCTGGTCCGAATTGGACAAGGGGTGCAGCCCCCTTTTCCTTCTCCCTCTCCCCCTCTTTCCTTCTCTCCTACTCCGGAAAGGAAAGGGGAATCCTACTAGGACTTGGGAGTCCTAGTACGACTCCCCACACTTGGTGCGCCCCCTCTAGGGCCGGCCTCTCCCTCCCTCCTTTATATACGGGGGCAGGGGGCACCTCTAGACACAACAATTGATCTCTTGATCTCTTAGCCGTGTGCGGTGCCCCCCTCCACCATAGTTCTCCTCGATAAATATTGTAGCGGTGCTTAGGCGAAGCCCTGCGACGGTAGAACAATAAGATCGTCACCACGCCGTCGTGCTGATGGAACTCTCCCTCGACACTCGGCTGGATCGGAGTTCGAGGGACGTCATCGAGCTGAACGTGTGCTAGAACTCGGAGGTGCCGTAGTTTCGGTGCTTGATCGGTCGGGCCGTGAAGACGTACGACTACATCAACCGCGTTGTTCTAACGCTTCCGCTTTCGGTCTACGAGGGTACGTAGACTCACTCTCCCCTCTCGTTGCTATGCATCTGGTAGATAGATCTTGCGTGATCGTAGGAAAATTTTAAAATACTACGTTCCCCAACACACACTTTGTTCTCATACATGGATCCCATCTCAGATTTCATGGTCTGAAACAAAAAGATTTAATTGCAAGATCTAAAGATATACCTTCAAGCGCTCACCTCCCCGGCAACGGCGCCAGAAATAGCTTGATGTCTACACACGCTTCTACTCTTGTAGACTATGTTGGGCCTCCAAGCGCAGAGGTTTGTAGGACAGCAACAATTTTCCTCAAGTGGATGACCTAAGGTTTATCGAACTCAGGGAAGTAGAGGTTGAATATGGTCTCTCTCAAGCAACCCTGCAACTAAAATACAAAAAGTCTCTTGTGTCCCCAACACGCCTAATACACTTGTCAGATGTATAGGTGCACTAGTTCGGCGAAGAGATGTTAAATGACAAGTGATATGGATGGCAAAACAAAGTAATATAAATCTGTAATAAAAAGTGCAGCAAGCAAACAAGCGGTAAACGTGAGCACAAATGGTATTGCAATGGTGGAAACAAGGCCTAGGGATCATACTTTCACTAGTGGCAACTCCCAACAACATTAACATAATCGAATCACATGATATTTCCCATAAAACATACAATGGAGACGCACCCGGAGGTCATTCCTTCGTGGTCAAGAGAGGACGAGAATTATGTAGGGCTACAAAAGCACACCTCAAAGTTCGTAGTTCTCAATCTAAGGATTTCCCAATGTCACCGCGGCCATCCAAAGAGAGTCCCACAATTACCACAACATATCTAAAGGATAGTCAAAGACAAGCACCAAGAGACTCTCAATCTACAATCAACACACAAGAGAGGAAATCACTCATGAAAATATTTTTCTAATCCATGTCCAATAGACCGCTGTCACCTTGGTCCCGGTGATTATAATAGATAAAGACAAGTGAGTACATCAATTCAATACATAGAGGAAGGGGAAATATCATGGGATCACCCTAGATTAACATAGCCTATGATCACAACGAAGATCACATCATGGGAGAGAGAGATAACCACATAGCTACACGTACGAGCCCTCGGCCCCGGAGGAAACTACTCACGCATGGACATGGTGAGGAGGAGGTTGATGATGGTGTTGATGGAGAGGTGCAGCCCCGCGAGGAGGAGACGGCCGGCGGCAGCCACGGAGGCGGCGGCGGCGGCCCTTGGGGGCGCGGCGGCGGCGGCGGCCCTAGGGGGCAGCGGCTCCTTGGCCCCCCTTCTTCCTTGTGGATGGTGCTGCAATGGTGCTGGTCCTCCCCTCCAAGATGGCGGCTCAGGAGGAGGAAAATTCGTGGCCCTCGGTGACCTAGGTTTTCTCTCTTTATATAGACTCTCGGATTCCCGTCATCAGATTTTGGGCCTCAGTAAAACGGGCTAAACTCGGCCGTCCGGACTTCAATTTGCACGGATTTTATATCCAGAAGCATCGCCTCGAAATTCCCCACAACTTTCGCAACTAGACTCTTTTCGTTTGACGTCGTCTTCGGGCCGGAACGTGACCATCTTTAAAAAAACGTTCTCAGACAGATTTCAGGAAAGTCAGAGTCCTACTCCAATACGACTCCTTTTGCGTTTTTATCAATTTCCAAGTAATTCCTACACAATAAAGTGTAAAACAAGAACATTGTGCACTTTTGCAACCATTAGTACGTTAGTCCAAATATGATCAAAAGTGTATGGAAGTGTATAAATATCATAGCAATATCACACAAAAAAAGGCATGTAGGAAGCAGAAATTATAGATACGTTTTGGACGTATCACATCCTCTTAATCTCCTTTGTTTATCACTGCCAAAGTTTTCTGATTTCTCATGAACAAAGCGTGAAGGAGGGTTTGTTTGTTATATTATCTTTTTGAGCCGGGCGCACTCAATGCCAGTTCCTTCTCGTATTATGGGTTTGCACATTATACATGCAATCCCCGGGTGAAGCTTGTCCAACTTAAAAAGATCATGAATTAACCACTACTTCCTCATGAACTTACAACAGAGGCACAAAATAGAAATGCTTTTTCTTTGAATAATTTCGAGATGGTACATGCAAGTCTTCGTTAGGAATGGCAGGTAAATACCATGTAGGAAGGTATGGTGGACTCACATGGCATAACTGGTATAAAGGAATTTGGATGCACAAGCAGTCAGTCCGTTTAGTACAGGTGGAGGTTAGCAAAAGACTGGGAGCGACCAACTAAGAGAGCAATGACGGTCATAATCATGCAGAGCGACAAAGCAACATTGAATCAGGCATGGGAGTTATATCGCTACTCAGAAACAAAAGATCATCAAGGCTTTGACAGACTTTCTTTACAGTCTTAAATATGCGTGAGCATACGCCAAGTCAATCAAAATAAATTCTTTGAAGGAAGATATTACTAAACCATACCACATCATAAGCAAACAAATCATGTTGGACTCCAATAACACATTGGGAACCCCCCAGCTATTTGAGACTAACCATAAGAAAACATGAACTACTAAGCGCCATTATGCACGTAGCATCTTTATCATAGACAAATCAACCAATGCAACGGAAGCAAACTCTCTTAATAAGATAAGCATGATAAATAAAGAGAGTTCAAGCAACCAACTAAACAAAAGCTCTTTAGAAAGATAAGCATGAAAGTTAAGAGCTAAGCATGATAGTAGCTATTAAGAGACAAAGAACACACACAGCAAAGATAGACATGAAAATTCTATGTTATGTTCTAGGTAGAAGTGGAGCGTGTTTCTCTCCCACATAAAGAAAGCTGAGTTCCGACTCGTTATGAAAAGCTAAAGAAAACTAAAAAGGAAACTAAAAGCAAGACGCTCCAAGCATAGCACATAACACATGAAGTGATAAAAATATAGTGGAACGAAAGACGAACTGATAATGTTGAAGGAGAAGGGGATGCACGGGGGCATCCCCAAGCTTAGACGCTTGAGTCTCCTTGAATATTTCTTGGGGGTGCATGGGGGCATCCCCAAGCTTGAGCGTTTGACACTCCTGAATCTTTTTATCATCTTCCCTCGCACACTTGAAAACTCCCTTCATACATAACTCATCATAATCTGATTAGCGAGGTTATTACCCTTAATAAAATAATTGTTCCTTGCTGGAAATAAGGATATTCTTGAAGATCTACTGTTTCTCAAGATTGCCAAAAGGTTTCTGCAAAGAAAAAGCAAGCTCTAGGTTTGCAAAATGAAGGAAAGGTAAAACAGGACAGAATCTGTGAAAAACAGAACAGCAGGTAGTAAATGATTTTTTTCGGGGTACTTCTGCAACTCTAATAAAAAAACTCAAAACAGACGCACGAAAGACAATTATATAGAGCACGCTGTCGAAAAAATTCAGACCAAAAAGATGATCTGATGATTTTATACGAATTTTTCTATCCAAGGACAGAATCTGTTTCCTGGACAGCACGTCACAACTTTTGAACTTTCTTGCAATCAGAGGCTATACTTGGCACAAAATTGAAAAGCAAAGATACAATGATGATGCTACTGTAGTAACAACATCAAGACACAACAAAAGCAAAATAAAATTTATTCATTGGGCGGCCTCCCAAAAGCACTTTCTTTTATGCCTTTAAGCTAGGCATAATGCAAAGAGATCAAGTTTTATCAAGAGTAAAAGAAACAGACTCAAAAGGTAACTTAATCTTCTTTCCAGGGAAGTGTTCCATCCCTTTCTTGAGAGGAAACTGGAATTTTATATTACCCTCTTTCATGTCAATGATAGCACCAACGGTGCGTAGGAAAGGACGTCCCAAAATAATTGGACACGAAGGTTCACATTCAATATCCATAATAGTAAAATCAACGGGAACATAGTTGTCATTGACAATGATAAGAACATCGTCGATCCTCCCCAAAGGTTTCTTTATGGAAGAATCAACGAGACAAACACCAAAAGAACAAGAATCAAAAGGTTTCAATTGAAGCATATCATATATTCTTTTGGGCATAACAGAGGTACTAGCACCAACATCACATAAAGCATAGCAAGAGAAGTTATTCAACTTAATTTTAATCATAGGATCCCAACCGTCTTCTAGCTTTCTAGGTATGGAGGCTTCTACTCTAAGTTTCTCCTCCCTAGCTTTGATAAGAGCATTAGTGATATGCTCTGTGAAGGCAAGGTTAATCGTGCTAGTGCGGGGGTCTCTAGACATCTTGTGAAGGAAATCAATAACTTTGGTAAGAGTGCAATTATCAAAATCAAGGTCACTACTATCAAGTAAGGTGGTAGTGGTGTCCTTTAGGTTCACTTGTTTGGTAGTTTCTATAGTCATAGCATCACCATTAATAGGTCCATCGGGACCAGGAGTGCATTGGGTGCTAAGAGTTTGGATATCCTCAACAACTTGGATAGTAGCGACAGTGTGGTGGGTAGGAAGGCTCTTAATTCTTTCCTCTTCCTCCCTTTCTCTAGCCCATCTCTCTTTAAGTTTAGCCATCATCCTAATGTTTTCATTAATTTGCACTTGAATAGCATTCATAGGAGTGACCTTCCTCTCCTCAAGAGGAGAAGTTCTAATCTTAAGCAATTCTACCTCATTGGCTAAATTGTCTACCTTTGAAGAGAGATCACCCAGTTTGTTTAGTTTTTCTTCTACACTATTATTAAAAGCTTTTTGGGTAGTGATGAAATCTTTAAACATAATCTCTAGTTCGGTAGTGGAGTTCTTGGTGCTAAGATAAGCATTGTTGTTCCCGTAAGAATTAGAGGGGAACGGTCTAGGATTGCTACCAAAATTACTCCTATAAGCATTGTTGTTAAAATTGTTTCTAGAGATAAAGTTCACATCTACTTGTTCTTGAGCAATCAAAGAATTTAAAGGAACATCACGAGGATCAACAGAAGATTGCTTCGAAAGTAGAGACATAATCAAGTCAACTTTTTCATTTAGGGAGGAAATCTCCTCGACAGAGTTTACCTTCCTACCTGTTGGAGCGCGTTCGGTGTGCCATTGGGAATAGTTGGTCATCATCTCATCGAGAAGTTTTGTGGCAGCACCAAGTGTAGTTGACATAAAGGTTCCTCCCGCGGCCGAATCTAACAAATTCCGCGAGGTAAAGTTCAAGCCTGCATAAAAAGTTTGGATAACCATCCAAGTAGTCAAACCATGAGTAGGGCAGTTCTTGATAAGAGATTTCATACGTTCCCAAGCTTGGGCAACGTATTCATTATCCAATTGTTTAAAATTCATTATGTTACTTCTTAGTTGGATAATTTTAGCAGGTGGATAGTATTTTCTAATAAAAGCATCTTTGCACTTGTCCCATGAATCTATGCTATTTCTAGGCAAAGACTGAAACCAAATTTTAGCTCCTCCTCTCAAGGAGAAAGGAAAAAGCTTAAGCTTAACAATATTACCATATATTTATTGGTACTTTTGCATATCACAAAGTTCAACAAAGTTGTTCAAATGTAAAGCAGCATCATCTCCAGCACCGGAGAATTGATCTTTCATGACTAAATTCAATAAAGCAGGTTTAATTTCATACGAAGGTGCTGAAGTGACAGGTGTAGTGATAGGTGTGCAGATAAAGTCATCGTTGTTGTGACTAGTGAAGTCACACAACTTGGTGTTCTCGGTAGAACCCATAGTAGCAAGCAAGCAAGATAACTATTTTTGCGATTTTCGATAAAAGATACTAAAGCAAAAACTGAAAGGTAAACTAACAAGACTAAAAAGCAAAGGTAAAATATAGCGTGCAACTCCCCTATCCTGAAGAGTGGAGTCCCCGGCAACGGCGCCAGAAATCTTTGCTTGATGGCTTCTCGCCCCTCGTTGGCTACCCCAAGTGGAAGGTTTGAGATGCAGTGTAGCGGAAGTTTTGCCTTGGCAATACCAAGGATCGATTTCCCTGAGACTCCCAGTTTCAACAAGAAGGTGTCAACTGCTAACGGCGCCAGATATTTAGCAATCAACGTGGACCTGCACACAGATACAAATAACTTTGCTCCCAACGAGTACAGAGAGGTTGTCAATCTCTCCGGCCTTGTAGTTTACAAAGGATCAAACACAAGTGATAGTAGTGATAGATATAGCTGCAATAGTAAGTAAAAGCGTAAAGTAAATAGCGGATGTGATCAATGATGGTAATATGGACCGAAGTCTCATGATGTTCACTAGTGATGTCTCTCTCCCAAAAGACGATAAAACAGCTATGTGAGGTGAACGAATTACAGCTGGGCAGTTGACAGAATTACGTGCGCAAACCAATGCTAACTATGTTGCAAGAAAGGTAGAGGTTCAAAGCATGGGCGGTACGCTGAGGTAAGTAGACCGAAATCCATCTGCATCTACTACTAATCATCCACCTTGAGATATCTATCCAGAACATCTCGCTGGTATTAAGTTGCGAGTCCCACCCATAGTGTAAACTCAAAGCAACAGACAACTGCATTACAAGAACTTTGCGTAAAGTAAACAATCCTTGCACCCGCGGGCACAAGCACCGTTGTTTTCCCCCTTGTGGCAACAACACATCCCCTAGACTCATGTTTCTGTCACTCAAGTTAGTCATCGAGGGGCATGAACCCACAATCAAGCATAACGTTCCCTCTTGGAGTCACTACCTACTACTTGGCCAAAGCAATAAATTACAAGGGAGAACATGCAAGAATTACTTACAAACATAAATATAAAAGAGGTGAATCAAATATATTACTCAAACACAATCTGAACATAATCTCATAATCCATCGGATCCCAGCAAACTCATCATAGCAACAGCATAAGGATTACATATGTGCCTCGATCATGTAGGGCAGCTCACGAGGACTAATTAGTGAAGCACATGAACGGGAGGAGAACATCACATAGCTACTGGTCATGGACCCATGGTCCAAGGGAGACTACTCAAAACTCATCCGGGAGGCGTCCATGGTAGTGGAGAAGCTCCCGGTGGTGATCCTCCCCTTCGGCAGGGTGCCGAAAAGAGTTCTCCTGGTGCTCCCGATCTTGGACGCGCGGCGGCGGCGGAACAGAGATGAGATCGCGAAAAAGAGTTCCCGTCTTGAGGGTTTCGGGAGACGGTATAAATATATGCCAAAGGGGGGCATCAGACGAGGCTCGGGGGGGCCAGGCGCCCCCCGGCGCGGCCCAGGGGGGGCGCGCCACCAGGGCGCCTGGGGCCCTGGTGGCCCCCCTCCGGCTATGCTTCGGGTGCCTGGTAGCTTCTGGAACGCTAATTTTTTATATAATTTTTCCGGGATTTTTCTGGCAGTTCTCGTAATGGGAAAACGTGAAATACAAAAACAGCCGAAAACAGAAACTGGCACTGGGGTGCACTGAGTTAATAGGTTAGTCCAAATATGATCAAAAGTGTATGGAAGTGTATAAATATCATAGCAATATCACCCAAAAGAGGCATGGAGCAAGCATAAATTATAGATACGTTTTGGACGTATCAATAACCAACCTAGATTGCCTGGGTTAGAAATGGGTTGCATGTTGCCATTTGGACGGAAAGTGGGTTTTGGTCGCGGGGTACGTGAAAAACACATACTCCCTCCGTCCCATAATGTAGGACATTTTTTGATACTACACCAGTGTCAAAAAACATCTTACATTATGGGACGGAGGGAGTACTAGATTGTTCGGTTTTTCTTCACTATTTACTTTGAGCAACAGCCAAAGAGTCATCTTATTCCAGGAATTTTTGCCCACGCCTTATATTAAAAACACAGGGGGGTGATGAGAAATTTGGTGATGTGTTTTGATACCATGCATGTCAAATCATGAATTTTGATATCTTAATCGTGTCCATTTACTAATTTTAGTTCTCTAATCTGCGACCCCGGAAAGCTCTAAGGGCATCTACAATGCAGACGCTTAAAACGGACGCTAGGGTGATTTTCCTGGCCGTTTCGTCCGATTCCTGGCCGAGCCCAGGATTTTGGCTTGCGTCGACGCAATTCCTGTCGTCGGCCGCTTGCCCTCTTTTTTTCCACACGCAACGAACTAGGTGGCAGCGGGCGCTAACTTGACAGCCAGAATTAGCACGGAGATCTCAACGGAATCAACACAAACTACGGCCGCTACTTTTTTTGCTACGTTGGGGAGAACCACTAGTAGAGAACGGGCCATCTGCCCCGGTTGGTAAGGGCCTTTTGCCCCGGTTCTTGAACCGGGACTAAAGGGTCGGTACTAATGCCCTAGCCCTTTAGTCCCGGTTCAATCTAGAACCGGGACAGATGGGTCTCCACGTGGCCTGTGCGCGGAGCCCAAGCAGGAGGGCCTTTGGTCCCGGTTGGTGGAACCAACCGGGACCAAAAGGCATCCACGCGTCAGCATTTCTGTGGCTGTGGTTTTTGTTTTTTTAAGGGGGGGTGGAGGTTTTGGGGGGTTAATTTAGATATTTCATATATTGCGTTAGCTAGCTAATTAATAGAGAGAAGTGTCATCTCTTATATTCGTGCTTGGTCGACGCTACGTACTACACATACGTATAGAGAGGACTAGACACGCTAGCTAGCTAGCTAGTAAGCAAACGAAGGAAACAGAAGATCGTAATCAACATATATATGCATACAGAGAGAAGTGATATCGACCACCTCTCCTTCTCCAAGAGATTGGTCGAACAACAAGTTCTCGTATATCTATCCGACACTACCGGGTACATATATACAATAATTATCTCTTACAAATGTAATCTCCTATCATATGGACGCATGGTCCACATAGTATTCTCCGTCTGGCGCGATCACGTGCTCAAGGAAGAATGCCGCCAATTCCTCTTGAATTGCTCGCAGACGATCTGGTGCTAGGAGTTCATTCCACATCCGAAAGATCTAACTTGAAGAAGGGGCTCAATACATGAAACTCAACACAAATGATGGTAATGAAATAAAATTGTGAATATTATTAATTGCTTACGCACTTCAAATTGTGCGTCAGAGTAGCCCTGCTCACAGGTCGTGTGGCGGATGGACTCGCAAATGTAGTATCCACATAAATCATTCCCTTGTTCCTGCCACAACCACTTTACAAGAAATAGAGGTCAATCAAACTGATAAGCAAGAATGCCAAATGGTATTGATGAAACTAGCGCTTGAATCAATAGGAGATGCGCGGAACATGCTACTATATAGTACTTACTTTTGGGTGTCTAAATTGCAGCTTCTTCGGCAGTCCCAGAGCTTTTTTGGTGAATTTTTTCCAAACCCTGCCAGACAAAGAAAACAATTACTTGATATCAGAAATGAACAAAGTTGCTGATATGCATGGTGGATAATGATCGATTTAACTTACTTCTCGAGCATTTGAGTCATGTCCGCATACTCCTTGGGATCTTTTCGTTTAGAGTCCAAGACAGTTACTACTCCCTGCTCAAACTTAATCTCTAGGAGAATATAGTGGAACCTGCGCACGCATGCATGAACTCATCAATTATATTACTATATATAACCTTGACTAATATATAAGGGAAACCGAATATGAACAAGACAGTAACACTCACTTGAAGTTGTAAGGAAAGAGTATTATATCTTTGTTTTCATTTACCACCAACGATCGTAGCAAGTTGGCCTCGGTATCTGCGGCACGCAATTCAACCTCAGTTGCATCTATGAGATATGTGTTAATGAACCCTATATCACCGACTTGTCTTTTCTTCAATTCGACGATCTTCAATCTGCATAATATAGTGAGGATAATTACAAATACATGTAATGAAAGAGCTGAGCTATATAGAGAGACTTAATAACAGAAGTAGTACTACTTACAGGCAGTAGCAGGTGACCGTTGCTTTATCGAGGGCCAAATGATTGAAAAACTGATAGAACTCCTCAAATGGAATAGGCAACAGTTCAATTCCAACGAGGTCATGCTCCGGTTTAACTCTCACATACAAACTATCCCTCCCCCCAAACTCTCTGCAGATTTTCAAGTATCAATCATGCAATCTTCGCATCATCGTTGATAGAGATCTTTCATCTTTGACGAGAGGCTTCCCGTACTCGTATCTTTGTATCTGCACCTCCAAGAAATCATAATGTACATCGTCGGGCAGGTAATCTCCAAGATTGCTATAACCGGGCACCATCCTCGGATCATTAGCGACGATGTCGCTAGACACCTTAAGCGGGGGGCACGATTGGTCCGCTTGTTCGCCGAGCTGGGCAATTTGTTTCCCAGCTCATCCTTCTGCTAACCTTTGATCACTTTTAGTACTTCCCGACCGCTTCGCTTCGTGAAATGACTTTTCAGTAATGCGGTCATAGTTGTCTTTCGGCTGACTTCTCGCTGGTTTCTTCAGGGAAGCAAGAGTGTGCTTTGCTTTCACCGGATCTATCTTCTCCTCCGGAGGTGGATGTCTCTGTGCTTTCAACCCTTCAAGCCACACTAGTAGATAAAGGGACATCAGACCCGGTTTGTTAGGGCCTTTAGCCCCGGTTCTTGAACCGGGACAAAAGTGTCGGTACTAATTCCCTGACCCTTTAGTCCCGGTTCGATCCAGAACCGGGGCAGATGGGTGTCCACGTGGCCTGTGCGCTTAGCCCAGGCAGGAGGGGCTTTGGTCCCGGTTGGTGGCACCAACCGGGACCAAAAGGCATCCACGCGTCAGCATTTCTGTGGCTGTGGTTTTTGTTTTTTTTTTGAAAGGGGAGGAGGGTTGGAGGTTTTGGGGGGTTAATTTAGGTGTTTCATATTGTGTTAGCTAGCTAATTAATAGAGAGAAGTGTCCTCTCTTATGTCTGTGCTTGGTCGACGCTACGTACTACACATACGTATAGAGAGGACTAGACACGCTAGCTAGCTAGCTAGCTAGTAAGCAAACGAAGGAAACAGAACATAGTATATATATATATATATATATATATATATATATATATATATATATATATATATATATATATATATATATATATATATATATATATATATGCATACAGAAAGAAGTAATATCGACCACCTCTCCTTCTCCGAGAGATTGGTCGAACAACAAGTTCTCGTATATCTATCCGACACTACTGGGTACATATATACAATAATTATCTCTTACAAATATAATCTCCTATACGATGGACGCATGGTCCACATAGTATTCTCCGTCTGGCGCGATCACGTGTTCAAGGAAGAATGCCGCCAATTCCTCTTGAATTGCTCGCAGACGATCTGGTGTTAGGAGTTCATCCCGCATCCGAAATATCTAATTTGAAGAAGGGGGTCAATACATGAAATGATGCTATAAAATTGTGAATATTATTAATTAATTGCTTACGCACTTCAAATGATGGTAATGAAATAAAATTGTGAATATTATTAATTGCTTACGCACTTCAAATTGTGCTTCAGAGTAGCCCCACTCACAGGTCGTGTGGCTGATGGACTCGCAAATGTAGTATCCACAGTAATCATTTCCGGGTTCCTGCCACAACCACTTTACAAGAAATAGAGGTCAATCAAACTGATAAGCAAGAATGCCAAATGGTATTGATGAAACTAGCGCTTGAATCAAGATATAGGAGATGCGCGGAACATGCTACTATATAGTACTTACTTTCGGGTGTCTAAATTCTAGCTTCTTCGGCAGTCCCGGAGCTTTTTTGGTGAATTTTCTCCAAACCCTGCCAGACAAAGAAAACAATTACTTGATATCAGAAATGAACAAAGTTGCTGATATGCATGGTGGATAATATTGATCGATTTAACTTACCTGTCGAGCATTTGAGTCATGTCCGCATACTCCTCGGGATCTTTACGTTTAGAGTCCAAGACAGTTACTACTCCCTTCTCAAGCTTAATCTCTAAGAGAATATAATGGAAGCTGCGCACGCATGCATGAACTCATCAATTACATTACTATAACCTTGACTGATATATAAGGGAAACCAAATATGCACAAGACAGTAACACTCACTTGAAGTTGTAAGGAAAGAGTATTATATCTTTGTTTTCATTTACCACCAACGATCGTAGCAAGTTGGTCTCGGTATCTGAGGGACGCCATTTAACCTCGGTTGCATCTATGAGGTATGTGTTAATGAACCCAATATCACCTACTTGTCTTTCTTCAATTCGACGATCTTCAATCTGCATAATATAGTGAGGATAATTATAAATACATGCAATGAAGGAGATCAGCTATATAGAGAGACTTAATGACAGATGTAGTACTACTTACAGACAGTAGCAGGTGACCGTTGCTTTATCGAGGGCCAATTGATTGAAAAACTGATAGAACTCCTCAAATGGAATAGGCAACAGTTCAATTCCAACGAGGTCATGCTCCGGTTTAACTCTCACATACAAGCTATCCCTCCCCCCAGACTCTCTGGAGATTTTCAAGTACCAATCATGCAATCTTCGCATATTCGTTGATAGAGATCTTTCATCTTTGACGAGAGGCTTCCCGTACTCGTATCTTTGTATCTGCACCTCCAAGAAATCATAATGTACATCGTTGGGCAGGTAATCTCCAAGATTGCTATAACCGGGCACCATCCTCGGATCATTAGCGACGATGTCGCTAGACACCTTGAGCGGGGGGCACGATTGGTCCGCTTGTTCGCCGAGCTGGGCAATTTGTTTCCCAGCTCATCCTTCTGCTAACCTTTGATCACTTTTAGTACTTCCCGACCGCTTCGCTGGTTGAAATGACTTTTCAATCATGCGGTCATAGTTGTCCTTCGGCTTACTTTTCGCTGGTTGCTTCAGGGCAGCAAGAGTGTGCTTTGCTTTCACCGGATCTATCTTCTCCTCCGGAGGTGGATGTCTCTGTGCTTTCAACCCTTCAAGCCAGTCCTTCACTTCTCCTTGAGCGATCTTCGTGTTTTCCTCGTCGGACCTCTCGTATGGTAACTTCTCTAGAGGCGTGAGAGAAGGATCGAATCTGCATCGCCTCCCGCCTCTGGCTGTACTGCTAGACGTCGCCAGACCAGACGAACTGGCTGTCTTCTTTCCTTGCTTACGCGCCGGAGCAGGAGCAGCCAGAGCGGCGGCAGGTCTCTTCCGCCCTTGCTGACTAGGCGGAGAAGGAGGAGCAGGCTGGCTGCTCGGGCGCGCCGACGCAGGCGGAGAAGGAGGAGGCTGGCTGCTCGGGCGCGCCGGCACAGGCGAAGGAGGCGGAGTGCCGCCACGCGCCGGAGAAGGAGCCGGAGTGCCCTGATCGTCACTCGCCGGAGGAGGAGGCGGTGGAGGAGGCGGAGTGCCCTGACTCGCCGGAGGAGGAGGAGGAGGAGGCGGAGGCGTCAAGTTGAGAATGTTGATGAGGTCCTTCCGCCATAGGCATGGAGTCTTCAGTGAAGAACCCAGCCGAGTCTCCCCTTCACCGGTAGGGTGGTCAAGCTGGAGCTCCTCAAATCACTCCGTAATTTCATCCACCATCACCCTAGCATATCCTTCTGGAATCGGCCGGCAGTGAAAAGTGTCGCCGGGTCCAGTAGGAAAAATAGAGCCAGCAGCCGCCTTGACCTTCAGATTTATCCACTGCGTCATAAGGTGGCAATTTTGTACCTCCGTGATAGCATCCACGGGATACCTGGCAGTAGCCGTCAAGACATGCTCCGGCTGAAGCAGCTCGGTGGAAGCCACGCTGCTTCTCCGCTGAGATGGCGGGGTAGCTTCGGGGGATGCTTCGGCAAATCTTTTGTCCCGATTTGCTTCTCGTTCCTCTATCGCTTGTATTCTGGCCCGCAGCGCCTGCAGTTCGGTCTGTTGCATTTTCTTCCTCCTCTCGTGGCATTTGTAGCCGCCTGCGTCCGGAAACCCAGCACTCCACGGAAGGGATCCTGGCGTGCCTCGTGTCCGTCTAGGGTGCTCAGGATTCCCGAGGGCCATTGTCAGCTCGTCGTTCTCTCTGTCGGGGAAGAACGTCCCATCATGCGCTGCTTTGATATAGTGCCGAAGCTTCCTGAGTGGTATTTCCAATTGCTTGTCCGTCCAAATGCACCTCCCTGATACAGGGTCCAAGGTTCCGCCAGCCCCGAAGACCCAAGTCCGGCAACGGTCTGGCCATTGCATTGTCTCTGGTTCGATCCCTTTCTCAAGCAGATCATTCTCAGCCTTGGCCCACTTAGGCCGGGCTCTGAGGTAGCCACCTGACCCCGTGCGATGGTGATGCTTCTTCTTCGCAGCATTTATCTGGTTTGTCGCGGACATCTTCTTACTCTTTTCCGATGTCTTATAGGCCACAAATGCGGGCCAGTCATCTTTGATCTTCTCATATATGCCCATGAATTCTGGAGTCTCTTTATCGCGGACAAACCTATTCAGTTTTTTCTTCCATGCCCTGAATTGGTCTGCCATCTTAGAAAGAGTAGCAGACTTGATTAATTCCTCTTTAACTGGATTCGCCGGATCATCCTCTGGCGGTAGGATGAAATTTGACTTCAGCTCAGTCCAAAGATCTTCTTTCTGCATATCAGTGACATAAGACACCTGAGCGTCTTTTGCAGCCGGCTTTAACCATTGATGGATGCTGATCGGGATCTTGTCCCTAACCAAAACCCCACACTGATTAACAAATGCGTTCTTTGTCCGGATGGGTTCAATCGTCTCGCCGGAGCAAGAGATTTCTGAGATCTCAAACTTTTCATCCGGCCTCAACTTTTTCTTCGCGCCTCGTCTCTTTACCGAAGATTTGCTCTATCCGGAGGGCTAGAAAAAGGAACAAAGACGAGAGTTAATGAATGCATCAATTAACTAGTCAGCACTGGCTTAACTAACATATATCCCTCCTGGCCGGACTCGGTTCGGTCACCGGAGCCAGCATCACGGTCTCCTTCTTGCACCAGCATTGGGTCACCGGAGCCGTCCTCACGGTCTACTTCTTCCATGTGCATTGGGTCACCGAAGCCATCAATATCATAGCCTAGATCTTCCAGCTGCAACTCTCTTTCCACCAGCTCATTGGTGTCGTTGAGAAACGACAAGACGTCATCTTGTCCGTCTGCGATTATGTCCATCAACATCGCTTCTTGTGCTAGGTCTCGGGTGTTGTCGTCCATAGTTTCTACAAATATTTACAACATGCCAATTATTATTCAAACATGACAGATGGATATATTAATGGCAAACGTAGAACTAGCTTCAACCCTCGACCCCTGGACGACCCTTGACTGCTCGGCGGACCACAACCCTAGACCCCCTCATGTCACATTTTGTCTAGTGTCAAAGGATTCAACAAAACCAATACTTCATCATTAGGCGAAAGTAATAGTCGCGTGATGGTACGAAGCTCTCCAAAGTTATTTTGGAACGGAGTCCCAGATAGGATAATTCGTAACAAAAGACGGATTATCCTATCAGGAACTCCGTTCCAGAATAACTTTGCATAACTTCGTACCAACATGCCCCGGTTACTTCTGGCAAATGATGAAGTCCTGGATTTCTTCAATACTTTGACACTAGCTAGGCAACCTCTCTACCCCTCGACCCTCGACTGCTCGGCGATCCACAACCCTAGACCCCCTCATGTCATATTTTGTCTAGTGTCAAAGGATTCAACAAAACCAATACTTCATCATTAGGCGAAAGTAACAGTCGCATGATGGTACGAAGCTCTCCAAAGTTATTTTGGAACGGAGTCCCAGATAGGATAATTCGTAACAAAAGACGGATTATCCTATCAGGAACTCCGTT
>LR738715.1:833232685-833247021 GCA_902687465.1 Secale cereale | reverse complement strand
CTAGTGTCAAAGGATTCAACAAAACCAATACTTCATCATTAGGCGAAAGTAACAGTCGCATGATGGTACGAAGCTCTCCAAAGTTATTTTGGAACGGAGTCCCAGATAGGATAATTCGTAACAAAAGACGGATTATCCTATCAGGAACTTCGTTCCAGAACAACTTCGCAGAACTTCGTACCAACATGCCCCGGTTACTTCTGGCAAATGATGAAGTCCTGGATTTCTTCAATACTTTGACACTAGCTAGGCAACCTCTCGACCCCTCGACCCTCGACTGCTCGGCGATCCACAACCCTAGACCCCCTCATGTCATATTTTGTCTAGTGTCAAAGGATTCAACAAAACCAATACTTCATCATTAGGCGATCTCTTGACCTTTGACGACCCTCGGTCTCTCGACCCCTCGGCGATCTCTCGACCCTTGACGACCCTCGGTCCCTCGACGACCCTCGACCCCCCCCCTAATGTCGAAGTTATCGGGGAGGGTGTATATCGACAACGACATATCCGATAAAAAAAGGAAGAAGAAGAAAAAAGGAACCGCTAGAGGAGAAGATCGAAGAAAAAAAGAAAAAAAAAGGAGAAGAAGAAAGGAATAGAGGAGAAGAAGAGAAAATCCTTTCTTCTTCTCCTCTTTTTTTTCTTTTTTTTTCTTCTTATTTATTTCTCCTCTTCTTCCTCTCCTCTTCTTCTTTCTTTCCTCTTTCTTATTTTATTCTTTCCTATCCTTCTTTTTCTAAATTTGTAACTTTTGCATATATAAAACTTTCTATATATATTAAGCATATATAAACAAAAAACTATATAGCCACATACACATATACATCACATACACATCACATACAACAACTATACATCACAATTGTAACTTTATATATATAAACAAAAAACATTCTATGAAAAAAACATTTTTAACATATATATTTAGCAAATTCCTAAGAAAAAAATATATATACACATACAAAATATATATACAGCAACTATATATACACATAAACATTTACAGCAACTATATATCACATACATCAACTATATACAAATAAACACATACAAATAAACATATACAAATAAACATATACACACAAAAAAAATCTCCTCACATCGCGACGGCGCGGGGCGGGGCGACGGCGTGGGGCGGGGCGGCGCGACGGCGCGGGGCGGGGCGACAACGAGACGGCGACGGGGCGGCGTCGGGGGCGACTGGGCGACGGCGCGGGGCGGGGCGACGGGGCGACGGCGAGCTCGATGTGAGGAGGCGTCGGGGGCGGGGAACAAAACTGAACGAAATTTTCGCAAGTGTAGTTTATATAGGAGGCGTATTAGTCCCGGTTGGTGCCACAAACCGGGACTAATACCCCCCTTTAGTCCCGGTTGGTGCCACCAACCGGGACTAAAGGTCCCTTTTCAGCAGCCCAAAGGGCGGGAAGGGGGGGGCCTTTGGTCCCGGTTGGTGCCACCAACCGGGACCAATGGCCTTGCGCTGGCGCTGCGGTGGGACTTTAGTCCCACCTCGCTAGTTGAGAGCGGTCAGCACCTGTTTATAAGCTGCGCTGCCTCTTTCCTCTCGAACTCCTTTGAAATGCAGGCTTACGGGCCTAATTGGACACTGCAATGCCTGTGGGCATACTGGGCCTGCTGCGGGCCTGAATCCTGGCCCATGGTTGGGTTTCTAGTCGTATTCAGGCCGTGCTGGCCCAGTAGGTGGCATTTTTTTTCTTTTTTTTTCTATTTATTTTTTCTTTTCTACTTAGAACTAAATACTTATAGTTTTTTAGGTGATTTCTTTTTTCTTTTAGGTCACAAAAATTATAAACTTTCTTTGTTTTCTTTGTTGCTTTATTTATTTTATTTTATTTCTACTTACAACAAAATACTTATTGTTGCTATTTTTATTTTTTTGCAAGTTTTTTTGTCTTGTTTTCTGCATTATTTATTTTCTTTTGTTTTTGCTTTATTTTTTAATTCTTTCTGGTAAAACCAATTACAAACTTTCTGTTAGTGCAAGTAGTATTCAAATTTGAATAGTTTAAATTTGAAATTATTTGTTTTCTTTGTTGCTTCATTTATTTTATTTTGTTTCTACTTACAATGAAATACTTATTGTTGCTATTTTTATTTTTTTTGCAAGTTTTTTTTTTGTTTTCTGCATTATTTATTTTCTTTTGTTTTTTGCTTTATTTTTTAATTCTTTCTGGTAAAACCAATTACAAACTTTCTGTTAGTGCAAGTAGTATTGAAATTTGAATAGTACAAACGGACAATTGTATCATAATCGTCTGTTACAAAGTTGGCATGGTATCATCATAATAGTTGCGGAAAAAAGTCTTCAGCGATCTTCGTGTTTTCCTCGTCGGACCTCTCGTATGGTAACTTCTCTAGAGGCGTGAAAGAAGGACCGAATCTGTATTGCCTCCCACCTCTAGCTTTACTGCTAGACGCCGGCAGACCAGACGAAGCGGCTGTCTTCTTTCCTTGCTTACGCGCCGGAGCAGCCGGAGCGGCGGCAGGTCTCTTCCGCCCTTGCTGACTAGGCGGAGAAGGAGGAGGCTGGCTGCTCGGGCGCGCCGGCGCGGGAGGAGAAGGAGGCGGAGTGCCGCCATGCACCGGAGATGGAGCCGGAGTGCCCTGATCGTCACTCGCCGGAGGAGGAGGCAGAGTGCCTTGACTCGCCGGAGGAGGAGGAGGAGGCGGAGGCGTCCAGTTGAGAATGTTGATGAGGTCCTTCCGCCATAGGCATGGAGTCTTCAGTGAAGAACCCAACCGAGTCTCCCCTTCACCGGTAGGGTGGTCAAGCTGGAGGTCCTCAAATCCCTCCGTTATTTCATCCACCATCACCCTAGCATATCCTTTTGGAATCGGCCGGCAGTGAAAAGTTGCGCCGGGTCCAGTAGGATAAAAAGAGCCAGCAGCCGCCTTGACCTTCATATTTATCCATTGCGTCATAAGGTGGCAATTTTGAGACTCCGTGATAGCATCCACGGGATAGCTGGCAGGAGCCGTCAAGACATGCTCCGGCTGAAGCAGCTCGGTGGAAGCCACGCTGCTTCTCCGCTGAGATGGCGGGGTAGCTTCGGGGGAAGCTTCGGCAGTTCTTTTGCCCCGATTTGCTTCTCGTTCCTCTATCGCTTGTATTCTGGCATGCAGCGCCTGCAGTTCGGTCCGCTGCACTTTCTTCCTCCTCTCGTGGCATTTGTAACCGCCTGCGTCCGGAAACCCAACACTCCACGGAACGGATCCTGGCGTGCCTCTTGTCCGTCCAGGGTGCTCAGGATTCCCGAGGGCCATTGTGAGCTCGTCGTTCTCCCTGTCGGGAAAGAACGTCCCTTGTTGCGCTGCTTTGATATAGTGCCGAAGCTTCTTGAGTGGTATTTCCAATTGCTTGTCCGTCCAAATGCACCTCCCTGATACAGGGTCCAAGATTCCGCCAGCCCCGAAGAACCAAGTCCGGCAACGGTCTGGCCAGTTCATTGTCTCTGGTTCAATCCCTTTCTGAATCAGATCATTCTCAGCATTGGCCCACTTAGGCCGGGCTCTGAGGTAGCCACCTGACCCCGTGCGATGGTGATGCATCTTCTTCGCAGCATCTTTCTGGTTTGTCGCCGATATCTTCTTACTCTTTTCCGATGTCTTATAGGCCACAAATGCGGGCCAGTCATCTCTGATCTTCTCATATATGCCCTGGAATTCTGGAGTCTCTTTTTTGCGGACAAACTTATTCAGGTGTTTCTTCCACCCCCTGAATAGTTCTGACATCTTCGTAAGAGCAAAAGACTTGATTAATTCCTCTGTAACTGGCTTCGCCGGATCAGCCTCTGGCGGTAGGGTGAAATTTGACTTCAGCTCAGTCCAAAGATCTTCTTTCTGCATATCAGTGACATAAGACACCTGAGCGTCTTCTGCAGCCGGCTTTAACCATTGATGGATGCTGATCGGGATCTTGTCCCTAACCAGAACCTCGCACTGATTAACAAATGCGTTCTTTGTCCGGATGGGTTCAATCGGTTGGCCGGTGCGCGCGATTTCTGTGATCTCAAACTTTTCATCCGAGCTCAACTTTTTCTTCGCGCCTCGTCTCCTTACCGAAGATGTGCTCGATCCGGAGGGCTAGGAAAAAGAACAAAGACGAGAGTTAATTAATTAATATGTGTACACACCAAAACAATGAATGCATCATTTAACTAGTCAGCACAGGCTTAACTAATATATATACCTACTGGCCGGACTCGGTTCGGTCACCGGAGCCATCATCACGGTCTCCTTCTTGCACCGGCATTGGGTCACCGGAGCCGTCCTCACCGTCTACTTTTTGCATGTGCATTGGTTCACCGGAGCCAACATAATCATAGCCTGCTTCTTCCTCCTCTCTTTCCAGCAGCTCATCGGTGTCGTTGAGAAACGACAAGACTGTTGGAGATATGCCCTAGAGGCAATAATAAAAGCATTATTATTATATCTCCTTGTTCATGATAATTGTCTGTTATTCATGCTTGAATTATATTGTACGGAAACAACGATACATGTGTGAATACACAGACCACAATGAGTCCCTGGTAGGCCTCTAGTTACCAGCTCGTTGATCAACAGATGGTCACGGTTTCCTGACCATGGACATGAGATGTCGGTGATAACGGGATCACATCATTAGGAGAATGATGTGATGGACAAGACCCAAACTTGAGCATAACACGAGATCGTATAGTTCGTAATGCATAAGCTTTTCGGTGTCAAGTATTTATTCCTTAGACCATGAGGTTGTACAACTCCCGGATACCGTAGAAGTACTTTCGGTGTGCCAACCATCACAACGTAACTGGGTGGCTATAAAGGTACGCATCGGGTATCTCCGAAAGTGTCTGTTGAGTTGGTACGAACCGAGACTGGGATATTGTCACTCCGTATGACAGAGAGGTACCTCTGGGCCCACCCGGTAAGACATCATCATAATGAGCTCAATGTGACTAAGTAGTTAGTCACGGGATGATGGATTACGGATCGAGTAAAGAGACTTGCCATAACGAGATTGAACAAGGTATCGGGGATACCGACGATCGAATCTCGGGCAAGTACCGTACCGATGGACAAAGGGAATAACATACGGGATTGAGTGAATCCTTGACACGGTGGTTCATCCGATGAAGATCATCGAGGAACACGTGGGAACCAACATGGGTATCCAGATCCCGCTGTTGGTTATTGACCGGAGAGTGGTCTCGGGCATGTCTACGTGTCTCCCGAACCCGTAGGGTCTACACACTTAAGGTTCGGTAACGCTAGGGTCGTAGAGATTAATGCACGTGGAAACCCGAAAGTTGTTCGGAGTCCCGGATGAGATCCCGGACGTCACGAGGAGTTCCGGAATGGTCCGGAGGTAAATATTGATATATGGGAAGTCTAGTTTCGGCCAACGGGTGATCTCCGGGGGTCACCGGGAGCGTCCCGGGACCACCGGAGGGGCCCCGGGGGTCCACCGGGTGGGGCCACCCATCCCGGTGGGGCCCCTAGGCCGCGAGGGGATGTGTCCAGCCCTCTGGGCTGGCGCACCACTAAGGGAGGACCACCTCCCCTGCGCCTAGGGTTCAAACCCTAAAGGGGAGGGGGGCTCCACTTGCCTTGGGGGGCAAGGAACCCCCCTTGGCCGCCGCCCCCTTGCAGATTGGATCTGCAGGGGGTCCAGGCGCCCCCCTGGCCCCTATATATATGTGGGGGGGAGAGGGCAGCCGCACCCAAGCCCTGGCGCCTCTCCCCCTCCCGTCACACTCCATACTCCCAACGCAGGGCGCCCGGTGAAGCCCTGCTGCGATCTCCACTGCATCCGTCATCACGCCGTCGTGCTGCCGGATCTCTGACGACTTCTCCTCCCCCCTTGCTGGATCAAGAAGGAGGTGACGTTGATGCACCGTACGTGTGTTGAACGCGGAGGTGCCGTCCGTTCGGCGCTAGATCATTGGTGACGAAGAACGTGAAGAGTACGACTACTTCATCCCCACTTCGTTGAAAGCTTCCGCACGCAATCTTCATAACGGTATGTAGATGCACTCTAAGTTGCTCGTTGCTAGATCTCTCCATAGTTGGATCTTGGTGAAGACGTAGAAAATTTTGAATTATGCTACGTTCCCCAACAGTGGCATCTGAGCCTAGGTTTTATGCGTAGCATCTTGGCACGAGTAGAACACAAAGCAGTTGTGGGCGTATGATCTTGTTCAACTTTCTTACCGTTACTAGTCAATCTTGATTCGGCGGTATTGTGGGATGAAGCGGCCCGGACCGACCTTACACGTACGCTTACGTGAGACTGGTTCCACCGACAGACATGCACTGGATGCATAAGGTGGCTGGCGGGTGTCTGTCTCTCCTACTTTAGTCGGATCGGATTCGATGAAAAGGGTCCTTATGAAGGGTAAATAGAAGTTGACAAATCACGTTGTGGTTTTGGCGTAGGTAAGAAACGTTCTTGCTAGAAATCCTATAGAAGCCACGTAAAACTTGCAACAACAATTACATGACGTCTAACTTGTTTTTGCAGCATGTGTTTTGTGACGTGGTATGGCCAAGAACGAAGATGTGATGAATGATATATGTGATGTATGAGATTGATCATGTTTTTGTAATAGGGAATCACGACTTGCATGTCGATGAACTTGACAACCGGCAGGAGCCATAGGAGTTGTCTTAATTATTGTATGACCTGCGTGTCACTGAATAACGCCATGTAATTACTTTACTTCGTTGCTAAACGTTAGCTATAGTAGTAGAAGTAATAGTTGGCGTGACAACTTCTTCAAGACACGATGATGGAGTTCATGATGATGAAGATCATGGTGTCGAGCCGGTGACAAGATGATCATGGTGCCCCGAAGATGGAGATCCAAGGAGCAAGATGATATTGGCCATATCATGTCACTATAATTGATTGCATGTGATGTTTATCATGTTTTTGCATCTTGTTTACTTAGAACGACGGTAGTAAATAAGATGATCTCTCACTAAAATTTCAAGTAATGTGTTTCCCCTAACTGTGCACCGTTGCTAAAGCTCGTTGCTCCGAAGCACCACGTGATGATCGGGTGTGATAGGTTCTAACGTTCACATACAACGGGTGTAAGACAGATTTACACACGCAATACACTTAGGGTTCACTTGACGAGCCTAGCATGTACAGACATGGTCTCAGAACACGGAAGACCGAAAGGTCGAACACGAGTCATACAGAAGATACGATCAACATGAAGATGTTCACCATTTTTGACTAGTCCGTCTCACGTGATGATCGGACACGGACTACTCGATTCGGATCGTGTATCACTTAAGATGACTAGAGAGATGTCATTCTGAGTGGGAGTTCATTAAAATTTGATTAAGATGAACTTAATTATCATGAACTTAGTCTAAATTATTTACAATATCTCTTGTAGATCAAATGGCCCAAGCTCCAGTTTCCCTCAACTTCAACGCGTTCCTAGAGAAAACCAAGCTGAAAGACGATGGTAGCAACTATACGGATTGGGTCCGTAACCTGAGGATTATCCTCATAGCTGCCAAGAGATCATATGTCCTAGAAGCACCGCTAGGTGATGCAACTGCTCCCGATGCGGACCAAGACGTTTTGAACGTCTGGCAGTCGCGTAGTGATGATTAATCCCTGGTTCAGTGCGGCATGCTTTACAGTTTAGAATCGGGGCTTCAAAAGCGTTTTGAGCACCATGGAGCATATGAGATGTTCGAAGAGCTGAAAATGGTTTTCCAAGCTCATGCCCGAGTCGAGAGATATGATGTCTCCGACGCATTCTACAGCTGTAAGATGGAGGAGAACAGTTCTGTCAGTGAGCACATCCTCAAGATTTCAGGATTGCACAACCGCTTGTCTCAGCTGGGAATGAATCTCCCAGATGAAGCGGTCGTTGACAGAATCCTCCAGTCGCTCCCACCAATCTTCAAGAGCTTCGTGCTGAACTTCAATATGCAGGGGATGGAGAAGTCCATTCCCGAGGTGTATTCGATGCCGAAATCAGCGGAGGTTGACATCAAGAAAGAACATCAAGTGTTGATGGTCAATAAAACCACTAAGTTCAAGAAAGGCAAGGGTAAGAAGAACTTCAAGAAGGACGGCAAGGGAGTTGCCGCGCCTGGCAAGCCTGTTGCCGGGAAGAAGCCAAAGTATGGACCCAAGCCTGAAACAGAGTGCTTTTATTGCAAGGGAACGGGTCATTGGAAGCGGAACTGCCCCAAATATTTAGCAGACAAGAAGGCCGGCAACGTCAAAGGTATATTTGATATACTTGTTATTGATGTGTACCTTACCAGCACTCGTAGTAGCTCCTGGGTATTCGATACCGGTGCAGTTGCTCACATTTGTAACTCAAAACAGGAGCTGCGGAATAAACGGAGACTGGCGAAGGATGAGGTGACGATGCGCGTCGGGAATGGTTCCAAGGTCGATGTGATCGCCGTCGGCACACTACCTCTACATCTACCCTCGGGATTAGTTTTGAACCTGAATAATTGTTATTTAGTACCAGCTTTGAGCATGAACATTGTTTCTGGATCTCGTCTTATGCGAGATGGATATTCTTTCAAATCAGAGAATAATGGTTGTTCTATTTATTTGAGAGATATGTTTTATGGTCCTGCCCCGCTGGTCAATGGTTTATTTTTGATGAATCTCGAACGTAGTGATACACATATTCATAGTGTAGATGCCAAAAGATGTAAAGTTGGTAATGATAGTCCCACATACTTGTGGCATTGCCGACTTGGTCATATTGGTGTCAAACGTATGAAGAAGCTCCATTCAGATGGACTTCTAGAGTCTCTTGATTATGAATCATTTGACACGTGCGAACCATGCCTCTTGGGCAAGATGACCAAGACTCCGTTCTCCGGAACAATGGAGCGAGCAACCAACTTGTTGGAAATCATACATACCGATGTGTGCGGTCCAATGAGTGTTGAGGCTCGCGGAGGCTATCGTTATGTTCTCACCCTCACAGATGACTTGAGTAGATATGGGTATATCTATTTGATGAAACACAAGTCTGAGACCTTTGAAAAGTTCAAGGAGTTTCAGAATGAGGTTGAGAATCAACGTGACAGAAAAATAAAGTTCTTACGATCGGATCGTGGGGGTGAATATTTAAGTCATGAATTTGGCACACACCTTAGGAGCTGTGGAATTGTTTCACAATTGACACCGCCCGGAACACCTCAACGTAACGGTGTGTCCGAACGTCGAAATCGTACTCTGTTGGACATGGTGCGATCTATGATGTCCCTCACCGATTTACCGCTATCTTTTTGGGGTTATGCTTTAGAGACTGCCGCATTCACTTTAAATAGGGCTCCGTCAAAATCCGTTGAGACGACTCCGTATGAACTTTGGTTTGGCAAGAAACCGAAGCTGTCGTTTCTGAAAGTTTGGGGTTGCGATGCTTATGTCAAGAAACTTCAACCTGAAAAGCTCAAACCCAAATCGGAAAAATGCGTCTTCATAGGATACCCAAAGGAAACAATTGGGTACACCTTCTACCACAGATCCGAAGGCAAAGTCTTTGTTGCCAAGAACGGATGCTTTCTGGAGAAAGAGTTTCTCTCGAAAGAAGTGAGTGGGAGGAAAGTAGAACTTGATGAGGTGACAGTCACCCCTCCTGGACCGGAAAGTAGCGCAGCACAGGAAACTGTTCCTGAGGTGCCTGCACCGACAAGGGAGGAAGATAATGATAATGATCATGAAGAAACAGATCAAGTTACTACTAAACTTCGAAGGTCCACAAGGGCACGTTCCGCACCAGAGTGGTACGGCAACCCTGTCCTAGAAATCATGTTGTTAGACAATGGTGAACCTTCGAACTATGAAGAAGCGATGGCGGGCTCAGATTCCAATAAATGGCTTGGAGCCATGAAATCCGAGATTGAATCCATGTATGAAAACAAAGTATGGACTTTGGTGGACTTGCCTGATGATAGGCACGCCACAGAAAACAAATGGATATTTAAGAAGAAGACATACGCGGATGGTAATGTGACCATCTATAAGGCTCGGCTTGTCGCAAAAGGTTATCGACAAGTTCAAGGGTTTGACTACGATGAGACTTTCTCTCCCGTAGCGATGCTGAAGTCAGTCAGAATCATGTTAGCTATTGCCGCATTCTATGATTATGAGATATGGCAAATGGATGTCAAAACAGCATTCCTTAATGGCTTCCTCAAGGAAGAGTTGTATATGATGCAACCGGAAGGTTTTGTCGATCCAGAGAACGCTAACAAGGTATGCAAGCTCCAGCGCTCGATTTACGGGCTGGTGCAAGCATCTCGGAGTTGGAATATTCGCTTTGATGAGCTGATCAAAGCGTTTGGCTTTATACAGACTTATGGAGAAGCCTGTATTTACAAGAAAGTGAGTGGGAGCTCTGTGGCATTTCTCATATTATATGTGGATGACATATTGCTGATGGGAAATGATATAGAATTCTTGGAAAATGTAAAGGCCTACTTGAATAAAAGTTTTTCAATGAAGGACCTTGGAGAAGCTGCTTACATATTAGGCATCAAAATCTATAGAGATAGATCGAGACGCCTCATTGGTCTTTCACAAAGTACATACCTTGACAAGATATTGAAAAAGTTCATTATGGATCAGTCTAAGAAAGGATTCTTGCCTATTTTGCAAGGTATGAGATTGAGTAAGACTCAGTCGCCGACCACGGCAGAAGATAGAGAAAAGATGAGTGTCATTCCCTATGCCTCGGAAATAGGTTCTATCATGTATGCCATGCTGTGTACCAGACCTGATGTGAACCTTGCCATAAGTTTGGTAGGGAGGTACCAAAGTGATCCCGGTACGGAACACTGGACAGCGGTCAAGAACATCCTGAAGTACCTGAAAAGGATTAAGGATATGTTTCTCGTTTATGGAGGTGACAAAGAGCTCGTCGTAAAGGGTTACGTCGATGCTAGCTTCGACACAGATCTGGATGACTCTAAGTCACAAACCGGATACGTGTATATTTTGAATGGAGGGGCAGTCAGCTGGTGCAGTTGCAAGCAAAGCGTGGTGGCAGCATCTACATGTGAAGCGGAGTACATAGCTGCTTCTGAAGCAGCGCAGGAAGGAGTCTGGATGAAGGAGTTCATCACCGACCTAGGAGTCATTCCAAGCGTGTCAAGCCCGATGACTCTCTTCTGTGACAACACTGGTGCTATTGCTATTACCAAGGAGCCCAGGTTTCACAAGAAGACCAAGCACATCAAGCGTCGTTTCAACTCCATCCGGAATTATGTTCAGGATGGAGATATAGATATTTGTAAAGTGCATACGGATCTGAATGTTGCAGACCCGTTGACTAAACCTCTTTCACGGGCAAAACATGATCAACACCAGAACTCTATGGGTGTTCGATTCATCACAATGTAACTAGATTATTGACTCTAGTGCAAGTGGGAGACTATTGGAGATATGCCCTAGAGGCAATAATAAAAGCATTATTATTATATCTCCTTGTTCATGATAATTGTTTGTTATTCATGCTTGAATTATATTGTACGGAAACAGCGATACATGTGTGAATACACAGACCACAATGAGTCCCTGGTAGGCCTCTAGTTACCAGCTCGTTGATCAACAGATGGTCACGGTTTCCTGACCATGGACATGAGATGTCGGTGATAACGGGATCACATCATTAGGAGAATGATGTGATGGACAAGACCCAAACTTGAGCATAACACGAGATCGTATAGTTCGTAATGCATAAGCTTTTCGGTGTCAAGTATTTATTCCTTAGACCATGAGGTTGTACAACTCCCGGATACCGTAGGAGTACTTTGGGTGTGCCAACCGTCACAACGTAACTGGGTGGCTATAAAGGTACGCATCGGGTATCTTCGAAAGTGTTTGTTGAGTTGGTACGAACCGAGACTGGGATATTGTCACTCCGTATGACGGAGAGGTACCTCTGGGCCCACTCGGTAAGACATCATCATAATGAGCTCAATGTGACTAAGTAGTTAGTCACGGGATGATGGATTACGGATCGAGTAAAGAGACTTGCCATAACGAGATTGAACAAGGTATCGGGGATACCGACGATCGAATCTCGGGCAAGTACCGTACCGATGGACAAAGGGAATAACATACGGGATTGAGTGAATCCTTGACACGGTGGTTCATCCGGTGAAGATCATCGAGGAACACGTGGGAACCAACATGGGTATCCATATCCCGCTGTTGGTTATTGACCGGAGAGTGGTCTCGATCATGTCTACGTGTCTCCCGAACCCGTAGGGTCTACACACTTAAGGTTCGGTAACGCTAGGGTCGTAGAGATTAATGCACGTGGAAACCCGAAAGTTGTTCGGAGTCCCGGATGATATCCCGGACGTCACGAGGAGTTCCGGAATGGTCCGGAGGTAAAGATTGATATATGGGAAGTCCAGTTTCGGCCAACGGGTGATCTCCGGGGGTCACCGGGAGCGTCCCGGGACCACCGGAGGGGCCCCGGGGGTCCACCGGGTGGGGCCACCCATCCCGGTGGGGCCCCTAGGCCGCGAGGGGATGTGTCCAGCCCTCTGGGCTGGCGCACCACTAAGGGAGGCCCACCTCTCCTGCGCCTAGGGTTCAAACCCTAAAGGGGAGGGGGGCTCCACTTGCCTTGGGGGGCAAGGAACCCCCCTTGGCCGCCGCCCCCTTGCAGATTGGATCTGCAGGGGGTCCAGGCGCCCCCCCTGGCCCCTATATATATGTGGGGGGGGAGAGGGCAGCCGCACCCAAGCCCTGGCGCCTCTCCCCCTCCCGTCACACTCCATACTCCCAACGCAGGGCGCCCGGCGAAGCCCTGCTGCGATCTCCACTGCATCTGTCATCACGCCGTCGTGCTACCGGATCTCTGACGACTTCTCCTCCCCCCTTGCTGGATCAAGAAGGAGGTGACATTGCTGCACCGTACGTGTGTTGAACGCGGAGGTGCCGTCCGTTCGGCGCTAGATCATTGGTGACGAAGAACGTGCAGAGTACGACTACTTCATCCCCACTTCGTTGAAAGCTTCCGCACGCAATCTTCATAACGGTATGTAGATGCACTCTAAGTTGCTCGTTGCTAGATGTCTCCATAGTTGGATCTTGGTGAAGACGTAGAAAATTTTGAATTATGCTACGTTCCCCAACAAAGACGGCATCACGTCTGTCTGTGATTATGTCCAGCAACATCGCTTCTTGTGCTTCGTCTCGGGGGTTGTCGTCCATAGTTTCTACAAATATTTACAACATGCCAATTATTATTCAAACATGACAGATGGATATATTAATGGCAAACGTAGAACTAGCTAGCTAATCACAGTAAGGAATCATATATACTAATTTGTGGCCTCGACGCTGCTTCTCTAGGGTTTCGGGTGGCCTCGACAACGCTTCAAGGGTTAGGGGTGGCCTCGAGAACGCTTCAAGAAGGGGGTAATATCGAAGATTTCAAGAAAACCATGACTTCATCATTAGCCGGAAATGACAGGCACATAATGGTACGAGAAGCTCTTCAAAGTTGTTTTGGATGGAGTTCCCGATAGAATAATTTTCTTTTTAGTACAAAGTTCAGCATGAGCCTTATGAATATCGCTATTTGGAAGGCCTTTGCTAAAATTCATACGAAAAAGCGGATTATTCTATCAGGAACTCCGTTCCAAAACAACTTTGAAGAGCTTCGCACCATTATGCACATGTTACTTCCAGTTAATGATGAAGCCATGGATTTCTTCAATACTTTGGTAGACAACGTGACCTATAGAAGAATATATAAATATAGATGAGATCAGAAAAAAATTGGATCAACTTGTGCACATCCATATTGGGGGCATTCTTGATAAACCAGGACCCTCGACCCCTGGACGACCCTCGACCCTCGACTGCTCGGCGATCCACAACCCTAGACCCCCTCATGTCACATTTTGTCTAGTGTCAAAGGATTCAACAAAACCATATCTTCGTCATTAGGCGAAAGTAACAGGCGCATGATGGTATGAAGCTCTCCAAATTTATTTTGGAACGGAGTCCCACATAGGATAATTCGCTTTTTGGTACAAAGTTCAGCAAGAGCCTTCAAAATATCGCTATTTGGAAGGCTTTGCTGAAATTCGTAACAAAAGACGGATTATCCTATCCGGAACTCCGTTCCAAAATAACTTTCCAGAACTTCGTACCAACATGCCCCGGTTACTTCTGGCAAATGATGAAGGCATGGATTTCTTCAATACTTTGACACTAGGCAACCTCTCGACCGCTCGGCGATCCTCGACCCTTGACGACCCTCGGTCCCTCGACGACCCTCGACCCCCCCCCCCCCTCATGTCGA
>LR738715.1:833215139-833231718 GCA_902687465.1 Secale cereale | reverse complement strand
GGCGGGCTGGAGGCCGGCGACGAGGACGGCGCGCGACGAGGGCGAGGGCGGTGCAAGCGAGGGTGAGGGCGCGAGGGGGTATATATAGGCACCTCATTGGTCCAGGTTGGTGACATGAACCGGGACTAAAGGGAAGCCTTTGGTCCCGGTTCAAGTCACCAACCGGGACCAATGGTTGTGGGCCAGGAGCAAGACCCATTGGTCCCGGTTCGGGGCACCAACCGGGACCAAAAGGTCCAGACGAATCGGGACCAATGGCCCACGTGGCCCGGCCGCCCCCCGGGCTCACGAACCGGGTCCAATGCCCCATTGGTCCCGGTTCTTGATTGAACCGGGACTAATGGGCTGGACCATTGCCCCGTTTTCTACTAGTGAGCTAGCGCTTGGGTACGTCTTTTTAATTGTGAGGCGTCTACATATTACTAGGAGCGTTGGAGGCAGGGACTCTTAAACCAGCGCTACACCAAAAAACAATTACTTTTAATTGCTTAAGCGCCTCAACAAGCGTTTAGCGTCGAAGATGCCCTAAAGTGCAGCACACAGGGACACAAAGATGCTACAGTACTAAGATAATCGAACAAATGCCATCCGTGAACACAGCGCGTTACTTGATCCGTCCGTTGGGTTAAATAAACAATCACAAGATGATTCAGTCAACCAACCATTTCTCCATGGATACCGTTACCAGGCTCTGCAGGAGGACGAGGAAACAGGAACACCCCGTGGCAAGAGAGACAAAGATAGATCGACAGGGGATCCTCGCAAAATTTCGCCCCAGGGAACCGCCGCCTCGGGCGGCCGTCGCGTCCCGCTCCGCCGCATTTGTTTAAGCGCTCCGGCGATGTGGCCTCCCCGCGTCCGCCCAGCCCCCGGATTGTTTACTCGGCGGTGAACTCGAGCCTGCGTCCATGATTCGAGACATGACTCCCCCCCTCTCCCACCACGGGAGGCATGCATTCGCAGAGGGAGATCTCGGGCAGGCTCCGGTCACCTCTCGCATTTTTCTTTGGAGACATGTCACTTGTCGTGGCAGACTAGCAGTACCTAGCTAGGCTTTGCTTGACACGCATGCACGCTAGTGGGTGGCTGTATCTTGCCGAAAAGACGGGCACAATCTCAAGTTACATGCGGCCTGGCGCTGGCAGGCCGACATGCATGGATCTGCCCGTACCTTCATTCCACAGTTGTTTATTTCGAGCAAATCTTGACCTTAAAGTGAGGTCGTTGGATAAGACGGCTAGCAGCTTAATTTACTTGTAGCTAGGGTTGAGCTGATTAGTTCAAACGGGTTGATGCTGCCGGAGCCAATTTGGGGCAAATCATTGGGGCCGAACCGCCCGCCCGGCGGATCCTTCACGAGTACTACTTCGGAATCGGAGATCGGACGGGTCACCTGACGAATCTCCCTGCATTGTGTTGGCCACTTGGCCTTGTGTTGCACCTGAAGTGAGGAACGGTGTAGCTATCGGCTCTTCTCCTGAACAGTCCACAACTTTGTGGGGGAACCGATCCGGCATGATCCGTGTGACACGGCTTAGTTCCGTGCTGTCAACTCGCGCGCGCCTAATTGGGTCGTTGTCTAGCTCGATTCGCCATCAGCTAGAAGCAACTCGGAGCCACGGCGACTGCTCGAGCGACTGGAACACTTTCTACTTGCGGTGGCGTTTTCGAGACAGAGGGCCTGAGGAGTCAGGAGTGTATATCTGGAGTTAGGATGGATTGTTGTCTGCGAGACCAAAGTGAGCAAAGCAAAGGATTATTAATAATTAAGCATGGCGCACATATAGAGAGTGGCGACACTTACACAAAGTGCATGCACGTATATTTCTCTGCGACAGAGTCTTCGTCTTCATCTTCAGGTGACGCATAACTTTCTACTTGCTTACTACTTCGCGGCTCAAGCGTGCATACAGGCAAGGCAATGTTCTTGCACCGTTGCACATGCACCTGATTACACGTTTCACCATGCACAGTACGAGTGGTCACAGTCGCACATACAATATGTTTTTTTTTTGAAATTTACATACAATATGTTTGCACTCCAAGGAATCTCGAGCGCGCACGTACACGCGACACCAACGAACGTACATCCTACGTCTAGCACGGAACGGCAGGACAGACCCACCAGAGCAGCGTTCAAACGGAAAGGACCACCATGGCCAGCAACGCATGTTCACTTGGTCAGGGCAGGCCATGCATGCAATCTCGGAGTAACCCCACGGACGTACACCGACGCTGAACGAGGCCTCGACACGCACACGCTGGCTGGCTGCGGCGACATGCATGCATGGCATGCACGACGCGCTCGGTCTGGCCAATGGACGCCCGATACGAGTCGAAGTGGCTGTACTCCGTACACCGCAGTGTGCTATCAGTGCATTGCATGCCCGACTATTACTACTACTCGACCTCCGACTGCAGGAAACTGATGATCGATATCCGGATCGAGCACGTCGTATGTACGCTCTGGCCGATCTCTGATCCACCGGCACTGCGTTTCATTTTTTTTTTTTTGGAACGTAGACGCAAGAATGCGTCCGGCTTTAAATTAATAAAGCCACCAGGGCAAGTCACACGCACAACATTCAAATATTACAGACCAAAGGTATCTGAACCAAAAGGGAAACGCCGCACCGGCCACACCCAAAGTTCAAAAGCAAAATAAGGAGACAAGGAGAAACACGAGTGGAGGGAGCCAGCCGAAGTTTATGTAGTTCCGTCGACGCGTCGGGCTTGGCAGGTCATCATTTTGATCTTCTCCATGACGATCGACATGACTTGTTCATCAAGCGCTTTCCCCAACGGCATCCACACCTGGAGGAAAATGTGACATTTGCATAATACATCAGCAGGGTGTTTTGGGAACTTATGTTCGATCGTAAACTTGTTACGCACGGTCCAAAGAGACCACAGGAGCGCCCCTACGCAACGCCACAGGACTCTAGCCGATGGTCCTTTCTGGGCCGACAGGATCTCAAAAAGGTCTTTCGACGTGTGGGGTTGCCAGTTTTTGTCGAAAGTATCCCTGACCGCACTCCAGGCAAAACGGGCAAGCACACATTGGAAGAAGATATGGTTTGCGTCTTCAGCCAGCCCACATAACGTGCAATTGCCATCAGACGGCCCGTTCCGCTTGGCCACGTTATCCGCGGAAGGTAGCCGATATCTCAACATCTGCCACATAAAATTTTTTATTTTCAGAGGCAAACCTGCTTTCCACAGTCCCCTAACCAAGGAAAGAACCGGTCCGTCAGACATTTTGTAATAAAGAGATTTGACTGTGAACACCTTTGAGGACGAAAGTTTCCACGAGATTACGTCAGGTTCGGGGGAGATCTCTAAGTCTCTCCACGCCACTACCAAATTTTCCCAGTTGGCAGCCTCCACCGGCCCGAGCGCGCGGATGAAGGAGATTGCCGGTGGACTAACACTTAGGGCATCTGCCACCGTAAGGTTTGGGTCTGTGGCCAGATGATACAGTTCGGGGTGCGACTCCCACAGAGGGGATTGCTCCCACCAATGATCGAGCCAAAAGCGAGTAGAGGCGCCGTTCTTAACAGAAAACTTTGCCCCAAGAGCGAAGGCTGGCCGTACTGCCTGGATCCCTTTCCAGAAAACAGATCCAGATGCTTTTGCTTGAAAAACCGTGCCGTTCGGAAAATATTTGGCTTTAAGGATGCGGGCCCAGAGACCGGACTCATTTTGCGCAAGCCGCCACCACCACTTGGATAAAAGCGCAACGTTCATAAGCTTGGAATTGATGACTCCCAGTCCCCCAAACTTTTTGGGCCGGCATATTGCCGCCCATTTGACCAAGTGGTATTTCTTTTTGTCTCCCGTTCCTTCCCAAAAGAAACGAGCTCGAGGGGTGTCAAATTTGGCGTGTACCCCATCCGCTAGGAGGTACATACCCATGATGAACATAGGGAGAGAGGACAGACTCGAATTGGTCAGAATGAGCCTTGCCGCAGACGATAGAAATCTTCCTCGCCAAGGGCTAACACGATTAGCCACCTTCCCATACAGAGGTTCCCACTCCCCAATGGTGAGTCCGCGGAAAGAAATTGGCAAGCCCAAGTATTTGATCGGAAAGGCGCCACGTCTACAGTTTAGAAGGTTAGCCACATGGGAGCTCGAGCGGTCATCCATCCCTATGGTGTAGACCTCACTCTTGTGGAAATTAATCTTCAGACCCGACATGAGTTCAAAGGCCAGAAGAATAAGTTTGATGGAGGCCACACTAGTGACATTTGGTTCGAAAAGGAGGAGCGTATCGTCAGCATATTGAAGGTGAGATACACCGCCTGGAATGAGATGAGAAACAAGACCAGAGATGTGGCCGGCAGCACACGCACGTCTAATCATCGCGGCTAGTGCATCCGCCACAAAGTTGAAAATTAAAGGTGAGCTCGGATCCCCTTGTCTGAGTCCCCTCTTGTTGCGGAAGTACTTGCCCAGCTCACCGTTGATGGTAATCGCCGTGTGACCACTAGACACTAAGTGCATAATGCGGTGGACAAAACCTGCCTCAAAACCCTTTTTGAGGAAGACTTCCTGGACAAAGGCCCAATTCACCCGGTCGTATGCCTTCTCAAAGTCGAGCTTGAGTAAAACTCCCTGAGTTTTATTCTTTTTAAGCTCGTGTACAATTTCCAACAGAGCAATCGGGCCTTCTAAAATATTTCTATGTTTGAGGAAACCCGTTTGGCTATGACTAATCGTGCGCTGCGCAATGGGGGCAAGGCGCGACGCATAAGCTTTGGCACAAAGCTTGAAAGGCACATTGATGAGAGTGATTGGGCGGAACTGACGAATGTTGTCTGCACCTTTTACTTTGGGAATAAGGCTAATGGCGCCATAGTTCAGGGTGGAGATATCAACGGTTCCTAAGGCAAAACCGTTAATAATGTCGTAGAAGATATGTTTCAGCAATGGCCAGAATTTCTTGAAAAATTCCACGGGCCAGCCGTCAGGGCCAGGGGCCGTGTCATTTTTCATATCCAGCAAGGCCGAGTCAATTTCTTCCGGAAGGAAAGAGAGCGCTAGGCACTCGTTTTCCTCCTGCGACACCCTCTCCTCCGGATTCCACAAATCCGAGCGAAGGCAAAGAGGTTTTTCACTGGCCGTCCCCAGAAGGCCAATGAAGAACTCGTAAACGTGGGTCTTAATTTGTTCCTGAGTAAGCAACAGGCCCGACTCGGATTGAAGGCGTAAAATAGTACTTTTACGCTTTCTACCATTAGCATACGCGTGGAAATACCCCGTGTTCGCGTCTCCTTTCGTAACCCATTTGACGCTGCCCCTACGGCGCCAGTATTCTTCTTCTGCCCTTAGCAGAGCCAAGACTTGGTCTTCTAAGGAATACCTATGCGCCCATTCGACCTCTGAGAAGGGCCGCATGTCAGCTTCCAAGTCTAGGCGGGCAATTTCGTCCACCAACCATGCCCGCTCCTTTTTGGATGCACTACCTTGATTTGCACCCCAGCCACGAAGAAAGGCCCTAAGCTTCCTCGCCGCCGCGGTCCAGAGACATACAGGGGACCGTTGAGGTCCAGACGCTGAGATGATGTCGTTCCAGCGGTTGCGAACCATAAGCTCAAAACCCTCGAGTTCAAACCAGGCCGTTTCAAAGTAGAAACGTTGGCTACGTCTAATCAAGTCCTCCCCTGAGGAAAAGATTAGCGGAATGTGGTCCGACCCTATGCGAGTCTCTGCCACCAGCGAGCAGAGAGGGAATAGAGCCTCCCATTCCGGGGTGAAAAACACCCGATCGAGGACACTGCGTACAGGGTTAGTTTGTTTGTTTGTCCAGGTGTACCTGGCTCCTGTCCTAGCCGCTTCCCGCAGAACAGCCGCAGCGATAGCCTGGTTGAACATGGACACCCTTGTCCAGTCAATATTGTTGTTATTTTTGTCCGCACCCGAGCGGATCAAATTGAAATCACCCCCAACCACAACAGGTAGGTTGAGATTGCGCTTGGCACTCACTACTAAAGATAGCTCATGTAGAAACTCTAGTGAACGATCGTGATTCGCCGGGCCGTAGACGCAAATTGTCACCCAAGACAAGCCCGTTCCCTTGTGTTTGGTGGTCACACACACACAGAAGAGCCCGACCTCCCAAGACAACACCTCACAGATATCCCGATTACACCCCATGATAATGCCACCGGAGTGGCCCGAAGAGGGAAGCCAATGCCAGTTAAAACGTTGAAGGGGATCCAAGGCAAGTAAATCCCTATGCGAGAAATCTAACTTAAACGTTTCCTGAAGAGCAATTACATCGATGCGTTCCTTAGCTACTAGCTCTCGAAGCTGGGTACGGCGGCCAGAGTGACCGCAGCCCCTAATGTTCCAGAAAAGGAACCGCATCTAAATAATACGATTACGGAGGCGAACACCCCTAGAGGTGATCACCTTAGCCACTTTCTTCTTCGTCCGTCCCCGCCCCTGCGGGTCCCTCGGAGAAGAAGGAGGTGCATCAACCCCATCAATCGATGCAACCTCATTGGGCTCCCTGCTATCTCCAGCCCCAACTGGAATAGACTCGGGCAAAATCGGCTGTGCGCATCGAGAAGCAGCCTCAGCCAGGGCGGCCTGTGCTTCTTCGCGCGCCCGAATGAGTGAGATAACCTCCCCAGGTGGGTTAGGCACATCCACGCCAGCGTCGTTCAGAATCGAAGCAAGATGACTATCAGAGAAGGCATTAAGAATGCGGAAAGAGGGAGGAGGATTACCTGTGGCCTCCATGTTCTTGTCGGCAATGCGAAGCTGAGCGCTCTCCATGGATGACAATTCTCCAAGCTTGGCCTTGGCACGCGCACTCGGCGCCCGCTGAGCCACCGGGGTTGCCCGCGATCTCTTGGCCTTGCTGTTGTTGCCGTTCGTGCCCAGAGCAGCTCCCAGTTCGCCTCCCAGCTCAACCGAAATCCCAGGCCCCGAGGGAGGAGCCTTGGACGTCGGCTTTCGCCCCGCCGTCTTCTTCGGTTGGCGCCCAGCGCTGTTGGAACCCCGCTTAGGGCCCGGCGTATGATCGTTGTCCGCCAGCACTACAAGCTCTTGTTCTTCGTTCACAGGGATGATGGGGGGGATGGGCACCTTGGTTCCTCCATCTCCGGCTTGGCAAGCCAGAGGGTTATCGTTGAGGTTGGAGCCGTATTCGTTGAAGGAGGAGTCGAGGGAACGAGCCAGCGGAGGCACGCTAACCGCAGTGTCCTGAGTAGCCGCTCCCAAGGTACCCACATCAGAGGTCAGAGCTCCCAGCTTTTCCCAAGTCTCGGTGTCAATAGAGGTATCATGTAGGCTGTCGTCTGGTTCATCAGTAGCCGCCGGAAGAGGGGGGGCAGTAGTAGATTTGGGAACCCGCGCGCCGGCCCCAACCGGACCGCACGAAACAGCACCCGCAGACTTGGCCGTCGGGGCGGACAGACCCAGAGGCGGGTCCTTGGCCGAAAGAGGGCCGGTCACCGCCAGGGGGGCACGGTCTCCGCCACGCTTAGGCAGCACCTCCCTCTCCACCTTGATCTGGTATCCTTCACTGTTGAACCATACTTCAACCACGCCGTTGAGCTTCTCGGGTGCACGGCAAGCAATCTTCATCCTGACAGGTCCCAACCTAATCAGAGACAGTTCATCCACCACTATTGGCCGTCCCAGCATACGTAAACCTTCCTTGATTCGGTCCTCGCGGCGGTGCTTCTTAGGAATGCCATAAAGACGCACCCACGTCTCCGGCATGAGCATAGGTGCAATCTCCTCATGAAGCATATCCCGCACCCTTGCGGTTATGTCATGGATAGATAAGAAGAGCTTCCCACTGGACTTAGCCATGTGAAGAAGATCAGCAGAGGGAAAAACCACCAGAAAATCATCATCACCCACTTGCGTTACCTGCCAGTCCCAATCATTGGCCACCATGTGTTTGAGCTCCTGCTTGAGAATGCGGAGCGTCAGCTTTCCTGGTTCGGCCGAAAGGATCGCCGCGTTCTTGATGCGTTCGTCGATGGGCAGCTCCAGGGCGTCGTCGTCATCATACTCCAAACAAAAGAATCCCTCTCCAGAGATCGCACTCCCCATGATTTGCAAATGGAGCTGCCGACCCCGCGTCGGGCAGTTAGCCGAAGCGTGGCCTTCCTCCTTGCACAGCACGCATAATGGCTTGAATTTGCATTTGGATTGATAGTGACCCAATCGTCCACACTTGAAACACTCAATCTCGGGCGCCTCCTCCACCGGGATTGGCTCCGCCGCCGTGCCCTTGGAAGCAGCAGGGGGCCCCACACCCGCCAGATCTGGCTTTGCCCGAGGCTTGAGAGGGAGGGGAACGACCCCGCTGCCCTCAGCGTAGATCTCCCCCTCCGACTTCTTCTCCAGCGCGCGCCGGCGCTGGATCTGGCCCTTCTTGTTCTTCTTCGCTTGTTGTTGGTTCCACCAAGGGGGAGGAGGACACCAGTCCCCCTCGCGCCCGCCGTGGTCGCGCGACCCGTCGATCCAGCCGCGGCCCTCGCGGCCGTCCGAGCGGTCACGCATCGGCCTCTTGATCTTGGCGCGGAGGTCCTGCTCCAAGCGGCGCTCGTCCGCCGGATCCAGGGGCTGGAGCGGCCGTTTCTCCGCACGGCGGTCGCCCATGACCACCGCCGCAAAGGACTTGAGAAGGGGAGGAGGGGGAGGGAGAGAAACGAGAGAGCGGGCAGAGTGAGCGTAACGGCGAATCTCAGAGAGAGTGGCCGGAAACCCTAATAGAGGGTCGAGGGAGCCGCGGCGAAGCCATATATACCGTGTGCCCCGGCCCGCAGCGGGCGGAGGCAAGGTGGGCCGGGCGGGCCCAGGCGGAGCCAGACCCACAGGCCCAGGCGCCACCACCCGCGCGACAAGGGCACCAGTCGGGCCAGGCGCTAGAGGAGCCCGAGATGCTGGGCCTACCAGCCCACAGGCCCCCCCCCCCCGACGCCACCAGAGGCCCAGCCAGTTCTGGGCGTCCAGGGAGAGAAACCGGCCCGTCCGTCGAGGCACACCCGGATCGTGCAACGGCCCCAACCCTAGGGCCCGGCACGGACGCCGACCCCGACCCGCCGCCGGGGGACGCCGCCGCACGGAGGGACGGCGACGACGAGGGAGACGCCGGGGCCAGCAGCACAGGCCACTCCACCGTGGAGCCACCGCGCAACCTAGTACCCACCGGAGACATAGCCCTGGCCAAGGGGGCCACCGACTCCCTCCGGCCGCCGTGGATCAGCCCCGCCGGCGACCAGATCCGTCGAGCCAGAGACCGAGGGCCCTTGCCCCCGGGCGCAAAACGACGTCCCGCACCCGACTCCCGCTGGCCAGCCGCAAAAGCCACGAAATCCCCAATCGTAGGTCCCGCCGGAATCCGCCGTGGAGAGGGCAACTCCGACACTCCGGATGGCGTAGCCGGCTCGTCGTCCTCCGCATCCGAGACCTCCCCCGCCAGCGCCCAGAAGCGGTTAGAGCGCGGAGCCGCAACGCGCCGCGGCAACTCCGGCGACGCAGCCCCCAGCCGACGCAGAACGCCGCGGGGTGAGCCACCCCCATGGCTCACCGCCGTCCAGGCACCAGACCGCGACAGGGGCCGGGACACCTCCCGAGCAACGGCGACCAGGAGCCCCACCCCGCACTCCGCAGAGTCAAGGTCCGCACCGCCGGCGAGCGGAGGGGCTCCCACCTCCCCGGCAAGGATCCCGACGGCGGAAGGGAGCGCACCCGCCGCGCACCCCGCGCCCCCCAACGGTTGGAATTCAAAAGACGCCATCTTCCCTCGTTACAATTCTGAACTCTGTCCCTACTGTTTTGAATTGAATGCACAGCCATGACCCACTGCGTTTCATTTACTCCCGTCATCCGTTTCACTTGTCGCTTGCTACCTTCCGCTGTAGGACTAGCTAGGTGAAGTAGAGTTTCTCAAAAAAAAAAAAAAGCTAGGTGAAGTAGAACGTGACCGCGCGTCGTGGTGGGTCAAACCCGGCCACCGGTGATGGGTCAAACGACGTACGCGTGGCGTCCGAGATCCACCAAACGCGGGTGTCTCCGGGCGACGAGGACGAACGAGATCGACGGTGCCCGTGCCAGATGGAGCCCTCGACGCGACGTGGCTCGTCGGCCAGCGTACGGGGCGGGACACACACCCACCCGTCGCGCACACGTCCCGTTGCACCACCCATGCATGGCTGGTTCACCTGACCCTCGCGACCCGGACGGAAAGGCAGGTCAATAGCTCTGCTTCGCAGGTAGTCTGGCTTGAAAAGGTGAAGTCGTGAGGAAGAAATAGCTGCACACCAGTACTATTGCACTTTGTACTACCATCGGCACATACGATTCTATCTTCTCTACCCACCAAAGTGCAAGGAGATCCATGTACGTTGATGTCTCACGCTGGGGAATGGTGTTAGACTATGTATAGCTTCTGTATTTGTGTACGTATATTGTACCAATTGTAACACGCCCATTATATATATATATATGAGATAAGCCACCCCTAGAGGGTTGAGCTGGTTCCCCCAAATCATTGTCTTACATGGTAACAAACCTGGTTACGTCCTCCGCTTCCGCAAAACCCTAATCGCGCCGCCGCCTTGTCAGGTGCAGCCGCCTCTAGCTCCTCCTCCGCCGGGTTTCTTCCGGCCTCGCTCGCCGCCCTCCTCTCTCTCCCGCTCGACTCGGCCACCATGCGGTCGCCTCAGATCGGGACCAGGAGCGTCGGCTCGTTCTTCTCCAACAATCCTTTGGTTCCTTCATCGTCGGGGCATGCGCTTACGATCCATACGTCGAGCGCTCCTTCACCCGCCGCATCGACCGGCGCCATCGCGCCTCTGGCCTTCACGCCCGTGGCCGCCCCGTCGGCCGTCACGGCGGGCCTCATGGCGTCCGCGCCCCAGGCGGGATCCTCTTCGGTTGCGCCGGCTGCTTCCCTCTACGGGGCGTATCCGCCGCCGCCGCCCGCGGGTTCCAATCCCGTGGTGCCGCCCGTCCCTGTCCCCATGGCGTACGCGCCCCCGGCAGGTGTCTCGATGGGATCGCTGCCTCCGCTGTTCCACTTCGGCAACCTCATCACCGTCAAGCTCTCGTCCGACAATTATATTTTGTGGCGTGCGCAGGTTTTTCCGCTCCTTGGGAGCCACTACCTGCTTGGCTACGTCGACGACACTTTTCTTTGCCCTCCCGCGCTGGTGGACAACGTGAACGGTCCGGTTTACAACCCGGCGCACCGTGTCTGGACGGGCCAGGACCAGGCGAACCTCTCCTCCATATATGGTTCGCTCACTCCGGCTGTTGCCGGGCTCATCGTCTTTGCAAAGACTTCCCATGAGGCTTGGATCATCCTTGAGCGCTCTTTTGCGTCACAGTTGCAAGCCCGTGTTAGTGCCCTCCGTCGCGAGCTTGGCGCCTGTGAGAAGCTCGACTCTACGGCCATGGAGTTCTACAACAAGGTCAAGGCTCTTGCTGACACGCTTGTATCCATTGGACAACCGCTTACCGACTTTGAGTTCAACTCCTTCATTTGTCAACGGCCTTGACGAAGAGTATGATGATTTGGTTGAGATCATTAATGAACGCGGCAACACGACCTCATGATGACGCATGAGGCCTACTCTCGACTTCTTCTCACTGAGCAGCGCGTTGAGGCGCGCCGTGCCAACCGCAGCCGCGGCTCCTCCTCCGCCAATGACGTCTACTGAGGTGGTCGCCCCTCCGGCGGCGCTCACCTCGGGCAAGGGGCCCGCGCCGCTGCCTCCGGCCTCGACCACCCCCACTCCGACTCTACCTGGCGATGCATCGGCGCACACCCACCCGTCGTGCACACGTCCCGTCGCACCACCCACGCATGGCTGGTTCACCTGACCCTCGCGACCCGGACGGAAGGGCGGGTCAATAGCTCTGTTTCGCAGGTAGTCTAGCTTGGACAGCTGAAGTCGTGCGGAAGAAATAGCTGCACACCAGTACTACTAGCACTTTGTACTAGCATCGGCACAAACAATTATCTCTTCTCTACCCACCAAAGTGCAAGGAGATCCATGCACGTTGATGTCTCACACAGGGGAACGGAATGTGCAAACCCTCGCCACAGTGCATGCACCGAAGGCAGCACCTGGCTAGCCATGATCCATCCACCAGCACCCTGACCTGGTTTATCAAACGGGCGGACGTGGAGGTGAGCAATGGCGATATGGTGAATACGACCCGTTCAGCCGGGGCAACCTCGTCAAACCGTCATCGAGAGTCTGGACGCCCATGTCGGGGCGGCGGTGGACAGGGGGGCCTACACCCCACGCGGCCGCCGGCGACTAGCCCGCCGTGATGCCGGCCTGCACTGACCGATCACATCACCATAAGAGCCTTTGACAAGACACGGTTGCCTGTCCAAAAGTGATCCGATTCTTTTAACAACGATCAATCAGTCGATGGATCGGCAGGCAAAAAGAGAGAAAAAGAAGTTGATTAGCACGCGAATATTTTAAACCAGCCAGAGCACGGGGTTCGAGAGAAAGTGAGAGAGATAGATCTTCTGAGCTCAGCAGGCGGCAGGCAGATCCGTCCGTCGCCTACGAGGGTCCTCGCATGTTTAATTTACTCGATCGCCATGCATGCAGCAGATATCAGTCTGTGCCTGCAAGTGTAACCAGCAGCACTCGCCCTCGTTTGCATCATTGCATGCACTCTGATCTGATGATTCGGCATACTCCTTCAAGAGTTTCTCTTTGTTTCATCCAGTTATGGAGGACTTCTTTTTTCGTGTGGACACGCGATGGTGTTTCCGCTAATATCCGCGGCAATTCAACTATGTCGGCATCGGGCGGTTGAGGACAGGGTTCGCGGCTTCGCGCGACTGTCTGGCGGAGAGCGACGTTATTCGAGGCTGATACGCGACGGGGACCCTAGTGTGCAAATTGTGTATACATTAGATGCATCTGGGGCTTGCTGGTCTGACAAGTCACCGTCGTCGTCTTTTTCGTGACAACAGCTATCGATACTCGATGCTGATCGATGGCAACAGTTCGAGATTTGTATTGATAATCAGTTCCCATCCACGGTACTCCGTGCACACCTGAACCGCCTACCACTGGCCCGTATGCATGTATTTTCAGGCACATATGGCTGGAGATCAAAAAAGGTATGGCTAACCTTCAGTTGGGTGTCAAATCATACTTCAAAAATCTAATCTAGTAGGAGTACCTAAAGTTTGCTATGGTCTGGCTTTTTTTTTTTCCGAAAAACTTTCGATCTATTCATCTTCAATCATGGCAGTACAACGGACACCAGAAATAAAAATTACATTCAGATTCGTAGACCACCTAGCGACGACTAGAAGCACTGAAGCGAGCTGAAGGCGCGCCGCCGTCATCGCCCCTCCATCTCTGAAATCGGGCGCAACTTGTTGTAGTAGACAGTCGGGAAGTCGTCGTGCTAAAACCCCATAGGACTAGCACCTCGGAACAGCAACCGCCGCAGATAAAGAATAACGTAAATCGGAAGGATCCAAACCGAAGACAAAGGAACATAGACGAACAACAACGAGATCCGAGCAAATCCACCAAAGATAGATCCGTCGGAGACACACCTTCACACGTCCACCAACGATGCTAGACGCACCGCCGGAACGAGGACTAGGCGAGGAGACCTTTGTTTCATCTTCAGGGAGCCGCCGCCGTCGCCTTCCTGAATAGGACACAAACCCTAACAGGATTGAAAAAAACGACTAAAACCGAAGCCCTCCCGCCGGCCCTTGCTGGAATCCACCGCGCCTCCATGGCTCTAGGGCCACGGGAGACGAGGTGGACCTGCGCCGGCGCCGACGAGAGGCACAAACCCTATCTTTCTTTCTTGGAGGAGGAGGAGGAGGAAGGGGCGGAAAAAATCAACTCAGAAGAAGCAGTTGTGCCCGTTGCTTAAACACATCTAGTGCTATGGTCTGGCTTGACTTGCCCTAACTTGATTCGATGCCATTTTTTCGCCTCCTTAAATTTCATACCAACATATCTCAGGCCTTCTTTTTTCGTGGGTGAGATCGATTGCGTTTCCTTGACAGCCTCAACGAGGCCAGCAAGCTGGCGACGGCACTGTTCAGAATTTATGCCCACTGAGCTGCTGCCAAACAGCGGTTTTGATTCCCAGTTGGGATGCCTGCGTGGCGGTGGCATAGATCCCAGCAGCTAGCCCCGGTCAAATCCGCCATGAAGGCTAGCTCTCCTTTCTGTACGTCGTCTCAAATCAAACCATACTTGCTTCCTTCACGCGCGCGCGAAGTGAGGTGAGGTGAGGCGTGGGCAGGTGATGAACAGCAGCTCTGGCTGGATTTAAATGCGGTGTCTTTCTATTTCTTCTTCGGAGCCTCGCGCGCTTTTTCTGGCGAATCATGTCCCTGGGTACCTACTGGCTAGGTCGATGTGACATGTAACATCAGCTAGCATGATCGGACATCTCCAGTGATCCCTTTGCGGGTGATCGGCGATCGATCGATCGATCTGCTTTTGCCGGTGTCACTGCAACAAAACGGGCACGTAAGGCTTGCGACCTCAGTGCACCCCATCTTGTAGAAGAAGGAGACGGCCGTCAAATGTCGATTGGCAGGCGGCCGGAGGACGCCTCCGACGACGACGATGTGCAAATGGAGGACACCTCCTCCCATGAGCCAGCGCAACTGTCATTGCAACAAATTGGCACATAAGATCAACTCCAGCGCACGACCTCATCCTGACCGGTGCGTCTGTTTGGATAAAACGGACACACCAGACGGCCCAGCGCGCGGGCGCAAACAAACTTTTGTTTGTTTTCTGTCCGCTTTCGACTAATCCTGACCCAAGTTTGGGCCGTATTTGAGGTGAAACGGACAGCGCACGGACGGCCCGGACGCGTGCGCATGTCCTTCCCTGGCCCGCCCGTCGGTGACAGAGCTCTCCCTTTTTCTCCCTACCCCCACCACCACCAAGCGCTTCAGCCATCCTCGTCCCTCGCCGCCGCTGCCATTGCCGCTGCGTAGCTCGGACGCGCGCTAGCCCCAACCCTTGTCGCAACCCCCTTTTTCTCGACGCCGCCGAGCTACTCAACCACGACCACCTGAATTGCGCTCCCGACGGTCGAATTCGGAGAAGATCCGGCCGGGCGTGAGCTTGCCCGGCTGTGGGAGGCCGCGCCGTGCCATGGGCTGACCGGGCACCGGGCTGGAGGGCTCCGACAAGGCCGCAAGGCCGCATGCAGGTATCGAGTTCGCCTCTAGTCGCTCGGATCTACACCGTCGACGGTTCACCGACAGATACGCGAACGGCCGTCGACCGGGCTCGGTGATGCCCAAAGACTCGCCGGCGCACCGTTGCCGCTCATAAAGTGCGTGGACTGCCAAAATAAGGTCTTACGTCGCGTGTCTACAATGCCGAAACATCCTAGATGGGTTTTCGTCAAGTGCTCAAACGATGGGGTATGTGCTACTTTAACTTCGGTTGTGCTCTCGGACTCGACTAGTTGTACTAACTTAAATATTTATTGTGTAGAATGGATGCAACTTTTGGTATTGGGAAGAATAATACATTGATATATTGATGGAGTGTAATTTAATAGATATTCGTGCACTTTTAGCTAGAATAGAGGCTAGAGATGAGACTAGTGCATTTATTGCTAGAATAGAGACTCGAGACGAGACTAGATTCGAGGAAGCAACGTCTACTTCTTTAGACTCGAAGAAGAAAGAAGCTTGCAGGATTGAGTCTCCGCAGATCAACAATGAATGCATCGAGAAGGCACTAATCCGACTTACGGGAGCAGTTATGTAAGTTGGATATCTTCTAAAATGTGTGGTTCTTGTTTCCTTTGATCTTGCTACTCTAGTAAAAATTTGATGATGTACTTTCATGTATCAAAAATCAATGATAAAAATAAAAGATTTGTGCTTCAAAAGAAAAATGCATGCGGACAAGATGGGGACGAAATGCGGCCGTGCGTTGGGTGCACAGCCGACGCATTCTAAAAAAGACCCGGACACGATCCCATTACTCTATCCAAACGGATAGAATCCAGACAAAACGGTCGTCCGAACGAGGTCATGCGCTGGAGTTGGCCTAAGGCTTGTGACCTCAGTGCACCCCACCAGTGGCGGAGCTTGACAAGAATCTCTGGGGCCCAATGACCAAAGAAAAAACCAACCGCAACAAACAAGAATTTATAGCCCCTAGGCAAATTTAGACTTATATTACCATATTAATTAGAAAATACATGTATAATTAACAATATATACTCTCTAAGAGAACTAATTAATTACACCAAAATATACGATTGTCTACTTGTACCGCTCAGCCTTTAAACTTCAGAAACATTCTAAGCCAACTAAGAAGTAAGAACTACAAAAAGTGTGGTACCACAGATTAACTTTTATATTACTAATTGCTAAATTACTAATCAGACTCGTACATCCTTGCTGCCCACAATTTGCTCGTACATGCAACACTACAAAAGGGGATCTAGTGGTTTGAGGTTGTAATTTGAGCTGGGTAGATCTGTAGATGGTACTTAACAATCGAGTAGCCAAATTTGTATGGGGGCAGTTGGCTTGCGGACATCGGCAACCGCGCCCTGC